>VWZN01003790.1:51841-78541 GCA_013396955.1 Regulus satrapa | reverse complement strand
GAGCTGTCCTAAAAACCAAGAATATCCAAACAAACACACCAGAGAAAAGAAGAAAATATTGTTACATGCACAGAATTTCAGAATGGGGATTTAGTTTCTCAACAAGCCTAGATTAAAATGAAGATAACATATCTATTTTTCCCCTTCAGGAGGAGAATGGCCCTAAGTAAAAATATAATAATTTATTTTTTAAATTTAAAATGGTGCATATTTACTAATAAGAATAGCATAGTAAAGCTAGCAGATTAATAGTGATGTTTTGCTTTTGCATTTTGTGCAATGTTTGCAAAATCATCTTTCCTATAGATCCCCATGGTGCTTCCTTTACAGCACATTCTGTAATCACATTTGTGATCTAATGAATATCTATCTTTTATCATAATAAACTCTCTATGTGTGTAACCTCATTAATGCACCGAAATAGTGTCCCCTCCGGGTAATCCAGGCAGTTTCATTGTAGCTCTAAAATTAGATGCTGTAACAATTCCAACGGCGTGAAAACTGCCACTTCAGCTCAAATGATCACACGTTTCTTGCAGTGGTTTGCAATTCATGAACACACTGCAACTCAGTTTAAAATGATGGAATGTTTGAGAACAGACTGCAGAAATATAGATGTGCAACAACAAGAAACTTCCTGCTCTTCACCACATTAACTCTAAAATACACAGAGAAGGTTCCATCTAGAAAGGAAAACAAAACAGAATTTTGTGTTATGAGCTTGTTTACAGGAAGTTACAACATGGCCATAAAAATTAAGCAAAGAGTAATACGCTGCTTCATTGCACAGAAGTCTTGTCATGAGGTATTATTTTAAAATAAGTGAAAAATAAATCAACAGTTTTCAGTTAGAGAAAGGCAGAAATTTATGACCTTAGCTCTTCAGTAATTTATTTTAAGGTGCTGGATTTTCTTGAAGCTATACACTAGCCAAGAATATTAACAGCTGCAAGGAGAAGTACTGCTAACTTTTGTACCTTGCTGAAGGGCTGAATCCATAATCCCCTCTAAGACTGATAAAGGAAAAGGAAAGTTCATGTAATTATGAAATATTAAGGGGTAGATACTCTTTAAAGTGTTCAAATTTGTTGCTTCATGAGTTTCTATACTCCTGAAAGAGCAAAAACTATAAATGCATTTCAAGTAAATGTACTTCATATCAAATTTAATTGTTCTGATTAGAAAAATAGTCAGAATTCTATTCCATCTAATTAAGAGATGAACCATCCATCTATATTCATTGTTGAACAACATGATTATGCCTTTCCTGTTCTTATTTAACATATTATTTACTTGAAAGATGGATTTTCATTCTTGGTTTTCTCTGTTTACAGATATTTATTATATTTTCAGCCCACTGATTTTATTTTATAGGGCTAATGTTTTTCAGATACCCTACTCTTTATAACCAGTACTAACATTGACTGGCAGCCAGTGCTAAATTTCAGGTTACCAGCTTACAACTTTTGACATCTAAATCACAACTTGCCAAAAGTGAAACGGCGAAATGGTGAGAGTTACAGGGAAAACTGCTGACGTGGACTTACTTAAATAGGGACATTGCTGAGAGTTCTTCCACCTTAATTATTGATGACTTAGACTATAGGCCAATGATTCTCATTCCCTCCAGAGTAAATATGGCCTTTTCTATTCCAAGCATGTTTTTCTCTGCATACAAGGCCTCTCCTGCTATTGTTTTGCCCTGAATTTTCCCAGGGTTACAGCAACTTGCTCCCCAAAGTCTAGTTAACACCGAAGCTCAAACGGACAGCAGAGGAGCAGAAGAGCCTGAAATACAACAGGGGATGAAAGACTTCATTGGCATTCATGATTGAGTAATGTGATGTCATAACTAGCAGGTGTTGGGAACTGTGGAGCATGTTTGCTTGGAACATGGTCACTGAAAGGACTTGCACTGTGAGGAGCAAGACTATATGATGCCAGGACAGATTGGATGGAAAGTTTCCTTTCACTGGATTGAAAGGGTTTTCCTTTCTCTTGTTGGGTCATAAAGAACAACAACAATGGTAAAAGGTCAGGCATGTCAGGAGGAGAGCATCAAGGCCTCACTAACTCAGTGTTCCTACTGCAATCAGCCTCCCTTGGGAATAACACTAACCAGCTGCACTTGCTTATTTGCTTCCTTGGCAGCCATGGTGTTGGGAAGAGCTGCTGAGGTTTGTGGTGCTTTATGGATTTCTTCACACACATTTGTTGTAGGAGCAGTCCTCTATGGAGACTGGCACCTTTCCACTCCTCTGATATTTAGTGAATACCTCAAAAAAAAACCCCCTTGGGATCAATCTCATTTCCAAGTATAGCTGTTGTGATACTGATTAAACGCAGGATTTTTGTGTCTGTGGAGCCCAGGGAATTAGCCTCCACTGCAATGCCCAGGCAAGGATATATCTGACCAAAATTTTCACTGATTTTTCATTTTTTTACCTTTGTTTAGCCAGCATATGAAAATTGAATATAATCCTTGTACTGTGATTTTCCTTAAGGGGTGGTTGATGTAGGTACCTACATTAATCTAGTAACAAATTAACTTGGAATGCTGCTTTTAGGAGGTGGGAGAGACGTACATTAAAGTAGTTGTCCTTACTTTTTGTAATGGCATTTTATTTCAATGAAGGAAATAAAAGTTGTCTCAAAGCCCCAAGTGAAATCAGCAGATATTTTTTCCAGTTTGTTAAGGATTAAAGATATAAATGAAACTATAAGGCTTGTTGCTATTTGTAGCTTTTCCTGCTTTTTAACCTTGCTAATTGCATTGATGATGTTATTAGAGAAGTCTGGATGATGGAAAGGAAATAATCAAGTAAGTGGCATTTAGATTGGAATGAGGAAAAAACATGACAAAACTGAGGAAGAGATAGCTGTTGTGGTCCTGTCAGTTACACAGTATTAGGTCAAATAGAATGTGATATGTCTTGGGGCTATATATTCAGAGATTACATCTCAGTTCAGTCTGTTTTAAACAGCAACTCTATGAAGCTAGTAGAAAACAGGATTGTATTTGCATGCAGATCCCATGGGAATTGCTGCTTGAATATTTGAGAGATGTATGTCTGATGATGTGTTCAGATTGCTTTAATGTAGCTGTATGGGTTTTCCTCAGAATGAAAAAAATTAGGAATTTCATAGTGCAGATTGAATAAGTAATCATTATTGAAATGATTTGGCGTATTACATAAGTGGTTGGACAAATTATAGAATTTTTTCCTTTTATTGTCTGTAAGGATAGTCTGTTTCCTGTACTTTAATCTGGCTTCTTTGGTGCAATTAAAACTTTTGGAAATAAAAAAAAATGAATGGGCGTGATGAGGTGTTTTTACACTTCTATACCATTCTGTTCAGGTCATGGATTATAAGGTGAGAAAATCTATCACAATAACTTAGTTGAGGGTTATATATAGACAGGACTTTCCAAAATTAATTCCTCATTAGAGTAAATGGTTTTGCTTTTTTTTTTTAGAAAAAAAAAAAGTGATGTTTGAATTGCCTTTGATGGAGAATCTGTCTCAGTTCTAAGAAAATAGTTTCAGCAGTTAATGTTCTTATTAAAGAGAGAAAGGAAAAAAGAGGAAATCAAAGTATTATCTATCTTCTAATCTGAACTGCTTTGTCTAAAGTTTTGAGCTATCATCTCTTATCCAGTCCTTTTTCAGGTAAAGCAATTAACCTATCCTCAGCCTGCTTTTTCTCACATATGACTGAGAGGATATGATCAAATCCACTTAAACTCTCCTTCTGATATGCTATAGACACTGAATTCCTTCAGTCCTTGGCTATTCTGTTTTCCAATCTGTTATACTCTTTCCTGTTCCCTAGAAACCTCTAATTTTTTCACTAGTATTTGTGAACTCTCTGTGCTGACACTAGGCACTGCATTCCTGTTGTCATTCCAAATGTCATTGTCATTGCCAAATGCAGGCCTAATGTAATATCTCTACTTGTTATTTCCAGATTTTACTTTCAGGAAATATATGTGTCATTTTGATAATGGTGTCATATTATCAGAAGCTCATTTAAAGATCTCTAGTCATGTCCCTAAATATTTTTTGTAATTTGCTACCCAGGAAGGAATTTTCCATCCTATTGCTAGGGCCTGCTGCAATGTCTGATCTTCAAAGGAATGCAGAAAATTTAGATTTTAGCAAAATATTTCAAATCTTCAAAATACATTTCCTAATGTGACTACTAATGTCCATAAAATACATAAATAGCCAGTGCTCTACCCCAAGAAGCTTGATTTAGTAATTATTAAATGAAATTTTATGGTGTGCAAGATATAGAAGATCAGACATCATGATAAAACAATGCTTTCTCCTATTATTGCTTCTGTTTAAAGTAGAATAAAATAACATAATTGGGAGCAACATTTCTGGTGCTGTTATGTCACTCTAGATAGACCACTTGACAGAATCAGAGTGCAGATATTGTTATACTGCTGCTTAGGAGTAGATGTATTTTAATTATATTTTCATCACTTTGTTAAGCTTATTTTACTGGAATTTTGAGTCAGTCAACTAGAAATTATTCTTTCCTGTCACAATGGAAATGTTAATGCTTTTCCAAATCCCCAGTGAAACACAACTTTTCTGGAATTAGAATTTGATTGTTGTTTGTTCATTTTTTATTCATTTTTAGCTTCCCAGTGAAGATACTGAAATATTTTTGAGTGCCTCACAGTGCTTATTATTGCTGGTTCAGCTGTATGGAGGGAACAATCAGGAGAGTATGTCTCCAGAAAACATGGACAGCTTTGCTGAAGTACTGAAGTCCAAAAAAGATCAACAAGAACTTAAGCTTTTGTTGAAAGTTATAAAGAGACTGGTGAGTTGACATCTAACCTTTTTCAAAGTCTGCGTGTTTCTTTTATATAATTGGATAATTTTTATGGCTGTTTTTTTTCCCTCATAAAGCAAAAATTATTTTAAAATAGTTTTAAAAACAAATATGCTAAGTTGAATATCGTGTCTTTAAATTCCACTTTTCTGGAGAAGATAGCTTTCTACACTTAAAAACTCTGACAAAAATGATTTTAAGAATTCTCCTATTTCAGTTAACTGTTCAGCTGTTTAAATGACTCATGCTATTTTTATATTTGTTTAGTAATTCAGCTCTGTAAGGCATTGAAACCATTTTCTGAATGCTTTCTGAAAGAACTAACCTTGTAGCATTAAATACCTGTTCAGACACACAGTGGTTTATTTCCCAGTGAATAAAAGGCTATTTTATACTTGGAATAGATTTGTGCATGGGCTGTTGAGTCCTCATTCTCCCGGAGCAATAGGGACCACTTGTGCTGGAGTGGCTGTGATATAGAGAGCCAGGCACTGGGAGTCAGGCAGGGGCTTATTCTGCTGATGTTATTGACACGCAGGAGGTTCACTTCTGTCCTGCTCCAACACAATGGAATGACAGCAGCTGATGTCTTTCAGGCAGCTAAGGAAGGAAATATTTTGGTATCTGTAGCATTCTCTCAGATAATATTATAGGCTTTTATCTTGAAGTGTCTTAATAAGAAGCTTCGCCTGCATTGTCAACAACCTTGCATTGTTTGAGTACTTCATCCTTTACTCTTCAAAAACGGGGGCTTTCTGTTAAAAGAGGGTAACTACCCCAGTGTAAGAGGCAGGAGATCCTTCAATTTTGCAAGTGCAAAATTGAGTTGACTACTGGAGTAAGACCATAATCCATGGCAGCAGCAATCAAAAGGAAGTAACTCCCTTGCAGAAATTTCAGTGATCTTGTCCTCTTTCTCCTGCCTACTGTACTTACATCACAGGAAAATAAACACTATACCCTTCTTCCCTGTTTTGCCCAGACCTATCTTGCCCTGAAAGAAGCATGAATATATAAAATTAAAGTTTATATGATGATTAAAATTCTAAAGATACTTCTATTGATTCTAGCTTGTACCTCTGCTTCTCTTTCTAAGTGTTATGATGTGTAGAACTGGCTTTTGCTTTTCTGCAAAAGCAATATGAGTAACAAGACAACAAAGTGTGAGGGAAGGAAGGAGAAATGAGGCTGCAATAGTCTATCTAGATTGTTTCATTTCAGCGTAGCTACAGACTTTTTTATTTTTCTCCATTTTCTCCATGTTTTTTAGAGTTCAAATGCTGACATAGTGTGCAGGATACTTAACACAGAAACTTCTTTTGACTATTTTAAGAGAACAAAGTTATGCTGTGTCACCTTTTGAACCTTGCAGGTTTCTGTACTTTCAGTTCCACTTCTATCCTTTGTATACCTGGTACTTGTTATTTATAACATCAGGCATAGATCTTCTGTAATTATTGTAATGAGATCATACGATTTCTTTTGAAAGCAGGGTTCATAGATAATTTGACATATTATTCAATAAATCGTATGTTATTTCTCTAAACCTTAAAAAGTCCTGTTCAGAGGAGGTTATTATCTTGTCAAAATTGCCGTAATCACAAAAGACATTGAAATATAATCATATCTATTTAAGAAGGATTCAGCCCACATCAGCTGGATTTTGAAGCCTAGAGCAGTGTTTTTCTTTTTAATATCTGAACAATATTTTAATGGAGAGATCAGTATATGCACCAATTTTCATTGTTGCAAATCAATGCTTATACAGAGCAACTTTTCAATTTGTGGTTACCTTGACTTTGGTGGTACAGGTATTGCTTATGTACGACAGGAATGTACAAAAAGATCTCCATGTGGTTATGCTACAGATGCCTTTATAGCATTTATTGCTGGAAATAAGAAAGGGCATAGCAGTGTGACTACTTAACCTTTATTCAAGTTTTTTATATGGCTGTAGTGAGACAGTGGAGGCAGATATCTCAATTTCAGGCTCTTCAGCTTAAGACGTATCAGAGGATTTGTTGATGTACAAGATGACCTTACCTTGATTAAATGGAATCTGATATCTATATGTTGTTATAACTTAATGATTAAACCACTGTGTTTTCTCTCCAGTGAGTAGAAGGTTTTTTGAAAAAAGTTGGATATTTGAGTTTCTTGTTTTGTTTTGTTCAGGTTTTTTAATGATCATTGTCAAATTTGACCAGCCAATTGACGGCAGGGCAATATAAACTTCTTGCAGCACTTTCTTCACTAATTGTTTTCCTACAATTTTGTTGTATGCATTTCTTAAACTGAAATAAAGGTATAGGCCAGACTTTGTACAGACTTAATACTGAAATTACTATGAGCGTATCCTTTTATAAGCTTTATTTTGCTGTAAAAAGGAATCATTAGGAGAGAAAATAAGCTTTGAGCTACCTTCTGTAATTGTTTAAGATCATCTAGAAACTTTAAAGAAGCAGCATTGACTGTCTTCTTTCTGTTTTCTTTATATTTACCTCTTAGCTTTCAAAGCTTTGAGCTCTATCAAGCAGAGTTTAACCTGTTTTTTACAAGAAGGTTCTTTCACTGCCACTGATACAATGAAGAGAGACTGAATAAAATTATTGAATTGAGGTTTTTTCCTTCAGCCTTCTCACTAACTCTTGTTCTGATTGCTTCATCTTGGGTTAGACAATGCTGCTATTCAGACATACTTTATCTTTTTTAGAAGCATTTTTTTTAACCGATTGATGACAGCAGAAAAGTGATCTCTTACTTTTTTAGTTCTAAAAACCTCTCCTGCCACTTTTCATGGAAGTCACTATCTCATCACTCCATCTCTTTGTGAAGATATAGTGCATCTTATTATAAGTCCATTGAATTACCTTAACCAAAATATATAATTTTTTTCTATGGAAATAACTTTTTTTTTTTTTAAGGAAAGAAGATTTTATGGAAGAAATTTTCATTTGAGAAGCAAGTAGTTGAGGTTTACATGCTTTATTGAGAGTTTTTAATGTATTGTTTCCCCCAGAGGGAAAGCATCTCCCTGCCATCCCAGTTTATCATCTACTATGCAATGTAAAGGCATTTTTAATAGAACTAGCCAATATCTTTCTACTGGACACATAATTGCTGTGGGATTACAGCTCAGTACTCAAAAATAAATTATTTCAGCTTTCAGAACAAAGGAACACTTTTTTTTACTTCCATATAGTTATAAGAGAAAATTCCTCTGAGAAAAATGAGTAAATATTAGGCTTTCTCCACTCACAGTGAAGAGGGAACTTTTGTTCCATTACTTTTCCCTCATATACTAGTCAAAAAGAATACTGAGTTCTGCCTAAATCACACCTTTTTCTCCTGATTGTCTTTCTAGAATCTCATTTTCACTAATTTGTGTTTCATAAGTGTCAAAAAGTTTTTCATCATTTTTTTGTGAGCAACTAAGACATTTAGGATGTCATCTGGATGTCGTATACCCCATAGGAATATGCATAAGGATTTCTCAAATCATTTTAGGCTGTGTAGTAAAGACATTAAGGCTAGAATGATAATACATGAACTGTGGCAGAATTCCATAGCATTCATTAACTTCACTGTAGGACTATTGAACTCTGATTTGATTTCCCTGCCAATTTGAGCCACAGCAAGAGCATCACTATGTACCTGCAGGCAAATTTACTACCCGGTTTCAAATGTACCAAAGCCTGGGGGAACCACTGATCACTATGTCTAAGATGTCATTCAAATCACGGGTCCTTAAGTGCTTCTGTCATGTAGATTAGCAATATCATCCTCAGTTTCATACAAAGATCTGCTGCATTTGCTTCTCTTGAATAGACAGCTCAGTGTTTGTAAATAAAAATATATGTGTGCTTTTACTGCAATAGGTCCCAGATTAGATCCTTGTTACATTAATCCCTGATCATGCATTATGAAGACATTTAGAGCTTGGAGAGTTATACAGTCCAAGTACACAAATGTTTGATTTAGAGTAGCAGTTTTGCAATCCCTCAGTAGGTTGAACTTGAGGTTTGCTCCTCAGTGGATTCCCACTAGTACATCTACAGGGAACTTTCCTCAAAGAAGTGAAGCAAAATCCTAAAAATTTCTCAGATAGCATCCTTTTTGCAGCTTCAGCTCCAAGGACTCAGCGCCAGAAGGAGGTGCTTGTGCAGCAATTCTCAGAGGTGTCTGTTTTCCCACGGTCTTAAAAGGCTCTGGAAACCTGTTGGTGCATCTCCTGCCAAGGGAACACAGCACTCAATCTCAAATTAGCTGGAGAAAATTTTATGCATCTTACTCCTGAGCTGAATCTTTTAAATGGCCTGTAATGAATTTCATTACTTTAAGTTAATCCACAATATTCCATTGCTCTAAGGAATAATTTTATGACAGCTATGTTTGTTAGACACTGAGCACAATACTCACTTGTGGCGTGCTGATATGTATAGGTATACTCACTATAACCAAACAAGTTTTCCTGAAATTTTACATAGTTTTAAAATGTGACTCTTAACACATAGTGTTAATCTCTTATTTTCAAGCTGTTACCAAGCCTGCATCCCTTCTTTATAGACCAGGTTTTGTTGGCTTTGGTTTACAAGAGTAAATCCCTCCTCCTCCACTGGGTTTTCAGCTAGTTGCAAAGCAAGCTTCTAAGTATGGCTTTTTGAGTTTTATCTGTGGTTTTACCCAAATACAATCTAATTACTCTTTTCAAATAAAAAATGTTACAGTTTTCCTGATGAGTATGAACAGTCTGCAGAGGTATTTGTGAGTTAGATAGCTGGGCCAGGCCATTGCCATTGCTCAGGAAGCAGTAAATTCAATTTTACAGCAAAGGTTTAAGAAAATTTGGTTTAAATTACTCAGAAGATTAATGCAGCTAATCACAACTACTCTAATACAATTCAAAGAACAAATAAACAAATGTTTAAATCGAGCAAGTATAACTAGTGTAATTTAAAGAAATTCATTGTTTGACGGGCACAGTTCTTTTGTGGCACAGCCTCCATGCAGCACTTCATTGTTTACCAGAAAGAAAAGTGAGCCAATATTGATTAATTTATCCGAGTAATTTGGATTGTTTTGTTGTGTAAGTCTTACTAGAGCTTTGAACTTTTTGTTCAGTTTGTAATGTCATGCCATTATGGTATATGATACATATTTGGCTCTACCAAATGCTCATGGAAATGAAATATTGTACCATTTTCCACCATTAAAACCTGATAGAAGACTTTTTTAAGCTTAGTAAAGCATTTTTCAGTTAATCAGTGTGATTTTTGTATAATCAAAACTTAATTATTTTCCAGTTTGTTGTCATGTCTGTGGTCCATGTAATTGTGTTGAAACAAGGTTATGTTTAAAAATAGCATTTGTGTGCATTGAAGTTAGGTTTTCAGTAGATTTCTACAGTAACTCCCTCCTCCCAAAGTTCAAAGTGTTTCGACTCAGCATCTTCAGTGATGTAACATCAACATTTTAAATAATGAAGACTCTACTAGTTAAACATTTATAAAGTGCCCAGTGCTGTCATTTCTTTAAACTATTAAAATGTAATGCTTTTTTATGTGAACATCTTTATAAATTTATAAGAAATGTAATTTGTGGTGATGCAGTATTCTATGGGCTGTGAATTGTTATCCTAAATTTCACACAGCAGATGCTTTCTCTGGGATGCAGTGCCTCATTGATGAGTTCATATGATGCAGCATAAGAATATCTCACTATTTGTATTCCAGCTCTACTCTGCTTATACAAGTTGCTTTTTTAGACCACTCAGGGAGCATTTTAAGAGTGTTGAAGTTGTCGCACAATTCTCAGTCTTGTCACAAGCATATGATTGCCTAAATTCTTTAATATCAGTAAAAGAGTAATTCTTCCAGAAATATGAAGTGTTCATTAGTAATGAATCAACAGATGCATGTCATTTCATATCATTCACTAGCTTCAATGATTTAAAATACATTTTAAAGGAATTATATTAGTATACTTAATTGCAAGAGAACCGCTGTAGAGCATAGCTCCTGTATACATTGAAAAGTCAAAATGGAATGTTCCATAGTGCATATTTTACCTCATGGGTGAAAATCTGATTTTTGTGCTGTAGATTCTTGGGAATTATAATGTATAGGCTTACTGCATATTAGAATCACATGAGAAAAAGATAATTTAAAGCAAAACCTGCCTCGCCTGTACTAAACAAAATGCACATATAAAAATCTGCCATGTATATAGGATGTGATGCGTATATATGTGATTTGAGGGAGGTATGCTAAACATGGAGCCTACCAGACTTATAATTTAAACAAAAAGCCATTATTTGTAACTACAATTTATTACTGTCCCATTTCATCATTTAAAAAACGGAAGAGTCAAGGTAGAACAACATCCTTTGCTCATTCTGACTGAGTGCTTCCTTCATGGCTTTTCATGCAGAAGGCCAGTGTTTCCAGGGAACTTCCAGCACAGGGCTCTCTGTGTGTCCTCTGGGCAGAGATTTTTCCCTGCAATGGGTTTGGGGAGATGGAAGGCAGGATTTCCCAAGGGAATTTGGGCATAGTGCTGCTTGTCCTGAGCGCTGGAGCTCTGCAGAGCGTACTAGTAAAGCAGCATTTTATCAGCTGTAAAATATTAAGTAAGAGTCCTTATTGAGTTGCTGTGTGTCACTTATTTTCATTAGAGCAACAGTCTGCACAAAGCAGGTTAGAATTAAAATCAATGTCACATTAGTCCTTTACAATATAATAATTCCCAAGAAAATGAGTATATTAACACATCCTCATACTGCTACTTTTCTGCAAGGTACTACCAGTATTTAAATAGTATAAAAGGTAATTTTTAGCATATGTGGTAAACAGCAGGTGTGCATAAAGCATAAAAGGAATTGTGGTTTATAAAGATCAGGGCCCTCTTCTAGTTTTAAGCCATGAGTACAGTTCAGTATTTGCCATATAAAAGAGGGTATATTCACAAAATGGCACATAATATTTATTTTCAAAGTCCACAAGTCTAAGACAGCTAGGAGTAGTTTGTGCAACACATATCAATCAGTTATGTGACACCTTGACTCTGCTAATATAGCAATATTTCTCTTCGTTTGGTGAGGAAAATTCTTATTGCTGAAAGAGAAATTACAGGTGTCACTGAAGGACCTAAATAATATGCCCTCAGAATTGCTGGAGTGGACTGTTGCTCCACTGAAGAGCTCTGATGGCATCAGAGAGATGCTCATGCAATTTATTCATGCAATCATAGTTCCAAGATGAAATATATATTACATTTTGAAAGTGATATTATTGAATCCTGATTGATTTTATAGTCTCTTCTAGTCTCTATATCACCATTATATTTGATAGGATATTTTTCTTGCCATGTCTTATTCTACATTTCCCCCTCTAGTTATATGGTTTTGTTTTTTCTCTTCATTCCTCAATTCCAGATGCTCTTGTTTTTTGTTTTGTGTTGTTTTTTTTTTTTTTTGAAGCTTTTTTTTTTTCATGAAGCTAAAAGCAATGGATTTTGGAAATGGAAAACCAAAAATGTTAAAATGCTTTCTTTCATCTTACATTTCAACCACTGTAGATTTCAACAAAAACTTTTTTTCCCTCTTGCAGCTTCATACTTCAGTTTTGCATAGCTATTTATGATCTCAAGAGCACATAATTGCATTAGCATACTGTTATGGGCTTGTGTATGTGCACCTATTAGGCTTATATACTATTCTGTAATCCTTTCAAATTTTCTCATTAAATTATAATTTATCCTTGTTTTTAAGTATTTCCATCTACATAATGGCTAAAAGTTTTTAAAATTGCAAGGACTTAAAATAGCTTAATTTTCCAAATTTAATTACAGAGATTCCTATGGAAATTTGCTTTCCTGGAAGTATTAATTATTTACTCATGAATGTCAGACTTACAAAAGTTTCACTGATTCTGCTGCCAAAATCATTAGTTATTTTAAGTCCTAGTCCTTTATTTCTCTTATTAAACGATTGAAAGAAGAGACAAAAGAACATATAAGGAACCAGAAATTCCATGGGTTATAAAGTATTTTGTTTAACAATTTTAATTATATTAAAGGTCCTTCAGTTGTACATTTCAAGAAGACAAAATATAATGAAGTAGGATGCTGTGATATGAGATTAACTAATGTGCAAAGCCTGATAGCTTTCCTAAAAACAAAACTAGAATCAGTCAGCTTTTGGGTTGTGAAACTTGTGTCTGTCTTTTTCCTCATTCCCTTTTTAACAAATTGTTTTAAATGGGAGATGAATCCAATAACCATGTAATCAAGTTCAGTGTTTTGACCCATGAAGTTCAAATGGCTTTGAAGTGAGGTGAATCAGATTTGTCTATCCTTGCTAGAAAATAAAAGCAGCCGAACATCAATCTGCCAAGATTGTTTTATTCAACAGTTGCCTAATACCTTGTAGAGTACTTCAAAAACTTAAAAAATTATGGTACTTCTACTTGAACTTGGATGAGAAAGTGGAATACAAATGTAATCACTCTCACAGATTTAGTGACCCTGGAACATCTGGGAGTAAGGCCAGGTGCAGAGAACTGTGGCAGGATGTGGATTGGAAAGGAGCAGCATTGACTAGTGTTTAACATCTGTATGTGAGAAAGAAGAATAATGATGTCTTGAAAGGGGTAGAGGTGAGAAATGTAAAGGAGCGATGAACACTCTCTTAATAGCTTGGCAGCGCTGCAGTTCTGAATGTAATTCACAAACAATATGGAACACATTAGATTTTGAGACTACTCAATACAATGGTTTTAGTGTGATAAGGATCTCATGTCCTGCTCTGTACAGCCGGTCCCCCCTGTAGTGCTGCTTTGATCCAGCTCCCTACCCAACCTACTGGGGTTCAGCTTGCAGCCTTCCAGAAAGGAAGAAAAGAGGTTGGAGGTTGTGGTACTCCTGATGTAGTTTTATTTTCTCTCCTCTGATGGACTAAACTCCCAGTCTGCTGCAAAGAAAATGGATCAGAGCTGGACTTTTATGTTATAATGTCCAACGTAGGGAGTGCCCTTCAGTGAAGCAGTGTGTATTCAGAAACACTGTGGGCAATGAGAAGGGGCATCAAAACCACCATGAATTATAGTGTCATCATTGGATGAGGTGTTCTAGGGATGTTTTCTAGCCACAATCACATCAATAGTGAGAATTGAAAGTTACCTGAACCCTGATCCAAAAGACTCAATAACACAATATGTAGCGGTATCGGACTGGTGTCATGTGAGACACAAATGCCTATCAATTTGTTATAAGGAAAGCAGAGAGTGTTTCTGTTTCAAACAGAAAACCAACCAGTGTAAATGAAAGAGCTGTACAGGTGTTGGTCCCACACTAATAAGGCAGCTGCAGATGCAGAGGACTCTGCATCCCCCAGTCTTCCATGAGCCCAGGTGCTCTGCAAAGCTGCCAGTGCAGACATGCTCACCCACAAAGTGTGCTCCAGCATCCAGGTTGCTCCATGCTCCAGCCAGACCTGAGACCATGCTTTGCAGTACAGAAAGTATGTGTGTCTGGTCTAGGAACCACTGCATCACCTTTGTGTCTCAAGCTGTGCTCTTGGTTTTGTCTGGAAACTTAAGACATGTAACTAGAATGATCAATCTGATTTTTTAAAAAATTGAGTTTGTATTACTTGTTTGGCTCAAAGGGCTCTTTCTTCTTAGTTGTTCCCTGGACAACCATTCTTTTTTTGATACTATATCTTTCCATTAGTCAGACTAGTAAAATAATTTGTCAGACTAGTAAAAATTATTTCAGATCAAACAAATCTATTTCCTAAAGCCAAGTGCAGAATAAACGTCAGGAAAGAAGGGAAACTTGTCCATAGTTATATATTTTCTGATGTAAGAAAGACCAGCCCTTAAGTTCAGTGATGATGCTGGAGTTGCACATTTTGGCTTTCAGTTCACCACTACAATAAACCTGAAGAAAACTTCAGGGAAACAGGTGATATATTTCTTCCATAATTAATATATTGCCAGATATAGTGTTTGAAATATTGAGATGCTTTATGAGAAAGTTGTCACAGCTTTTATATAAAAATAGAGAAATCAAATCAAGAAAAGTATGAGATTTTCTGCCACTCAAATGGCTTGCAAATTGCTCATTATTTTTGTGTTATTTTCCTGACATTAATCTTTTCACTAAAACTATGTGGTTGAAAATAGAGGGATAATTAGCATTAGCCCATTTATGAGAAACTGCTAGTGACAGAAGCTTATTTATTGTTGTGTACAATTAAAATATGATGTGAACACATGAGAATTTACATTAAAACAAGATTACAGCTTGTCAGCAATTTCCTTTTTTCAGCTGTGTGTTTATTAGGCTACAGCTGCTCACCTACTTTTATATGACTTTATAGTAATAGCAACATGTTCATTATTGGAGATGTCTAAACCAGTTTGATTACACAACGTACAAAGCAAAAATATATCTGATATAATCTTTGTTAAAGAATTAGATCTGGAAGTAAGATTATATTCCAACAAGAAAAAAAATACAGTCTCGTTTCATCTCTTTATTGTTTTGGGTTTGTTTGGGTATGGGTTTTTTTTTTAATTTATTCCTTTCAATAATTGTTGTTTGTACATAGCACCTAGGGTGATTTATCTAGATTATTTTGCTGGTTTACTTCGACAACTTCAGTGCATGTGCAAATAAACAACTTGAAACCTGTCAGAAAAAAAGCAGACACATTTTTTCCTAATTCTATTATTATACAAAGTGATTTCTGCAGTGTAACAGTTGGTACTAGCTTATGTATTTAAGGATCTTTGGGACTTGTAGTCCCCTTGCTAGGAGTTTCAGAATTATGTTCCTTGGTGTAGATAAACCATGGTGGGAGGTCATGGCAAAAGGCACTTTTCCAGCTCCTGTAATTGTGTGGGTGGTATTTCAGAGCCTACAAAATGGAAAGCAAAAGTTTTGTCTGTCATTAGTACCCTACTTACACACACCATCCTGAAGGAAAGCAAAGCAAGGTACTGATTTCTTTCTGGCCTGGAGGAGATGTGATCAAGAGTAGAGGAGCTGTTAGCAAGTTCCAGTAAGAAGTTTTAAAAGAAAATTCTAGGAACTTTTCTACACTGAAAGGTTTTGTGGTCTTGGGAGCAAAATAGGGTCATCGTGTCTTCAGTATACCTAGAGGTTGACATTACCAGCATTACTAACTTGTGCTAAATGGTTTACACTGTTCTCCAGACAGAGAAAATATTGGTCCTATTAATTTCACCTTTTTTTCTTTTTTTTTTTCTTTGTCTTGTCACTGTGTGCAAGTCTAGCTACTGTATGAACTTTCTGACAAGATAGGTATCAACTTCCTCAGCTTTCATGCTTACTCCATGTCTCTTATAGCTGTCAGTGTTATTTCTGTTTAGATGGTTTTATTTCTTATACTTAGAACTGTGCATAGACACAACTTCATAGTCTGTGATTTTTACCAGAATCTCCTGGAACAGGAACAGGATGTATAAATGAACAAGCACTTTGGTCACTAACAAAATTAAGACTTTAGCATGTACTTTAAGTTCATTAATGTGATCAGAAAGAACTGTGCTAAAGTATTTTCTTCTGACTTTCCTTATGGGAAGCAAATTTCTTCTCTTCAGCTTGTTAGTATATTTTAAAAGTTTATATGCATCCCTACCACCTCATTTGTTGCTTTTGCTTCAGATGGAAAAGTAGCAAACTCTTGCTTTTTGGGAAGCATTCAGATACTACTAGAGCTATGATAGTAGCCAACCCAGCAGGTTCAGCAATTGAATGCTTCCTGCTGCTTCAGTATGCACTGCTTCAATTACTAGTATTTTTGGGAGGGGAGTTTCTGAGGAAAGGGATGTATCTTTCCTTTCTGTTACTTCTGCTGTGATTTTCTTTGGAGAAACATTTCCCAAACCTTTTGAAGCCCCACTGCCCTGTATGAACTTTTAAATTCAGTTTAAATGCCAAGCAACATTTACAACTGTGATCTACATTCACTTCTGATTTTAAATGTCATATTTCTGCTGTTTCCTTTTTATCTAAATGTAATATCATTGACATTGATTTAAACGGATTATGTTCTCATAAATTAATGTTTCATTTACATAAAATAATTTATGGAATAATATTTTGATATTCTAATGGAAAAATTATGGTGGTGCTTCTTAATTAATTAGAGATATCAATAATTTTCTAGAATTATACTACATAGCACATAGTCATCTCCTTACAGTGTTTTTCTAATTCTAATCTCAAAACCATAGAGCAAGTATGTGGGCAGGCTCTTCTGCATGACACATTAGTGGTTTGTCCTCTGATGGTGTTTTTACCATTGCAGCTTTAGCTCAAATCTGATTATTAATTTTAAAATGTGGAGCAGCTCATAATGATCATTACACACTCCTCTGAAGTCCCAGAGTAAAAAAACCCACAAATATTTTAATGTTCTTACATTTGAAAACTGAGGTTTAAAAAGCCCATGGTTTTAACATAGAAGAAATCATCCACTTGTGAAAATTTAATCGTAGGTTTAAAATTGACTGTGATCTAAAGCAAAGAAGGAAGGAAGAGGAGGGGCATGATAGAAGACAGGCAGAATTATCCCTATACAAGAGCATCTGAGCTTAACCTTGAATAGCAGAATTTCTTGGCAGGGATTTATACTATCCCTTCTGCATACAGAAATGAGATAGGTATGATACTCCAAAGGTGCACTCACATCCTGCAATTTTCAAAAAGGAAATGGATTTGATATTGTTGTTGAACCCTGGAAGAATTAGACATAGTTCTTGGAAGACTGAGTTTTAAATAGTGCTAATTAAAATGTGACCTACTATCTTTTACTTCTCAGTTGAATTAGTATTTTTTTCTTTCATGTTTTTATTCTATCACAGGGATTTATTTTTTAACTCCTCAAAATGCACTTCTGCTCTTAAATATAGCTGATATTGATGGGTGTGCTTCTGCTCAAATGTCCCAGAAATGCATATAAGAGAGCAGCGTGATAGAGTGCTATGGGAGGTTTCATGTACATCTCTCAAGAAATGCAAACTTCACTTATGTGCATGTTTGCAGTGTCACTGAGGAAAGAGTCTCATAGTTTTATCCTTTTGATTTCTTACTTTTCCAGTCTGGATGAACAATCATATCAAAGCAAAAGACAGATGTTATCCTAAAATGCTTTGGCTTATTGAAGATGCAGATAAGTAGACTTTGGTTAAAACTTGGGAACTGGTAACAAAATTAAAAGCCAACATTAATTTTCTTGCAGTGCTTGTAGAAACAGCAATAGGACTATTGATAGGATGCAATGCAAGTCAAATTAATCTTTTGCAGTGGAAATTAATAAAACAGTGTTTCTCTTTACTGAAGCTGATGTCTGCTAGGCAGAATGTTTCCATACAAGTAAGAAAAGTTTCAAGAAAGGAAATAAATGGGTTTGTGACAGCTTATATTTTTAGCAATTCACTTTCTTTTTAGTTTTGAATGGCAGAATAGTAGTTGTAGTACTTCAAAAATATTGAAGACAAAATACATTCCCTTTACATATCTAATATAGGTACTTCACCTCTGATGTTTACAGCCTTGATGTAGCTGTAAAGCTGAACACAACTTTTTGGGGATGAAATAATTAGTGTACATATTTGAATTTGGCAAGTCTGCTTTTCTGACCCTGATGTTTACCAGCATTGGTTATATTGATCAGTTAAAAGGATTGGGGATGGAAGGGGATCAATCCAAATGAAATATCATTAGAGGGAAAAAGGTTAGCTAGATTTAGTTATATTTAGTTTTCTGTTCTAGAAAATAGAAAGTTTTAATTGTAAATGAACATTTTGTTTCATTTTTAGATTCAGTCCGTTATGAAATTCAGTCAAATTTTAAACAGAAATTGTTTTTATAAATTTTGTACTGAGACACCTCATAGGAAAGATTGCACTGCAAATGACTTTGAGACATTCAAAGCTTGGTTTTGTTCCATTAGTATTATTGTGGTTCTTATGTCATGGAGGTAACACATTTTACCAATTAATCTGTGCAAACAATTATATGGATCTTCAGTAACTTTCAAAGTCCTATTTCTATCATTAGTCAAGTGAAGGCTACTTGTTTTTCTGTATGACCATTTTTGGCCTTCAACTAGTGGATTCTAAGAAAAAATGTACTATTGTGTATGTGTAGATATTACTGCAAGTAGAAACTGAAAAAGTCATTTGGTTTCTGATAGGATGAAAAACAATTTCCCCCGTGGAAACCAAACAGTGGTTTGACCATGAAAGCCATTCATCTGAAAAAAATATCAGAGAGCCATCTCTGTAAAATATCTGGTTTTAATTGAAGTGACCATTTGAAAGTACCTGTCTGTTCACTTAGCTATTTCATCCTTTTGTACATAAGAAGAGAAGCTTTCTTCTTGCCTTTCAGTACTGAAGTATTTATTTGTAGCCTTATGCCGCTTCCAGCTCCTGCAGAAGAGCTGACTAATCCGAACAACAGAGGGCGATCCACGGTTCATTGTGCAAGGAGTGGGGCTCAGCTCTCCTCTAGGACCAGCAGCTTCCACGCGCTGTTTCTTGCTGAAGCGATGCGTTCAAGCTGCCTGTGGGGTCACAGCTGGGCTGCAGTTGCTGCAAATCTTTTTTTTCAGACTGCTGCAATTTGGGTGTTTGCTGCATTAAACTCTAGAGAAATTCAGTGGGCCAGAATACTACTGTGTGCACTCTGAGCAGAAACTGCACTTTATGGCAAATATTACATTGTGTTAACCGTCAGGAAAGAAAAAGGAACTTTTCTGGACTTGGTCAAGACAAATGTGATGGGAGTATGTGTGTCAGTTTTAGTCTCTGCCTGCAAATACAGTCTGTGAAAACAACACATCCTTGAGCACAGAGGGATTGAATTGTGTGTATCAGCAACTCATTGCTCATTCAATATGGACACACAAAAAAACTCACCTTCAGTTGTGCAGTTGTTCCTGAGGCTTCCTATTTTTGATACAGAGTCTACTAGTACAATCTGACCACAATCCTAAGAAAATACCCCAATCCAGAAGCTTAGGTTACCAGTGCTATAGTGTTGGGTTGTCACTGGTGCAGAATGAGGGAGTTTGATTAGTGTATGGAGAGGACAGAAAATAATGGTTCCCTCCTGATTCATCCTGTATTGCTTTTGGGTGACAATTGGAGGCTTATTCAAGATTTCGGATTTTTGTTTGTAAGATTTCAGATTGGGTAATTCATCATTGACTTCTAACCCATCTAAGGACCCATTCTTCCTTGCTGGAAGCACTTGGTCTTGTCTAGTGAAAACAGACTGATCTGAAAGGTTATTTTTGTTCTTGATTATTTTTACCTGCTCAATTTTCCACTCAAAAAGTGAAAGTAATTTGGTTTCTGTTTATCTCACTGCCAAGCTTTTTATTTTTTTCTTTATCTGTACTTTTGGAGCTTTTGTTTCTCAAAAGACACCACCAATTTCAAGCAATAAAATTATTTAAAATAATATTTCATACTGAAGCTTCTGGCAATTGTTTTGAGAGTGTCAGAATATTTTACTCTTTCATTTTTGGTTGCATTAGCCAAGATGACTGTTGATAAAATCAGAAATAAAATTCCTGATTCTTAGTCTTATAATGTGACCACAGAAAATAATGCTATATTAAAAAGAAATGTAGAGCACGGGAGAGGGGAAAGGCATATAAAACTGGTTTTAAACTTGTGAATATAGAGTACTAATCTTTACAGATCCTGTTGGACAGTAAGTGTTCTCCATTCAGTTATTGGAAGAATTGGCATGCAAGAAAATGAAACTTATCAGAACTAAATTTTTGTGTACTTTCAGTGGAAAATTACAAATAATCATTGAGATCAAACACACGTATTGATCCAAAGTGCCATTATCTCAAGCAAAATTTAAATAATGTGATTTCAATAAACCTGAAAAGATCAGCAAATATTAACACAGTCCTCCATATTCTTTTATGTTTATACCATTTCGGTGTCTTTTTGCCGAATGGTATGAGTGTTACAGGGAAGATATTTTAATGCATATTCTGGTGGGATGAAGATTTAAAAACTATTCCATAAAAGTCATTCATCAAATTATGTGCACTACAGGACAATAACAATGTATCTCTTACAAATAGATTTTATGATGAGATACCTTCATCTTAGTCTGACAACTGAGATGTAAACTAGAGATTAATTTGTATTTTGAGAGGTTTGTTGCATAAATATGAGAAACTTTTTTCTTTTTTGTAGCACAGCTCTGTTGGGTGTTTTGTACAATTAACCACTTAATAATAATCTTCCAAGGCACAAGGCACAGATGCTGCATGAAATTGGCTTTCTTATTTATTTAAGTACTTTTAATGTTCACTAGATTAAGAAAGGCTGAACTTGTATAAACAGTTAGTAACACTGCAGAGCTGCCCCAGCTTGTACAAGCTAAAAGGTTCCACTCTATTAGCCAAAAAATTCCAGCAGGGGAACTTCTACATCCTACTGAAGCTAGTGGACTTTGAGCTTACTTGCTGCCTTGCCTGATGAGGCCCACAAGTTCCTATTTTCAGATATACAGACCACCCGCTACTTTGTAATCATGAGAGAAAGCTCGGGCTTTATAAAGCTCTGGCAAATACAGAGGTGCCAGTAGAAGTGTGTTGTGACATTTCACCTACTTTTCATTTTTCTTTATCATAGATTTGTAAATTGAAAATATGCAGTAGGTCTACAGCAGTATTTTAAATATAAAAGGCTTTTAACAGCCATTGCACAACTGTGGTTGATAAAGCAAATGGGTAGAAATTACAGAAGCCAAACATTTTGGTCAAGATATCTAAGTTGCATTCTAATAATAGATTACATTAGCAGAGATGTGTTCAGAAGACCAATCTGAAGATTACCCATATTGACTTGTGAGGGCCCCTGCTATCCCCATGGAGAGAATATAACCACTTAGAGAGGTGAGAAAGTTGGGACTGAGGCCAGGGAGACCAGCTGGCTGGGATATGCATGGTCTGAATCAAATATTGTCAGTACTTAAGAAGCAATGTTTCTTCATTTGCACAGTGATGTGTTTACAAACAGTGGTTAGTTCAATTTTTATTGAAAGTTAAATATTCTTCTTCTCAACCATGCTCTTAAAAAAACAAAAACTTTTTTTACAAAAATTAATTCCTCCTTGTGTCAGTCCCTTCCACCCACACACCCTGCATATGCACACAGTAATTTAACATGACATTCAGAAAGAAAAAACAAACACCATTTACAATCAAGACATCAACCTATGTTTTAAAATTCAGATTATACAAGTTCAGTGCCTGAATTTGCATAGAAAATGTCTGGTTTGCATAATAACTTGAAAGCTATTTTCCTCCTCTAATATTTGGTTTTTAACTCCATTTAGTCATAGTTCTTTCTGGAAGCTGCCAAAGTATTAATAATTAATTCTGGTATTTTTTAATTCTGGTCAAAATATTTTGTTTGGTTATTTTCCATCCTCTAGGATTGCAGTCAGATCTTTTGCTGGCCTCTGGCATCTGAAAGGTTTTCCCCTAGTCTTGTTTTTTTTGTTGTTGTTGCTTGGTTTTGTTTGTTTGTTTGTTTGGGTTTTTTTAACTGATTATTTAGGCCTTTCTGGTGGAGGTAATCATGGAGATTGGGAACTAGGTTTTAACTTGAGATTGTGTGAAGTACTTTATTTAGACAAGAAAGTTAACTTGGAGAGGTTTTTTAGAGGACTTATTTTGTAAAGATTTTTCCCAGCCTGTCATAATAGCATTAAGTGCATCCTTTTGTTCTATCAACCAAGATTTTGTATGTATGGCCCACTGTAGCCAGGGTACTGTTCTCAGAAATGTAATTAAAGACATCAGGAAATTGTAGGTTAGTGTTTGTAAGAAGTCTGGCACATGGAAGTAACTCTGACAAGCCCTGTTGATACTTTAGGATTTTCTCTCTCTCCATAGATAATGCTTAGCTATGTAATTCTCTTCTATGGAGAAATAATTTTTCATTCCTTTCCCTTCAATATTTTTTCTTAACTTAGTGCTTCAGTGAACATTTTTTTTTTTTTTAAGCAAGATAACAATATTTTAACTTCAGAAGGGAAATACTTGCCTGTGGACAATCTAATCCAAATACAGTACTGCAGCCTTTCCTGCATCAACACAAGTGTCAGAGGTGAATTAGGGGAGGTAGTACCTGCATCCTGCTTTTCTTATTACAGAGAAATATAAAACCATTTATATAAAAGCAGAATGATTCACATTCAAGGCTTTTAGTTACTCAAAAGAATTGGATCTATGAGAACTGTGTTCCTTAGGAAAGAGTAGACTGAGACTGTACTGATTTATTTTTGTATTTATTTTGTATCCTGAGAAGATAAAAAGAATGCTCTATCCAGTTATTTAATGAAAGTAAGATGCATACAAGGAAACTTATTTATTTCTCTGAAAGGAGATGGGTAGTAAGGAAATGCAGGTAGGTTCCATTTCACTTGGAAAATAGCTGAAATATGTAACAATTTGTCAGATGTAGCAATTCATAAAGTTATTTGTTTTAAGTAGTTAAAAGTAACGATCCAGATTTATTAAAGATGAAGTTTAAATTAAGTTTGGAGTGGGATTCAGATGTAAATACTCAGAAATTCAACAGCTTTTCTTAGAAGTCATCTGTCAGAACCAGAAACATGTCACAAGTTTGTAATAGATCAGATTTCATGAACTCCATTGTTTATTTATCACTGCAGATATTTCTGCAAATGGGATCTGAACTTTCTGTATAATGTCTTTTCTAATAGGCTTTTATCAGAACAGATCAGAAAACTATTATGAGTGTCCAAGAGGCAAAGATATGAATATGTTTGAATAGAAGTAATGGAAAAATATACTTCTGTCCCACAAGCATAATTCATGTCAGAGCAGGGTATAAAAAATCACTGCTCTGAGGTCTTGTCATGCCACACTTACAAATATGCCACTGTAACTGGGTTGGCAGAGTTGTGGTGCAAACCTCCCAAGTACTGATGTAGCATATGCTGAGAGAAAAACCTGTTTTTGTTGGCAAAGGTAGCAGCTGCCTCAAATCTCTGAGTGACATAAGCCACCTGACAAATGCACTCTTATCTTGGTCTAGCTGTAACATAAAACATAAGGATCCAAATAACCCGCTCCACTGAAAAACAAGCAAACAACCAAATCCCAGAAGTCCTACCCAAGAGAGACAAATGTTTTGAAACAGCAGCTAGTGGAAGTTAAAAACAAATCAGCATTTAGAAGGATGCTGGCTTAAAAAGACAAATGGTGCTGTATACCTTGCAGAATATTGGTGTGCTGCCATGACTTTGAGGGGACCTATCTGCAGGGTTGGAAGTAAAGGTTTCCTATCCATCTGACATCTCCACAAATTATTTTCAGATTACAACCAGAATTCCCTCCTCTACTTCATGTAACCTGCTTTGAGGCTAATTTGAACTTGCTGTGCCGATTTTGTACTGCAGTGAATGAAGAAGAGTCATGATTAAATCATCAGGCTGGGAGAACAGTAACACACAGTCTGGTGTACAGTGGTATCTCAAATCACGGCATCTATTTTTGCAGTGGCTGTTAGACTGAATATTACATGAAATTAAAATTTTGATTTAAAAAGAAACACAGTTTTTAGCTTCTACACAAGTCAACAAGTTTATATAAAGACTTGGAAGGAACAGTTGCTTCACAGTTATCTGTTAACAGTAGTGGAGAAATTAGAGGGTTTTTTAATGCTAGGAGTTTTCATAAACCAGGGTGTGATTTTACAAGATTTCAGCTATCACAGCAGCTGAAAGGGAGTGGGCTGACTCCTCTCTGGCTCTTCTCTTCCTTCCTGCCCCTGCCATGCAGTTCTGTCTTTGCCTTGCATCAGCTTCTGCGCTCATGGATGAGATATGCCAGTTCTACTTTCTGACCTGGGAAAGAACAGCTGCCGCCCTAGGTAGTTTTCTGCCACTTCAGCAAGCTGATTCAGTTAAATGTGAAATTAGGTGACTACTAGAACCTATCTCTTTTTGTAATGGCAAAGTCATAATTTGTATCAAGCGATTTAGTAAAGTTTTGCCCTTAAGGTGAGGTTTCACAGGATGCCCGAGCTGTTTCTGCAGCTTGCTGCTGTCAAAAAGAAGAATCCCCTGGCTCCACGTTTCCTACTGCTTTCCCTGTGTTTGGTGCTGTCCCCTTTCTCGGCTGGCTCAGCTCACTCAACTGGCAGGAAATGAACCCAGCAAAAGTGCGAACAGCTTTATGTCAGTTCAGTGAACTGAACTGGGAGGTATCAGACGAGTGCCAGAGCCAGCATGGCTGTGGACTGGCACTGGGTAGACTCAGCGGGGAAGAGGAGAGCAGGGAAACCTCTTTCAGCAGCAGAGGAATGCAAGGTTGGCTCAGCTGGCTCGTGAAACCACGTTACTTCACACAGTAACACAACCGTTCTCTCATTGTGAAGATGCACTCTGGTATGGAATTCATTTTGAAGATGAAAAAATTTNGGGGATAGGGGAGGAGGAGGGGGTGAAGGTGTTTCTGTAGCCATTAACACCCTAATTAACACCTCACTCTTCTTTCAAATGAATTGTTAGGAGAATTGATGGAGCTGTAGCAGCTGGAGGCAAAACTTTCTTGGCGAGTAAGCTTGCAGCATGAAAGGGGGTGGAAGTCATAAAGAAAGAGCTTGGTTAACGTCCTGAAAAGAAAGTATAAAATATTGAAATAAGGCAATGAATAAAAATCAATATTAAAATAGCAGCGGCTGGATCACTGCTGCTATCACTTGGCGTGTGTTTGTTGGAGGCAGTACTGCTGCGCACTGCAGGCTGGAAGGAGATCTGCCAGCAGAGCTCATTGAGGGAGCCTCCTCCTCAGCTCCGCAGCAGAGAGCCGCCTTAAATTCGTGTTCAAATGAAAATAGTCACTGGGGCAAGACAACTTTTTGGAGGGATAACTGTGCCTGTGGGAAAGTTCTTGCCAACATTGTTAATGATACAGTTTCACGATTGCTTTAAGCCAGCCTGTGTGTGGGCTGGCGTCAAAAAGGGAGGTCCCAGCTATGTGTTTCTGCCGCCTCTCTGGTGCCAGTGTGAGCTTGAGTGGTAAACTGTAAAACTAACCTAGGGAAAAAAGCATGGGGAGGGGCAGGCCAGATCTCATCCCCGATTTCTCACCATCTGATTGCACAAATGCCAGCGCTGGCACTGGCGAAGTTGGCTGGGCGCCGGAGGAGAGAGAGGCCCTTCAGCTGCAGCACCGGCTCGGGCTGTTCTACAGCGATGGAGAGAGCACAGTCTGAGACGGGGGGGGTGGGGACGTATTATTATTACTATTACTATTATTATTCTAAATGAGTCATATCGTTGTAGCACATTTCAGGACAGAGATTTTGTCTGGGAGGCGTTCGGTGCTTAGGAGGCTGTCGCGGCTCTGGCTCCATGTAGGTCAGTGGGGAGTGCGGTCTCTTGTTCCCAGCATATCACTACAGTCCTGCCAGCAAGAACGCGGGGTTTCTTAATTAANCACAACCGTTCTCTCATTGTGAAGATGCACTCTGGTATGGAATTCATTTTGAAGATGAAAAAATTTTTTCTGTCATTCAAAGATACTAAGAAAATACATGCATTTCCCCCCACAATTAGATGGTCCCAAATCAAAGGTGAAAGAGAATAAATAGAATTGGGCTTTGGAGGTGTTGGTAGCCAAAGACTATCTACACCGTGTGCCAAGTAAAGGACTTTTTGTTCGTTAAATTTTTTTAATGCAGTCTAACACTTCTGCAAGGAATGTTGTTTCCCTATGTTTCTTCCTTGAAATGAAAAGGGGGG
>VWZN01003790.1:0-51650 GCA_013396955.1 Regulus satrapa | reverse complement strand
GCTCCGCAGCAGAGAGCCGCCTTAAATTCGTGTTCAAATGAAAATAGTCACTGGGGCAAGACAACTTTTTGGAGGGATAACTGTGCCTGTGGGAAAGTTCTTGCCAACATTGTTAATGATACAGTTTCACGATTGCTTTAAGCCAGCCTGTGTGTGGGCTGGCGTCAAAAAGGGAGGTCCCAGCTATGTGTTTCTGCCGCCTCTCTGGTGCCAGTGTGAGCTTGAGTGGTAAACTGTAAAACTAACCTAGGGAAAAAAGCATGGGGAGGGGCAGGCCAGATCTCATCCCCGATTTCTCACCATCTGATTGCACAAATGCCAGCGCTGGCACTGGCGAAGTTGGCTGGGCGCCGGAGGAGAGAGAGGCCCTTCAGCTGCAGCACCGGCTCGGGCTGTTCTACAGCGATGGAGAGAGCCCAGTCTGAGACGGGGGGGTGGGGACGTATTACTATTACTATTATTATTCTAAATGAGTCATATCGTTGTAGCACATTTCAGGACAGAGATTTTGTCTGGGAGGCGTTCGGTGCTTAGGAGGCTGTCGCGGCTCTGGCTCCATGTAGGTCAGTGGGGAGTGCGGTCTCTTGTTCCCAGCATATCACTACAGTCCTGCCAGCAAGAACGCGGGGTTTCTTAATTAATTTTCCTCCGCGTAATACAGCACACACCTAAGCCTCTGACGGAGCAGAACCATAGTTTCCAGTTTAACAATGTATCAAGGCGTGTCATTATTATACAGTTACATATGGTAAGTCCTGTCTTATGTAAGCAATAACACACAACAAGGTGTGTTTTAGTCAGCCAGTGTGCATACATCTTGGATGTACTGGGGCAGCAGCGTTGCTGAGGGCTATAACACACCCAGGGTGTGGGTGTATTAGCTGACTAATCCACATTTTGTAGTGTTACTGTGCTTATTAAATGCATGGAAGGGAAAATTTTAAAAGTAAATTAGAATCTGAATTATGAAGAATCAACCCACTCGTAACTGAAAGTGAGCAAAAATATCAAAAGCAACTGAAACTGCAAGGCTACTTCTACCTTTGAATCTTCCCTTTTTGTGTGTCTTCCTCACAGGTAGCACCCAGGGGTTGTGGTTGATTTGGCTGTGGAAACAGCCAGTCCATGTTTACTGAGCTATTACTCCCTCAGATACTGCCATTAATCTTGGTGAAGTTGTCCTGGTCTGAGTCTCAGCTCTAATACTGGCAACCTATATATAAGGGGAAGAGGTTAATGGAAACTCATTTTCTGTATATTCTATCTGATTTCCATTTTTCTGAGTTAGTTAGTTAGTTAGTTAGATTGTTTGTTTGTTTGTTTTGCCATGTATTTTAGGAAAGAAACATTTTTTTACTTCATATTTGGACCTTGAAATTTCAGAATGATCAATTAATTTTAAATTGGATTAGTAGTTACCTGCATCGTGTTGATAGGAGATGGATCAGTTCTTAATGATGAGTCATTTTCAGTCCAGTGAAGGAGAGGTATAAGCTGCGAGTGACACAGGTGTACAGAAACTGACACAATTCTGCTGGAGTTAGTGCTCTCAGCTACTTGGGAGTCTGCACTTTTATCTCAGGTGTTTCTGCACTGTATTTTTTTATGTGCCTATAGCCAGCATTCAATTTCCATCTCTGCTATGTTTCCTTCTCTGAGCAAGAAAGAACCTGTTATTGGTTATTTTTGAAGTAATGGGGTTTCAGTCCTTTCTGTAGCGTAAGGATTTCAGTTCTTAAAGCTAATGTTGATGATTTTATGTGAACACCTGCTTTCCTTCAGTTCCGAAACTGGGAATTATTTTTTTTTTTGTTCAAAGAACACATATTGGACATTCACTGTTGACCTGATGCTAAAAAGATTGCTGTCAGTTAGCAACCCAGTTCTCAATGTATCAAGGATGTGTGGTTGTATTAATTACATATTAATATTTTCTTAGAAATTAAACAGCCTAAACAATTCCCCCAAAATCACCCTAAAAGTTCTTCCAAAACTTTATTTACCTATTTATTAAAACAAATTCCTGATGAAACTTTAAAACATATCATTACATAGACTTTGTCCCTCCTTTGACTAGAGAAAACTTAGAATTATTCTGCTGATGTCAAAGCTGAATGTCCAGGACAGTCAGGAATATAATTTTCCAGCAGAAGTGCCCAGGTGCAATCAAGTATTGTATCTTGTGTAGTAACGATATGCCTGTGCACAAAAACAAAAGAAGTTTCACTGCCATGCAGAGCACAATGTTTAATTACCCTTAGCTTACCTGTGCAGTTGACAATTCAAATATATTCTTAGCCTAATTACTGTGCTATTTTGATACAGTTAACCCAGCATTTTGCTTCTCCTCTCCATTGCTGGTTGGTTCAGTTTGGTTTTTTCCCTCCCTACGCTGGGCCTTGACCGAGTTCTGCAGAACTTGCCAGACCTATACTTGGCCTTGCATGCTTTGGCCTAGTTCTTAGTTCTTGTAAGCCTGACCTTTGACCACTGTTCAGAGTTCAAATAAATAATATAAGTGACTGTTATATCTGTGAATCATAGCATCATTTAGGTTGAAAAAACCATTGAGATAATCAAATCCAACCATTACCCCAAGACCACCAAGTCCACCAGTAAACCATGACCCTAAGCATCTGCCCAGTTTCTTCTTCTACCAATGCAATATTTAGCTGGTTTGGTTGCACAATAATTTTTTTTTTTTTTGCTTTGCCAGTTTCCTTAAGTATGATAATAAGTGAGTTATTTTCTTCCTGTGAATGTGATGCTTTAGAAAATGCCACCTTTATTTCAACAGGAGATTGTAGTATGTAAAGATGTTTAGTGTTTTAGAAGTCTTCCTGGAAACCACAGTTAAGGAAAATGGTATCTCTCAGAATGTTATCTTTATGATCTGTCATCCTTAGTTAAGGGTCCTTAACAGGACAAAAAAAAAAAAAAAAAAAACTTAAAATCCAATTAATGAATAACTTCCCTAAGCAACTTGATAGCAGTGTTAGAAGCAATCCATTGTGGTAAAGTCACAAAAACTGTATTCCAGTGACAGAAGGTGGAAAGTTATCTTAATCATTTATCTTCAGTCATGGCAAAATGATTGTAAGCAGATATAAAAGAGGAGTAGTTAGCATCTACCTTTGCAGCTTTAGACCTGGAAAATAAATTACAGCCTATGTTAATTGGAGGTCATTTAAGCATAGTCCAGAATGCCATTATCTCTGTGGGACTGCACTATGGTTGAAAATAAAAATTTACTTAAAAGAATAATTTTAAATTACTCTGATTAAATTTTGACCTAAAAATTGTAGTTCAGCTCCTTCATTTATCTTGATAAATTGGAAAGTTGGTATTTAGAACAATGAATGAATTACTAAAAATTTACTTGCCATCATTAGATAATTCACATAGTATAGAACTAGCCACTGACATGGGTATATTTTTCCTGCCCAGTGTAGGTGTGAATCCTCAACCAAAGTTATGACATGTCTTAATCAGTTCTCCTGTATGTGATAATAGTATTAATGGATATGATTTCAGAGAAAAAAAATATTGTCTTGATGAGATCCCTGTGGATTTAATTTTTTTTCTAAAAATAAGTTAATCTCCTGCAGAAAGTTTCTGTATTAATTCTAGCTTATTCTACAACCTTAGAAGTTACCTAATATCCCAGTAACTGTAGTAACTACTTTTTGTTTAAAAATACTTTGATGAGCCAGCTATTAACAATGTGAGTAACTTGCAAAGTAAAATAATTTCAATTGAGAAATTAGTGAAGACCAAGCCTCATATGTCTGAGTTTTGCTTGGACAGATAGATGAGGGATAGCCACTCGTGGTGTGCGTCAGTGACATGCACTTCTGCTCCTTAGTCCCAGCTAAAGTGAGGCTACAACAGAGAAACTCTTAACTCTCAGTAACATTATATCAGCAAATCAGATCAGCACAGGCTCATCATGGAAAGTTGAAATGAGGAGGTATGAGTGGGTTTGATACTGTATCTGTAGAATATTTTTGCATTAGAGATGTTGAATCACATATAGTTTGGAATTTATTCTGAGAAAACTTAGAATCTCTATTTATATTGTGTTCTGTTTGTACTACTGCAAGTATTCCATAACTGATTCAGTATTGCTTGAGAGCATGAATACTCCGGTCACAACCATGCAAATTAGGTTGATTTTTATTTATCTGAATTTGTTACAAGGGAAGTAAAGTTAGAAGTCCAGAAGAAGCATTGTTCAGCTGGCATGGAAAAAGGGGAACATTTTTGGTTGTGTCCATTGGGTCTGCTCAGTGCAGCTGAGTAAGCTGAATGGTAGCGGGCAGGAGGTGCTTTGCAGCCTTTGTGTACTGCTATTGAAACTGTGGTAGCAACAGACATATTGTCATCAGTCTTATTCTAGTTTGATTTCTAAAATAATAGGAAGACAGGGAAGACAAACAGCTGTGCTGGGAAGTCTTTATGGCAGCACAATGCTTAGAAGAAACACTGTGGTGATGCTAGTGAGACAGAGCATGCCTAAAAGCATGTTAGCCAAAAGTAAACCCAAAAAACCTGCAAAACAGTAATTTTTTCTTTTGTCTTGTGACATAGATGGGAATGAATATGGCATGTGTGGTTGCTTATTATTGGGTCTTCTAACTTTTCCTGTTGAATAACAGTTACTTGTAACTTTAGGATATTTCATCTGTGATTTTTCGTAATAGGTGTTGTCCTCAAGTTGAAACTTTCATAAGTTTTCCTTGATGAAATTTTCAGTTTTCTGGAAGATTGCAAAGTGGTATTAACATTGTTATTATTATCTGGTTGTAGTTTTAAAAATTCCAGTGGCTTTTATTTAACTCTGCTTTTCTGAGAGCTTACTGCTTGTGGCAAGAACTTGACTTCTGTTTTGACACTGCGGGTGTGCCATCTCTTGAAATATTTCCCTATTTGAAATGTTTGTAAAAGCTTGAAACCCTAAAAAAAAAAATAAATTCTGTTCTCTCTGAGTATGCTAAAGCATCTTGCAGTAAGCAGCTGGTTGTATGGTCTCCCAACAGCTGCTACTTCCATTTAAACACTGCATGCATCTTCCCAGTCTGAGCCTGAACCTGCACCTTATCTTCCCTACTCCTCAGTGTAGTAGTGGGATTGTAAAATAAGCTATATATATGTGTGTGTATATATATATATATGGTATAAGCCATACCTAAAAATCAGTATTTTCCAGTATAGCACAAGGGAGTGAAGTAAAAGCCTGCACTGCATAATTCTTGCTTTGGGCTACAGGAACTGGAAGGAAACAGCTACAGAACTGACAGCAGAACTTCAGATTTCCCAGTATATTCTGGGTCACAAGAGCCAATGGTCTGGAAAATGTAAATTTAATGCCTGAGCTAATGTTTTCATGTCTGTTGATTTATTGTGATCTAATGGTTGAATTCCCACTGGTTGGACTTCTTCATGGTCTCATGGAATCAAAGCAACAACTGGAGCAACGTCTGTATTTTAGCCAGGTCTTTAAAATGTGCACTTCATTTTTTACATGTGTCTTTTCTGTGCTCAGTTTAAAAGTCTGTAGCTGAAAACTTTGCTTAATGTTTTAATCAGTCTTAAAAACTGATTTCTTACTGAAAGGCTATAAAAAATGGTATCTGGCTGATCTTTCAGTTATTCTAGATGGGATGCTGTGTTTGTATGCATTACTGTTAAGCATAGCTCATATTTGTTTAGTGTCTGAGTCTGACAGATATTCAGGAGCTGAGGGATACAACCTTGGGCAGTTGAAGAAATTTTGGTGAAAGTGAGGGCAACTGAGCTGTATGGCAGGGCTGAACCAGATTCCTCATTTGAAGAGTAGAACATTTCAAGTTTATGCCATGAGAGTCTTAAGTAATCACAAGGCCTTCTGAATGTCAATGTTAACAGTGTTTTGTTTGTTTTGGGGTTTTTGAGGGGGTTTCAGATTTGTTTTGGGGGTTTTCTTTCAAATCTATAACTCACAAAAATAATTCTCAGCCATTTCAGACACACCACTATGAAATCCACTAGTGAGTTTGGCACATTATTTACATTTATACATAGCTTTCCTTTCTAGGAAAAACATTTATTGATTTGAGGACTAGGTGCCTCAGGTAGTCCCTCTGTGATTCTGCAATTCTAAAACACTGGTTAAATATGAACATAATTTTTAATTAGATTTCCCCCGTGCTGAACTTGCTGCAGCCTGGTCTGTTCTCTATTACTTTGCTGGTCAGAAATTGTTGACCTTTACATTATGCTCCAAAATCCATCTGTTGCTGCAGGCTTCTGTAAAGAGAGATGCAAAGAAATATAATCTCCTGTCAGTCAGCCTTGTAAACAAACTTGAACACAGGCAGCAGCTCAGTTTCCAAGATCTGAGTTCATTCAAAATAAGGAGGGAGAGGAGAAGCTGTGAACCAGTGCTCCCTGTTCACTGGAGAATCCATCCTCAGCTGGTGTGCCATACTAAAATGCCATTGTCCTATTTTCAAATCCCCCTGCTCTCCATGGGAGAAGCTGCTCTGTGGATAACCCTAACCACTAATTAAATCCTTTTCTGTGATCTAGTAAGACAAAGGCCATAACCTTCATTTGCTTATCTCTGTGCCCTCCCCAGTTGCCAGCTTCCAGCTTGTTCTTATGGCAGTCCCACCCAGGAGACTTCCTTGTTAGCAATCTGATATTTGCACTTTTTGTTATGTACCCATCAGCTGTCTATTTCCATACCCTAACCACTCTTTGACATTTCCCCTAATTTAGTGTTTTCTGTACCACAGCCTTTAAGACTGTCTGGAGAACTTACTCTTAGTTTTTCCCAATGTTGGCTGATGATGTACTCAACAAATCTTTGGCTAACTAATAAACTGCAAGTTAGTGGCCCTAATGTGTTTTAAATATGGTCATTCCAGTAACTTTTAGTCATACAAATACCACTGATGTGTCTGAAATTTCTGAGTCAAATTTAAAGTGAGACTGACAAATAGTTCTCCTAATTACAACGTAATGAGGTTTTTGCTCCTTTGCTTGCATTACATTAATTTTCAATGCCTTTTAATTATGCAAATTTTCCTCCACTAATCTGGTAAGCACACTGTACTCAAGACTGTTTTGGTTATGTTCTCAGATGTGTTTGCAACATTTTCTAATTTTAACTTCCTATGTTTTATTATTCTCTCAACTCTAAACCTGTGACTTCTGTTTCCCACTGAAAAAGCTATCATATCCTGCTTTTACTGCACTGGCATGTCCTATGGCAATAATATTCCTTAACCTGTTGTCTTTATTAGAAGCTTTTATTTCATTTAGAAAATGAAGAAAGGCTTTTCTTGGCTCTGAGCATTTATTTAGAGGTCTCCCAAATTATATATCCATTACAAAATTATCTTCTTCTCATAGTTTTGTGTATATTAGTCCTTTCCACTACCTTATTATCCTTTCAAAAGGTGTTTCCCAGTGGTGGTCATATTAAATAAGAGCAAATACACCCATAATTTCTTCTCAGAGATAAAAGCTAGATATGCTGCTATATTTGTGTCCTTGTCATATATCTGCTACAAATGCATGGGAATATAGTCTTCAAAAACTTCTCTAATTTCTGTTTCCCTGAGCGAATTCAGACATACAAGAAATGTCACTCTGAGTGTCAGTTATGAGGAAAGTCTCTCTGGTATATGAAATTTTTTTAATGGAAATCTGATAAAGTATGGACACAATTAGAAGGTCTCATCTCCAGGAGCTTTACCCAGGAAACATTTCATGGGAAATTATAAGAAACAATTTCAAGCTGTTGAAATAGCCTTCCTTCAAATGAGGTGTCCATCAGAGGACTTCCTATTGTCTGCAATCTGTCTTAGAAAGTTTATGTCCATAAATATTGTGCTAAAAAAAGCTTGTTGGAAATGCATGGTGGTCATTTAGATTATTGTTTGTATGCTTCTACCAAGTTGATTAATATGTGTTATTTAGCAAAGTCAGTTGTACAGGTTATATTCTGAGGTGTGTTCTTCTCAAAAACTTGTCTCCTTAGAGACAAAGATGCTACTCTTCATCTTTAGGGATAGTTCTCATTAATAGCTTAAATGTTCACCAAATGAACATACATCATCTGCAATGGAGGTAGTAATTAATCACTATTTACAAAGATTTTGAGAAATTACTGTAACTTTGCATAAGAATTAACTTTCTAGACTGACACATGAAGTATTCTTCTGAAGAAGAGGGAATGTCTTGGACTTATACCACAAAGATTGCTTTTCAGACTTCTGATATTTGCCTGTCACACAATCTGATAATCTCTATCTAGTTTTTCATTATGTAGAATTGTCAGAAAAAGAAAAAAAAAATGTTATCAAAAGATAATTTTGAATTATTTAACTAATTGATTAATAACAGGTCAGCTGGTCCCAATGGTAATTGTCCAAGAAATTGTTGACCCTGTAGTCCTAATATGCAGCCTATCAGGTAAACCACTGTCTAGACTAACATTTTTTAAAGGGCTCTAGGGATCATTGTGGCATTTAACTCTGACTTCTATAAGGCTGAACTATTAGGCTTGATAATAGGGAAGGGACGGGTAAACAGAAAGATAAATACAGCAGATTACATAAGAGTCAGTATAATGTCTGTGGAGGGAAGTCATATTTATCCAGTTTCTCCAAGTGAGTCAATAGTGTGTGAAGAGTTGTAACCTGTTTGATGTAGTGGACTGGGAGTTTGAAAAGGCATTTCTTAAGGCTTCTCAGCAGGACTTTCAAAAGCAGCTATGAGAAGCCATGAGACTGAGAAGTTCTTCTCAGCAGAAGTCTAATGGCAGCTTAAATGGTAGAAAATAATAATGGCTACTATTGCACCATAAATGTAGGTTATTTTCATAAGCCTGCCAGGATCTTTGCTCTGCAAGGCATTCATAAATTACCTGGAAAAAAAAAATATGTAGAATGATATGACAAAGATTTTTTGATTATACAGAATTATTCAAAACTAAGGCTGATGGTGAAGAGTTGCAGACAAATCAAAATATTGATTGAAGGGGTGACAGAATTGCAGTGACATTCAGTAATGATAAATACTGAATAATGTATATAGAGAAAAATCCTACTAACTCTTATACAGGCCTTGAGACTTGCTGAAGATTGATACAAGAAAAATGCCCATGAAGTTAGAAATTATAAGGAGCTCCCCTGTGGCTGGTCAGGCCCTTTTGTGGACTGATACCCGGGGTAATGGGCACAAGCTCCTAATTTTGGCTAAGGTCAGTCTTCAGTCATTATTACAATAGCCAGTCAGATGAGATAGGCTTTGTAGAGGCTTTTTGGAAGTTTGGGTTTTATAGGAAGGAAATACCTTTTCTTCATAGTGCAGGTGCTGGGATGTAGAGAAGGTGTGTGCCAGTCCTTGTGCTGCAGCAGCAGGAAAAGCACCAGTTGGTGGAGAGCTCTGGCAAGCTGTCGTGCCTAAAGTTGTTGTCCAGGAGCCCAAAGACACTTGCCTTATCCATCCTTGAGTGATAGGAGGGTATAAAGCCTGGGTCCAGAAAGATCACTGGGCTGAGGCACATTAATCACATATCCAGCTTCTTTGGGAGGAGATTGGAGCGTGTGTGTGCATCTACTCCTTGAAAAAGTAAAAAGGTACCAGGAAGCTTGTTAGCAGCCTCCTGGCAGAGAATTACACCCCTCTAACAGATCCACAGGAAATGCAGCAAGAAAGGGCTCTCTATGTACACCTTTTCTCTCTGGATCTAGTTCATTCTGGCTCTTCCCAAGCCTTGTGGGATTGACCACAAATGGAGACTGTGAACAGCTGATGCTGTAAGAGGAGATTTAAACAGGGAAGATAACACTGAGTGCTGGTGTTGTTTCAGCATCTAGATGAAGGTCTAATTGGAAGGCAGGGAATATTTCCTTACTCAGATGGCAGAAATCAGACCCAAGGCCTTGATTTTATGGCAAGATGGTAGCCAAGTGCTTGTATCTTTAGAATTTATTTTTTCTGGCATCTTCTAAGGTCTCTTCCTTCTCACCAAATATATTCCAGAAGACCCAGGGCTTTCTGAAGGACTCAAAAGTACTGATGTTGGTGGTTGTTATCTTCTTGTATCACTGTCTCTACACATAGGCGGTGAGTGTGGCAGTGACCTCCTCTAATGATGTGAAGGAACCTCCCCCTATTGTGAATTCAGTTTGCTGATTTTGTTCCCTAGGATAAATTTCCAGCACCTGCTGATGGGTGTCTGTGGAGTGACGGCTGGGAAAACTGGATGTGGAATGAATGATAAGGATACATAAGGCAGTGCACAAGGGGAAGGAAGTAGGAAAGGATTAGCAGGAGAGGAATTGGTATCTTCTCTCAAGATATGTCCCTCTTTATCCCTGCTAAGGAATATTTCTTGTGTTTGGTGGCTTTGGCCAGCTGTTAGCATACCTGCTGTAAGCAGCATCTTAGACCCTACTGGAGCTTTGCGATGGTACTGTGGAGGGAAACATTTATGGATGATCAACAACTTCCATTATTTAAAAGGACCACATTCCTTCTTCCTGGCCCAAGGGACAATCTCTTTAGTTTTGTTCTGGAACCAAGCACAGGAAGAAGCTGTTTTCCCTACTAAGACATGAACTTTATAGAGGGTTCATTTGAAAAACACAAGAACTTGCCTAGTCTTCCCTATTCCATGTAGTACCACCAGCACCTGGCTGGGTCTTGCCCTGATAACTGGTGAGCTCCCCTTGTGCCTGTAGGTGGTGAGGGAAGTTCTTGCAGGGAGAAGGGGCTTGGATTATGGGGGGAAAAGAGCACTTTTGGGGAGGAATCAAAGAGGGAAGAAAGCTGTATGAGTGGAACAGGTTTTATTAATGTTGTATCAATTGTGTACCACTGATGCATATGCAGATAAGATCCGTCCATCTGCCTGTGCGGGCTGTGGGCTTGGTTTGCACAGTAGTCATTTGAGGTTGATAGTCCTGTCATGTACCAGGAGCAAAGAACTTAAGGCCTAGGAGGAGGTGGACTCTCCATCTGACCCAGCAGTCAGCGCAGAGAAAAGGTAGTATGCCGTACAACTGATCTGTCACAAATCCCATTAGTAAACCAAGAATCACAGTTAATGAGAGTTGCAAATAGTTCATAGGCTAAAGAATGTTCACACAAACAAAGTGTATGTAGAACAGCTATGACTAGTTAGTTAATTAGAATGATAGATTTACTGTAATTTGTGAGTGAAACTAGATTCTAAATTCACTGAGTGCGTAAATGATTGGAAATGATTAATTGGCTTTTATTAAATGAGAGGGAGGACTAGAAAGTGCTATGTTCTGAGCAACTGACATGTGATAATGACTGCTCCGGCAGAAAAGCATAATAGAAAGTCATCTGAGTCACTCATTAACATCTACCACTGCCCTTTCTGTAAATTATAAGTCATTAAAGCCCAATATGGCTACTCTGGAACTTAAATAATAATTTTTACCTTACTAAAGTGTTTTATTTAATTTTACTGTAGAAGTCTTAGAGGCTGAAACTTATTTTGAACAGGCTGGTGAAAGTATATCTTATCCAGAAAGCCAAAGCCTTGTTTTATATTACTGTATTAAGGGATAAAAATTAATTTGAAGTGTTTAGCTTTTTTGTTTCACTGCAAAGAGTGGTGGTTTTTCTCACATTCAAAATGTATTTTCTAAAAATAGAAAAAACCTCATTTTTTACAGTTCATCAAACGTTCACCAGTTGGGGGAACTTTGTGTAGGGTTGAATTTAAATCAGCAGTTTAGATATGAAAGATTCAATATCTCATTAGCAATCCCTTGATCCACCCAGTTCCCCTGAGTGCTGTTTTAGAATGATAATCCAAATCATTCTTCAAATCTTTATAAGCAATCAGTTTTAAGTGCAACTCTCAGAAGATAAGACTTCCTGCTAGTTTTTTTTTACCAAAAAAACCCAAAAACCCCAGAACACCCCAAACCAAAAAAAGCAACACAGGTGAGCTAGGGGCTTTGATCAGACAGGTATTCTTTTAAAGTCAGATTTAGTAATTTTAGATTTTGTTTCTACATGTCTTATACTATGCTAGGAAGTAATCCAAATACAGTACTCTTAAAAGGGTAAAGAGCTTCAAAATGAACCTCAGCCAATTTATATTGGCTTGAAATAATGCAATAAATCTATTCTTTAATGTATAAAATTATTTTTATCCTGACATAAAAGCAATTTCCAGGTACCTTAAACTTACCAGAAAAGGATCATAGACTTGGTTGAATGAACTATCCTTCAAAATCTCCTTTAAATTTCAAAAATCCTCTGAAAAGCACTGAGACTTTCTTCAAAAGTCTCGTTGTCATTATCTTGCTTATGATAAGAGTCCCCTTAATAAAGTGCCACTCTTGTTACTTATTCTCTGTTATGTGGTCAGGACCTTTGTGGGTCTTTGCTGAAATCTGGATTTGCTGGTGTCAACAGGAATTGAGTTTATTCCATTTCCTAGAACAGTAATGAGATCATCACATCAGCTTTGTGTTGTGACATGATTAAGTTTGCTCTGTGACTCAGTTACCTTGTCCTGAAGGACAAAGCTGTCAGATTGGTGGGTTTAGGAGCAAAAGGCAGGATCTTGTGGTAGGTATCTAGGTGTTCATTCTGCATCTGAAACCACTGTGTTTTTGAAAGAATACAGTGTAAGAGCGTGTAATTACTTGTTGTTTAACAAGAATCTCTCTCTCTGTATTTCTGTAACTGTTAATGTTTAAATTCTTGACCTAATCAGGTTAAGTGTAAGGGCTGCAACACCTAATTTTAAGGCACACCTTGTTAATGGTAATTGGGCATGGGCAAGTGCAAAACGCTGGTGCGCATCAGCAAAAGTGTCTGAGGAATTTTCACCTAAAACATTTAAAAAAAAACTAATTGCTTTACGAAGTTAAAAATGCTTTATTTGTTCCTTTATTTGTTTATTTGAATTTTAAAATGCTGTATTTATACCTGAGTATGTTTATTATGAATACTTTTGTGTGATAATAGTGCTTTATGGGATTTTTTTTTTCCATAGTCAAAGTGAAAATGTCAAAGGGAAAAGTACCCAGTTCAGAGCCTGATTAGATCATAGCTGAAAGCTGAGTGGGTAACAGGTCAATAGGACTGTCTCTTCAGCTAAAGCCAAGACTGCAGAAGTGACGGTGCTGTAAGCCAGGTGTGAGGTTCCCTGCCTGATCTGCGTGGGTGAAGTTTATCAGAACCTTTGCATCAATAGGGTTGCCTTTGGTCCGTGCTCTCCATTCCTTGAACATTACGTTCACCCACGAGATAAAAGCAAAAATGTATAAAATAAGAAAATGTTTGTTCCTCTGCTCGTACTGAAATACAGCACATTTTGACATAACAAAAGCTTTCTTCCTGAAACACCTCATCATGTAATTCAAGATTGAAGTTTAACTTGTCTCAGCAAGTATTTCATGGCAAAATAAACACAGCATCACAAAGCTGGTTAACATTCAGCCACAGCTGCTGGCCTCATATTTATTAATTTTTTCCCTAGGACTTGCTCTGCACTTTTAGAGAAAAGTCACTTCCCTAATTTTTTCTCACTAGACATTGACTTCTAGGCTGTTTGTTCAAGATAAGCATCAAAATGAGAATGCAAAGGTCAGTCTCTGCTGTATTAGAGTTACAAAGAAACAGTCAGTTTGTCTTCCAGAGGGTGCTCTCCAATCCAAATTGAATTGCTTCCTATAGGATAAGGGTTTTCTTTGGAAATTCAGCAGATTTTGTGTTTACAGGACTGACTCTGCCTTTGCTGTGTACTTTGCTGAAAGTTTTCTTTTCATCTTTCTACCTCTTTATCTCCACCTTTTAATGACGAAGTCTGTGAGCTCATGCTTAAGGGTCTGAGATGGTGGCAGCAATGGAGTTTGCCCTGCATGGTCCACCACTGCCTCTGCTTCGCTGTCCTGCCTCTCTGCTGTCCCTACTCCAAAGACCTGGAAATCTGCCTCAGGCGAGCATTTGTGCAGTCACACCTTCATTGGCTGTTCCAGCTAAAATGGGTACCACAGAAAGAGAGATTAAAAACAGGGATCTTACTTTCCCCTTCCTGGTTTGGGGACAGGAAGCACTGGCAAAAAAAAAAAAAAGACAGTTTGAACAGGGATTTTTTAAAAATCTTTCCTAGCAACTAAAAAATTTAGTAGCAACTAAACTCAGCAAAAACCCTTTGGACAACATAACTGATGACATAACTAATCTCAATTAAAATGTGTTTTATAAAAATAAGGATGCATTAAAAAATAATCCATCATGGTGCCATCGAGGCAAAGGAGTTGAAGAAGCTGTTGCTTGCTCAGGTGGAAATTAATGCTACCTTTGCTGAGACAACACAGCCACCTGTATGGGCTCCCCCCAGCTTTTACAGCTCAGACTAAAATAGATCACTCTAAATCACCAACAGAGGTGGTTCAAGCCAGCCCACTTAGCACTGCCATGCAGTGAGTGGATGTATACATAGGTTTCACATTCTTGCTAAGTAGTTGGTAATCTCCTGAACTGCTTTAGCTGAAGTGCTTGTGATTGCTTGACTCTTTACTTATTCGCATTATTTTAATTTAGCTAAAATTTGTTTAACTACACAATGGAGGGAGATAAGCTGGAGTATCTGTGGTAACAGTGCCAGACAGAGCTTTCTATCTTGAGAGGATGAACAATTTAAACAGACATTTTACAACTTCTACACTCATTTCTTGACACTGTGGTATTTTCTTCCTTGACTTGTCCCACTTTGGCAGTCATTATAGGGCATTTGCATTGGGACAAAATCTTCCTTGCCCTGGCCCCGGCCTGCACAGACAGCCAGTCTTATTCCCCTCATTCCATCATCTGTCAAGTATTATGCAGAATTGTCATGCATCACCCTTCTTCTTACCCTTCTAGGTATACTAGCTACTTGAGTTTTATCTGTAAATAAAATGAGTGTTGGTCTTCCCTGACTTCTATAATTAACAGTAAAGCATTATTTTGACATTCATGCCACTAGTTAGAGACATCATGTTGGACTCATGGCCTTTGTATGTTTTTCTTTTATTGTTGATAGAGGACTGTCAGGTTAAAGATTGTGATCCTAACATAATAAGAGCACTTCATGCATGTGTGGAAATGGCAGTTGATAAGAAAAGATGAAGGTGACTGCACAGCACTGTGTTGAAAGAAAAGGGTGATTTATCTTCTCTTTGCCGGTTTCTGCTGGAAATCATTTAACCTTATCTTAAAGCCTATTTGTTTTTGCAGTCACAGCAAAGAAACTCCACAGTGTTTATATTCATCTGTATTTTGAAATATAATTATAAAGGACAATAGGATAGGATTATGTTGGAGATATCTTCAAGAATTTCTCTTATATATAGGAGCTAAAACTCAACAAATTTAGAAAAGCTTAAGAAAGCTCCCCCAGGAGCCTTTTCCTGACAGTCCTTGATGAAACTGACAGTCAGCCAATGTGAGTTGAGGCAGAGAAGAAAATTGATGTGAACTCATCAAATCAGTTGTTTCTTGATGTCACTAAAACAGCAGGGCTCATAAACAATGAAGAAGTGTGTGGAGTCCAAACACAACTTAATGAACAGGCAAGTGTTGACAAAACCCAAAACCTGAATGTACTGACGACTTGTGGTTATCTGCAGTGTGAGGTGCAGTGAGGCAGGTTGACCTCTGAAGTAGCTGCGAATGCTTACTCACAACTTGGCCTACTGAACCATTCATGTTAAGTACTGTGTTAAGTATTATTATGTTTATTTGGAGTAAGTAGTGTAAGTCTGTAAGTATATGTGTGTCTGTGTTAAGTGCACATTTGGACTGGCGTTGATGGTTGTTTTCACAACTGATATTTTTCAGTCAATCTGCAACAGCTGCTCTTTAATGACACTGGTGGGGATGGGAAAATCAAAAATGCGATCTGTTCTTAATTTTGGGGAGCACCAAGAATGACAAGTATTTATTCCAGTGGCTGGCTATATTGCAGACTCAAGTTCCTGAGGCAAGCTACTTACCCGCTTGTTTGGAACAGGTTTGCTTTTTGAGATAGCCCCCCAGAGATTATCACTGTGCTAGTATTTGGGTACTGGGAGCCCAGCATGGTTATGAATAGGTAGAGGAGCTGTCTAAAAACCAATACTGCCACGGTCAGCAATGAGGAATAGGCTCTTTTCATGCAGTCAGCTGTGTGGCTTTGGCTTGTGTAGTGAAACAGGCAGTTCTGAAACCTGCAACCTGTTTATTCAATTCATAATTCGAGGCCAGTGTAATTCCCAATGACTATCACTGTTGTTTTCGTTATGGAGTCCTAATTCATTGTTTCTGTGGGCACAGAAGTATTGCTGGACTCATTTGGTGTTTCAGCACACTGTAATTTTACATAGCGCAATACTGTTGAGATTGCCAAGCTGTGTCATCTGTTGAGCTCATCACTATTACTTCCTTTTGACCTCCTCTGTGTAATTACACATGGATGACTGACTTGCTGCTGTAAAGATACATAAATGCAACTGGACTTGTTAAATGAAAAACAGACTAAAATGACTCTCTCCGAGGTCAGTGAGAACCAACGAGGTAGCTGTTTGCTCTCTGCCAGGCAGCCAGAGCCATCTGTCATATGATGGCTTTTTTTGGATGGATTTGACAGTAAGCAAGCATCAATTTCAGAAGTCCATTTGTTTTTATGACAGTTTTTATAATTTTATGGAAATTGAACCATTATATAAAGCATAATTTTCCTCCAAAACCAGTGTTTTATAGACTTATGTCCCTGTTCAGTCATTTACATTCCTAGTTGCATTTTACATGAAGCATAAATACACTGATTCTTTTTTCCCCCCAGTAACAAAAATCTTCAGGACATTTTTCTGGATTTTGGCAGGAAGAGGGTGGTTTTATTTTTCTCCTGTATATGCAAGACTATCCGTGTTTGGTACTCAAGAAAAACCTCAAGGTGTCTAACTTTTATGTGTCCCTGGAAATCAAGTCTGTAGAGGCTTTAATATTTAGCTCAAAAATCATAGTTCTAAATGTTTTTTCTAACAAGATTTTGCTATTCTTTTTATTCTTTACAAATTACTTTTTCATAGTCTGTGTTAATTCCTAATTCTTAATTTGATTCATCATATTCCTACTTTTCTTGGAATAGTAAATCTAACTCATCAAGCCAAGTTATAGAGATGTATAATTGTTGGAGTCTTGTGTTCAAGTCCAGATAATGACAAATGTTAGCATGAGCCATCTAATTGAGTTTCATCCTCCGTGGAAGTTGATCAATGCTATACAGAGGTTCTGTTCAGGGACTATTAGGGATTTGGCATACTAGATCAGATTTGTGATGCACAGGCAACCTGGACAGCTCTGTTCACATCACTCTGCCTTCATCAAAGTGTAGTAATCTTTTATCTTTATGGGGAACATTTTAGAGCAGGACAAGGAAAAATGTCAGGCCGTAGGTATAGTTTTTTGGATGCTGTATCCATTAAACTTCAAGTTCCTCAGTTAAGTGAGACTTCTTGGCTGTTCCTAGGGGTTTGCCCAGTTCACCTGAGCATGGCTGAGTGGCTGATCAAGGCTTTGTGTCCTTAGACATAACAGCATTTATTAAATTGGTAATTGCTTGGTTGCTTGCATACTTATCCTGTATGGTAATTGCCATTTAAAGGTCAGCACTTTCCAATATGTTCTGGGTGTCACTGGCTCTCCTAATAGCAAGAAGATGAGTTATCTGTGGTATGATTCTTACCCTTACAAGGGTATAAACGCTTGAAATTATTTGAATTGTCAAAGCATGTGTAGTGGGCTGACCTTGCTTGGATGTCAGGTGCCCACCATACTGCTTTTTCACTCCCCAGCTGGATGAGGGAGAGAAAATAAGATGGAAAACCAGTCATAGTTTAGGATAAGGCAGTTCACTAAAGCAAAAGCAAAGGTTTGTGTACACACGAATGTGTGAGTGAAAGATCTCGATTTATCTGTACTAGATGAACATGAAAAGAACATGTACCTGAAAATAAAGAAGGTCATCCCTAACCCATGGAGCACGTCAATTAAAGTTTATATATTTCCTAAAAACCCTTTGCAGTTAAGACTGTTTTGTGATTTTACAGGGAGACATATGGAGCTCTAAATATTGAAATTAAAGAATATTATTCACAGATTGAATTGTTAGGTCATAAAAGACACTGTTACTGGAAAAAGAGTTGCAGGAATCAACATTTAAGAACTATTGGGAATTACTTGTCAGAAACTATTTTAGGAGAAGATCTGATTAGATAAAGACTATGAAGGATATTGGAAAATGAGAGATTCTGAGAATTATGAACATGAGGGAAAATCTAGATTTGCAATGAATCTGTGTGTTGTTTTAGTGTTTGTTCATAACTATTTTTAGTTTGCTTTGCTCCACAACAACCAGGAGCTTCTATAACAGCTCCTAAAGGAACATAAATGTAGGATCTGAACTGTGGTAATAAAAAATTCTTCCTGTGGATTTCCCTGTTTCTTTTATAAGGAGTGAGTTACAAGAGACTACCAGGGTGAGGTGTACCTGGGAGGTGGTGGTCTCACAAAGGTGTGGGAAGAGGAATCAAGGGGTTGCGAGCTTTATATAAGCTTGGTATGTGGCCCAATTTGGCTAAAGCTGATATTTGAGGTGGTTTGGACAGAGTGAAACTGGTCTGAAGTAGTACCTCAGGGAGTCATCGGCCTGTGGGTGACCGATGTCATCTGTGTTTGCACATGAGATCACCAGCAACAGGATGGCAAGTGCTTATTTCCAATGTCATATAGATGTCGGGCTGGCTTCTGAGCATGCATAACTTGTCAGCATTACAGCCCTATGTGGAAGTCTCCTGTAGCACCTTTGAGCCATGTTTTGCCAGACAAAACTGCAGTCTACTTTTGCTAATAAAGCTGTTGTGGTCAGCTGGTTGTATAATGGATGTAAAGAGGTTGCCCTATCCAGTTCTGTTAAGTCAAATTTTTTTTAACTCAGTCATTAAAGAGGGTGGAAACTGCAATAATGGATATTTTCTGGATTATAGAGACATTTCTGAAAGTGACCCGAGAACACCACTTGCAATAAAACCAAACTTTAACTATCAAACAAGACAGAGAGTGCCTTCTGTTCAATAATCACCCTGCAGTTTTATGAATCTTCTCTTATGTTCAGACAATGCCCCTTAGAGTTGGTAATTTTGCAATTTTACAACAATCACAGAGCATGCCTCTGTGTGCAAAATGTATATGCTGAAGGGCAGAGAATAGCCTCAAAGTGAATAGGGTGTCAAGAAACATCCAAAATCAATTAACGATTATCTATCATGCGGGAGACATTCCTTGTCTGTCTGTGAATAGTCCTCGAGCCAGTGTGGCGCTCAGACTGCCGGGAAACTGGGACGGTTCCAAGTTACCCGTAGGAATGGCTTTGAACTTAGAATAAACCTCCACACACATATACAAATTAGAAGAAAACAAAATGCCTCAAATGAAATCTTGGCCTTATCGAAATCAAAAGGTGTTTATTGACTTCAGTGGAACAAGAATTTTATCCTTAAAGAGAAAAAAAAGATTCTTGAACTCTGAAATCAGAGCTAAGCTGTCTGATGTAGTGTGGGGTTGGTTTTGGGTGGTTTTTTTTTGGTCACAGATACCTGCTTGTTTTCACATGTATTTGCAGGATCTGAAGGCCATAAAGTCTTTGTAATTGTGTGTCTGCAATCCCTGACTGCAATATGCTTGCCAAAGCACACCTGGAACACTCATGCTTTTGTAAGTTTCATTTCTTGTTTTTACGGTCCAGCAGCATTGCTCAGGCCTGTTCAAATGACTTGGCAATTAGTAACATAAATATAACTTGTCCGACTTGATTTGTTCTTCCCACACACACATTCTGTGTCTCTCCAGCTGGAACTATGTGTAGAGAGAAGAGTAGCAAGGAAGCAATGCCATGAAGGTTTTTACCCTTTTAGAATAAGCTCTCCTACACTATGGAGAGCAAAAATAACTTGTGGCCATCCTAGTGAGTGTACAATGTCCTTGTAAGCACACTGCCCCTGGGTGCTCCTCTGCTACAGCAGCACAGCCTGGCAAGAGTTACCATTCATTTTCATTAAACAACCTGTAAATTGGCTGCACCTTAGTGCTTTAGAGGTCCTGTCCCACAGACCTGCTGAGAGCACGTGTGACTAATGTCAGATTAAACACATCACAAAACACCACTGTATATATCTGGGATTTTTGTTGCTAGTTTTAGTTGTTTTGCTTTTGTATTTTATAAAATTGCTGTCGTAGATGTAAAATTGTCCTAATAGCTAGAGTGCTTCCGTGGTAAATGGGAGTTCATGTTTAACTTCTCCTACTTGGAGAGCCATGCTGCCAGTTGCCTCTCTGCCAAGTCCCTTTGTTATTCACGCCCTGTGTGGGAACCATCCAAACCTCCCTGCTTCTCCCCATCCGGTGGAAACCCTGCTGCAGCAACAAAATGTGACCCTCACTTGCCTAGAAAAGGGGAGAGGACTACAGGAGAGCTCAGTATCCTGTAGCCTGCTGTGGGGGCATTGAGAAAAGGCACTGTGGTCTGTGCTGTCTGGACCATGAGTTTTTACTAGCTGTGTTAGCAACCTAAGCCCCAGAGAGGAAAGTGCATTTGGGCAACTTCGTTCTCAACAGGAGGTTTCCATGCCCTTTGGCAGCAGCACTCCCCATGCACTGTGCAGGTATCTAGGTCCCTGCTTGGGATTCCTCTTTGAGGACTGATAATTAAATGTCATCATCACAGCCTCTACTTTATAGGCTCCAAGTGCTTTATTGGGTCTGGCACTTGGCTGCACAAAGATAGGGCTACATTACTTTGTAATTACTTTGTAAGAGTGTGCAGGCCTACAGAAGTGAGAGATCCACCTGATTTGTCATGGGAAATGATGAGTTCATTTATTATAATTCCTCTTGGCACTGCCAACTTAGTGTATATGTTTTCAGAATAATTGATAATGAAAGAAATGTCTATATTTAGGAAGTCCACAGCCAGTGGATCTGTTAGTTCACCTGCACGAGTCCCTGGTTGCAGTATTTGCTGGGTTATTGTACTCCTCTGTTGAGAAGGAATAGCTGCATATTTCTGGCCATGTCATTGTGCATTGTGAATGACAAACCAAGTGACATGATTGATTTGATTACTGCAGTGCTTGTGAAATAGTTCTGCATTGACAGCCTGGGAGGAAAAGTAGCATTAAATGCCCTGGAATAGGCATAAGATGGGTCACAACACTGGAAGGTTTTTCCCTCCAGCCCAGGCATTGTGCCTCATTTCTGAAGTTACTATCCCATTGACTTATTTGCTGGGCTGTCACATCAGCTATAGCAATGTTTTTAACACCACTATATTTCTTGACATTTGTTCCTTAAAAAAATAGGAATAAGGTCACACTAAGCAGCTGTGAATAGCCATCAACTTTCAGTCACCACCAGCCTGGATGACATTTGAAACAGTAGCTTTGGTTGGGGATGAAAGGCTCTGTGTCCTACTGACAGTGCCTTCAGCCAGTCAAAGGTGGAAGTAGGAATGAGAAGTCTGAGACACAAATTTAAAATTGCAGGAACAGCACTTGCTATGAAGACATTATTTGAAAGAGTGGCTGGAGGGCAGTAGGTGTTCTTCAGTTCTTTAATGTTTTTTTAGTCTGGAAACTTAATTTTTAGTATTATATTTCATGTCCTACATAGGGTCCATAGTTAGTCCATAGAAAGAATGTATTGCTGATTGTTTTTACTGCAATATTAGCTGAATGCACAAGTTTCATTCACAGAAAATCTTCCAACCAGGGATGAGTGATACTTTATTCACAGCATGCGTCAATATTCAGGGGATGGTGGCACTGGACCTGTAAGTGGTGGCTCTGATAAATCAATGCACAGCAGCTTCTGCCCTACCCTTGTGGCTGCTCTCAGCCTGTGTCAGTAAAGTTGAGCAAGAACCAAGTACCTAAAAGTGTAATTAGCTTTATTATATTAAATTTTGGTGAAAATGTAAGGAAGCACTGCTTTATGAGGTTAAAATGTGTGTGTTTTGGAAAGAGGAAGAAATAGTTTGTGAGAAAGAGGTACATCTTGAGGTGTCTTGCTTATATCTGTGTACACAGGCGAGGTAGTAGCTTGTAGAAAAGCATCTTTTGAGCATGCAAATGGTGAACATCCCCAGCAGCTGTTTATTTGAGAAGATGATACTTGAAGCTGAATATGCTCCCAAGAAAAAGTTTCAAATAAAAAGCTCTTTATTTTTGCATTATTTTCCAGTTTACTTCACAGACATCCAGTTTATGGCTCACTTGAAACCTCAACAAAGAAGAATTTCTTTCTCTTAAAAATGGTGAGAGAGTAGTTTACTGCCTAGGTCCTTTCTCTCCATTGTAAAGTACAAAATATGACTTAGGATTAATCAGAGAAAGCAGTTCAGCATTATGAAACCAACCTTACATAAGTAATTTGCCCTTAACATTCTAGACTTGAAATTTGAATTGCAAAAATCCCTTCTTTGAGTAAAAATGCAAAACTCCTCAGTTTATTAGTGAAGTTTTATATTACAACTTTTCCTGAACTCATCTTTAGCAGCATCATAATATCTGAATAGTTTTCTTGAATTTTTGGAAATACCGATCCTTACGTATCAGCTATGGTATTCCTTATGGCTCACCCCTGTTTAACAGGATTGAGGAGAAGAGAGCTGCTGAATGGTTGTGAGCTTAATAAAGAAAAGTAATTTTGAAATTCTTGTTAAATTGCAGTGAGTGTACAACTAAACTGAGATTTAATTACATTTTTAATTAAAGGAATAACTATTGATTATGTCATTGAATCTGTGTTGCAGCCTGCCCTAACAAACAGCAATATTAGAAGAGACCATTGAACTAGTTATTAAAATTCCAATTGAATGAGAATTAGAACTGGTGTGGATAAAAGATGCAGCAATGATGGATAGAAGCAAAAGATAACAAAATGAAAAATACATAAATTTCTCAAATTTTGGTGCATGGTGGGTTTTTGTCCTGCCATAATTTATTATAATCTATGAAACAAAAGGAAGATGAAACGGGAACAGTTTTTAAATAAGAAACATGAGTAAAGTTTCATCTTGAAAGTGAACAGTGATTCAGATAATATTTTTCACAAGCTTCTGTGAAACAGGAGGTAATCTATCATGTGCAAGAGACCTTCAGATTGCTCAGGGAGCAATCAGATCTACTCAGACTGAGATAAAGAGCAAATAAGAGCCAGTGATCAGAGCATGGGTGTGCTGACAAAAACCATCGGCAGCTGTGGCTGAGCTGGCTCCTGGGTGCTGGCAGCTCACCCGGTATTCTACCCGCAGTTTTCCTGCCAGCACAGAGTTGGTTCCCCCCCAGGCCCGTGGAGGGGGTGCCTGATGGTGGATAGGAAGCATTTGTCTGGACCCTGGTGATGAAGAGCTGGCAGGGAAACCCCAGGCACCCACATAAATCTGTGAGACCCAGTTTGGTCTGGGTGAGCTCTCTGTGGGCACAGGTGACACTGCCGACTGGACAGGTTGGTTCTTCACCAACGCCCCTGGGCTTGGATGGAGCTGGTAGTTGGCACTCTCAGGAAATTTAGTGTTCTAAATTTGGGTTATACTTAATTTAAATGGACTGGAGGCAGCTCATGCTGATCCTTTCCCTCCTTGTGCTACCACTTTTACTGCTGAAAGGATCTTATAATAAGAATTGAAGCATTCTGTTAGGCCGAGGAGTAGCTCCTGTGGGTGGGTACCGTGGGAGCCCATTGCTTGTGGCTGAAAGCTGCTCTGCACAGTGAAGTCTAACAGGGAGGTGGTGAGATGACCTCATGGGTGCTTCTGTTTCAGTCTTTTACAATTTCTGTGCATATAAAGCCGTTGTAATCCTTTCTATTCAAATGCATTGTATGCACAGAAATGTGTTCTTAATACTGACACAAGGCATGCTGCAGCATGGGCAGACTTAAAAGTCAGACCCTGTCACTCAGTTGGACTAAGTTATTATTTGAAATAGATAATTTTAGAATTAAACCTTTTTCTTCATACCAGATTTTATAGTTGAGCATATTTTGAATGTTCTTTGTATGATGCCATTGGCTGTTTTGTGGAGAACGTTTTACAAATGTCAGCACCCAAAAGTTAGGATGTGGCAGAATGAGAGATTTCTGTAACCTTTATTTGACCTGGTAGTTTTGTGAAGCAAGGTTCAGTCCTAGTGGCCTTCCTTCCCTGTGACCTCTTGGCTTTTTGAAGTGTGCAGGATGAACAAGGGGCGTGAATGTGGAAAGTGCAAGGAATGTGGCAGTGGCTGGTGAGCTGCAGGAATTGCAGGGAAATGTTTGCTAGAGGCATGACCACTCTTTAGGAGCAGAAAGCTCCTAAATGGGACATGTACAAAAAGTACATGAAAGTACTTTTCTCTCTGTATTGCTCCTATTATACGTGGTGGTGTTCTCACATTCAGAACCCAGATTACAAAACATTTTCTGTATCTAGCAGGTAACAAATAGAGAAGACTGGATTTCTGAAACATAAACTGAGAGAATCAGATATAAACCTGAAGAGAGTAAAAAGGTTTAACCATCTGTAATGATGATTCATGTTTGGGTAATGGCATCACTGGGTTTTTTCCAACACACAGGATATGTTTTGGTTTACATCAGGCAGGTCTCTGTTCCCTGTAAGTGCTAAACTACAGGATGTTACTGTAATAAATGTAGTGACACTGTTGTTGCAGAATCACTGCTGATAAATTATGGTGGGATGGCAGGTGTAAATACAGCTTCTGTTGTGATTTAAGAGGGAGATGCAAAGGCGTGTTGCCCAGATGCTTGATCAATGGTAAATAGGGCCAGCCACAGCACGCTAAAGCTTACAAGTCCTTGCCAGATTTTGGGATTAGAAGTCATAGTTTCAAGCATTAACTCCTCCGATATCAAAATTGTCAGCTGGTCTGGTCCTCCCCTTTTCCTTTGTCTTCAGCCAAGATTTATTTACCATTGCAAGCAAGAACTGACGTACAAGCCAGATTTTTTTTAGTAATTTTTTTGAGATATGAGAGCTTTTCAGCAAGCTGCCAAGTATTCAGTGTCTGTTCAAGCTACAGTGCATGAGGTTTCGTGTCTTATTCCCCGTGACCTTCCTGTTCACCTGCTTTAACCATCTGGAAACGTGTGGCTGTCTGGAGCTGTGTAGTTGTACTACTACTTAAGGCTGGAGAAGCAATAAACCCGTCATTGCAGATTCATGTAATAAACCACACCAACAGCAAAATCAGCTATAATTAGCATTCATTTGACACAAAAGGGCAAATAGCTTTGGTCACTCAGCCCCCTGCTCTGTAAGTGACCGTCCTGTGCAGGTAACACTCCTAATGACTGATGAGGGACAAGAAAAATTTCCATATGCAGTTGCCAACTTTGCAGTGATTCTAACCTGGTTTCTCTCAGAGAAACCCCACATGTCCTCATCTGAAGGCTGGTAGAAGCTTGGTTACTTTTTCCCTGAAGTGAGAAATGAAAATAACCATCCCCCCAAGATACCCCTGGAATTCAGACTAAATGGGGCTTGTATTTCCATTGATACTTCGGATGAAATCATGATTGGCAGACTGTGATATGTGAATTTACACTCATACAGGGACTCAGAACGTGGGTGAATATTGTTAACTAAGCCAAGATCTTTTAGATGGTAATAGCCTAAAATTCAGTAAAAGGGACTTTTTTATAGGTCTCCTCAATGTCACATTCCACTTGCAATTGTAATAAGTGCTATAACTTGTTTCCTTCTCTCTTATCCCACAAAAATGACAGAGAAGAATCTTTTGCTAAGCCTTTGGTAAAGGTTCTTTCTTTTTGTTCCAGATATCTTCAAATAAGAAGCACTTGGAAAGCCTGAAGAATGATGGCGATGTTCTTATCCAGGCTCTAGAGAGCCTGGCCCAAACTGCCAGGTGAGTTCCCTCAGGCTTTCAGGAATTTCCAGGGCTGAGAGAGCTCGCCTCCTCTTTTGTCTGCAATGGTCTTCTGTAATTCTGTGCAGTAAGAGCTTCTCAGGTTTCTGTCCCTGGCCCCCCTCCCTGCACTGCTCTCCTCCAAGTCCTCTGTGTCAGAGCCTTCGGCATGCTTTGATCCCCAGCTGCTGCTCCATGTGTGTGTCAATTTTGTGGATTTTTTTTTAAAAATCAATTTATTATTTGATTCCAAACCTTGGTCCCTCTGTCAGGGGTTTTTGGCAGAGTGGGCTGCATGCACAGTGTGACATTTGTGCCTTGTGTTAAGGTAGCTGTGGTTGATGCACTTGCAAGCTGATTCCTTTCAAATGTTTGGCTGAAGAACAGAAGTGCCTTTATTTAAGGATACCTGTGGCTTCTGTAGAAGGCACGAGACTTTGGGGAATGCCATGCCCTTCTCTGCAAGAACAGAGGTGCTAGTCCCAACAAATTGGCCAAAGCTTAGCTCGTCTCCCATAGACTTCCCTTATCTAATCTCTCTTGGACATACAAATGAATGAATGGCTGTTCTCTGCCTCTCAAAACAAATTTTGTGCTTCTGCTTTGGGCTGTTTGGCCTAATTTCATTCCTGGTTGAACTGAAATTCATAGACAAATTGTAGTTCTGAGCTCAATTTTGGAAAAACTATGATAATTTTTTCAGTGCTCTTTGTCCTCCCAAATGCAGGCTTTTGGTAAAACTGGCTCCTCAAGATTATGGCAGAGTGTACCATGTGTTGGAAGGGAGGAGGGGTGTGGGCAGACATGGAGAGGAAATGTTGGGATGTGGCAAATACAAGGATATACACACCGAGGACTAACCAAACCTGTCGAGAGCAGTCAGCATCCCTCTTGCACACTCAGCTGCTGACTCACAGGGTTTTGTATGACACATTAAATTATCTCAGGAAAATAAAATGTCAGCTTTCCTCAAGGGAGACACAGGCACCACCACTGAAAATGAGAGTGGGGCAAGAGGGGGTTTTCCTTTGTTAGAAACAACTTTCACTCTGTTTGTAGCATTTCTGCATTATTAGATGCACCGGACAGCCCAGTCATTGAGTTGTGCTTTTCTGGCTTCCTCAGTAGTCTGTTACAGTCTGTACATTTCTGTACATTTTCTGCAGAAAAACACATGCTACAGAGCCCAAATAAACAGCACCCACTCTAACACAAGATCCTCAGTAGATCAAATCCCAGCTGATATCGTTGAGGACTGTTCTGATGCATTAAGGTGAGCCAGGTTCCTCTGCTGTACTGAGCTCCTGCACCATAACAGCAACAAGGGAGCTCCTGAGAATTCATGGATTTCATTTCCCCTCCTCCCCTTCTTTTGGGAGCACATGTCCCTGTCCATTTGCCTCCAGAGGAGACAGAGAGGGATTCAGCCTCATTCTTGGGGCTGTAATGGACTCAGACATGCACAAATTGGCAAAAGACAGACAGAGGAAACCTGGAGTTGGGAAGCTTTATCAGACTTAGCTGAAGGGACATTTATTTATGGAAAGTATAGATATTCTGCCTTCTCCTCAAATTTCCTTATTGTGGCACTTTGGGAAAAGTATTCCTTGTGACCTGATAAACTTGGTCTCCTCAGCTAATTAAGGAGCCTCTCTGTGTCTCCTGCAGAACTGGAAATGTTTTAGAGGCAGCTACAGCCGAGCTCCTGCATCTAAGCCGTTCTCAGAGTAGTCTAAACTCCCAGGCCTTTCCACCCACATATCACCACTGGTCTGAATTGCTCAAGGAGTGTTTTTGCTTTGCTCATTTCTTACAGCCAGCCTTCTAATCTCTCCCTCTTCCTGTGTGTCAAAAGGGGGATTCCAGCTGAGCAGTCACGTGCCAAGAGAAGGGCACTGCTTGGATTGAAAGCTGCTTTCAGCGTTCCCCTGCAGCCGTGTAGCAGCCACGGATTGTCAAACTCTCAGTGATGCTGCCTGAGCTAGTTGGAACAGGCGATTTAAAGACTGACATGACCACCCAGCCCATTTTGCTTAGTAACCACCTGGAATCAAATCCTTGCTATAAAATGTGGGATCATGGATATTTATTTTTCAGTGGAGGCAGTTGCTAAGATAAATTTGTTTCAGATAATTGAGTTTTCTGATTTAAACTGCTGCTTATTAAGACATTGGCTTATGTTGTGTGAACTGATCATTTGGATTTTCTGGATTTTCTCTGTATTCCCAAAGTATGGAGTACCGGTAGGTATTGTCATTAGCGGCAATCAAGGAAGTTGCACATGGATCTGCTGATGTCCTTTCTAAGCTATAGATGAGGGGTGGGAGTCCATAAAAAAACTAAATAGACTTGGTTCTGTGGATGAGGAGTAATGTGTTAGAGCCTCTGTAGCAACGCTAGGGGAAAAAAAAATATTTCCAGAAGAAACAATCAGGCAAAATATATATAATGAAACCTTAGGTGAGGAAGCAAAGAGCCCCAGTGCAGCGCTGTGGTTGGAGGGGCAGTCACTTCTCCTTGCAGGAGGTAGAGTGGAAATGCCTGTCTGTGCAGAGCAGAGCTGCAGGCAGAGGGCTGTGTAGGTGTGTGTGAAAATACATCTTTCTGCCAAGCTGGAAGTGTGCGGGTGAGGAGTCACGGGGTGTATGCTAAATTCTATCTGCTTTTTGTTACAGAGGAGGTTGAGTGAGGTAGCAGGTACTGAGTTTGAGCTGAAATTCATTCCTACTCAAGATTTGGTACAGGGCAGAATCACTGGTTACGTGTCACTGCTTAACAGGAAGGCTGGTAGAGATTGCAGTTAATGGCTACTCAGAATTTTCCAGCATAGATAAAGGCAAATGTGGAATTTGAACAAAACATTTTTTTTGTCCTGAGGGCGTCTAATAAATGTTACTGTTTTTAATTCCTAGCTCTCACGCTGACACTGCTGTTGCTTCCTTGGCATTTGAAATTCTGAGAATGGTGGGCCGTGAAAATATCAAGACTCCCAAGTGACCCGGTTTTGACCAGCCTTCTGAAACGTGCAGGTTGTACCCTGCTCAGCACCTCAGTCCTGCAGGAGCACTTCAGATGAGCTGAGCAGGTGTAACTCATTTAGCAATCTGAGCTGCAGCATATGCAGAATTTGGGCTGGCTCAGGAAGGGAGGGAAGCTGGTTCAGGGGCAGTGAGGGGGTGGTGGTTTGTGTTTTACATCCCTGTAAGGATGAGTTTGTTGTTACTACTTTGCCTTCGTGGCAGTACATGATGTAGCTCAAGTATTTGATTGCTCAAAAGAGTAAATAAATAGTAGAGTTACTTCACAATATACAGTGTTTCACTATTTCAAGCTGCTGTTAGAAATGCTCATTTATCTTTTGGACCAGGTGACTGCCTTGGCTGTTCATCTTAAGGGGGTCACCTCATGCTTGAGACTGGCACTAGAAAATACCCTTTTATCAAGAAAGACAATATTGTTCACCTCAAGCAACCAGTACCAACCACTGTGATCACACAGAGGCTGTGTGTGTGTGGGGTGGCATGTAAGGATGAGAGATGTTACCCAGGTTTCTACTTAGCAGCCTTTTGTGTGCCCCTCCTTTGCCTGCACTGCACAACTTAAGCCTCACAGGCGGAGAGTTGTTCTCAGCTGCCAATGCTCCTGGCTGCAGTTCTTTGAGAACAGGTGTGATGATGACTCTGGCAGTTTGTCAAATGCCCAGTGAAAGCTGGTACCCTAGAAAAGGTCCTCTAGAGCTGCAGGTCCCACCGTGTGTGAAGAGTTAAATTCTTCTCCACACGTGCTGTGGTTGGTGTCTGTCAGTGCACCCAGCAGGTGCAGGTTCCTGTGAGAGCTGCAGCTACACCCCTGCTCTTGGACAGCCCTGTTAGCCAGAGTATGCGCATGCAAGCAAACAGCCCCAGGTAAACAGATTTCACCTTGAGCGTCTTACAGGAATTGTTTTCTTACATTGCTTCAAATACCACTATCTTTCACAGCTGAACAGGAAAGAGTTAAGTGCTGGCTGTTATTTGGTGTAGTGTTTCACAGTAAAAGTCGAGTAGCCAGGTGTGGCTGAGAGGAACAAAGCTGAATTCCTAGTGAGTCCCCCCTCTCTGTCTGCAGCAGAAGGGGAAGCAGGGTGGTGTGGCTCCCTTCAGCTCTCAGCATCTTGAGCGAGGAGCCCCAGCAGCCAAGGCCTGCTCTGATCTCCTGCTGGCAAACTGCTGCCTGCAGTGGAAGTGCCTGGGAGCGCTGCTCCCACAGAGCTGGTGACAGCTGCACGGCGCACACGTGCAGTCTGCGGCTGAGCCCGCAGCCTCAGAACCACTTTGTCCCCTTGCAGTCACACAGGTGCTGCCTCAAGAGAAGCCAGTTACACACAGGTTTCGTCTCGCACAGCAGCTGAACGCTGAGGACACCTGAGAAGGGCTTCGAGCCAGCTGAGAGCTTGTGGGCAAAGGATCTTTCACTGACCCTTAGTGCCGGGGGGCACCTCTGAGGGGAACTGAGGCAGGAGGCTGCTCGCCCTTTGTGAAGCCCAGAGAGATGTGGGGCTGGCAGGCCTGGCACAAAGCAGAGTTGCCTCACATCTGGCTTGACCTGCCTCCCATGCTGAGGACCCTGCCAAAGCAAAGCAGGGGCAGACCGGTGCCTCGGAGGACTGCAGCAGGAAACCTCCAGGCTATGAAGGGCAACGATGCCAGAGTGGGATCAAGAGGTAAATTATTATTGGCTCCCTCCACTAAAGTGGATGCGCAAGTCCAGGGCTATTTCTTAACACACAAATATACTTTGTGATCTGAAATAATTTGACACAGAATGAATTAAAAGTTTACTTTAATTTTGAACCATTTTATAACTGCATTTTTCTCATGAAGCATCTGTATCACAGCAGGCTACAATAACTTTGGGATAAAAGGCAACTGGTAAACTGTCCAATACAAGGTTCCAAATAAACAGTTCTTACTGGCCCCTACCCAGACATATCCCAGATAAAGTTTTTGATCAAAAACATGAAATAGATCCACCTGCTTATTTTAAGCATATTAAAAAGGAAACTAATTGGACCATTTCTATTTGTCTAGTTTTTTATACAAAAAGGCTACACAATGTTACACTTTATTCAGAATACAGTTAGAGCGATTATGAATTAGTGTTCTACACCTTTACTCAATCCTTAAAAATTAGAAACTGCTGTAGCATATTCACTATAACTTAATACTACGAGAGACTTTAAAAAAAACTAACAACAATTACTGCAAAAAGAAAGGCTACTTCCAAAGCAAGCAAGGTCAGTACCATTACAGAGATTTAAAAAAAATAATAAATTTTTAACAAGCAAGGCTAGGGTTTGATAAATTCCATCTTGCAATTCATTCTTGTGCATTCTTCATTTCTTGAATCACTCCCAAAATCCATTTGTATTATTACTCCTCGACCAAAAAGGACCAGAACAAAAAGTTTACTTCAATTGTTCCCATAGGAAACTCAGCTTGGTTAGTGTGTCAGGCACTTTCTGAGATACTAGCCCACCCCTCGAGCCCTCTCAGCAACTCTACAGGCCAATCAATGCAAGTTCACTCAGATGATACAGCTGCAAAGAGAAAAAACACAGGTGTCAGTGCTCCTGAGTTGTAAAGGGCTGTTGTAACACAAAGACTGCATGAAGCCGGTGCACAAGACATTACAGTTAATTACTTCCACACTTCACGGCAGAAGTCAGTTTGGAGTGTGCTCACTGTGTGTTTCCAGAGCATTTATTCATTATTCTGGCACACTAGGACCCAATCGAGCCAATCCCCTCCCTGCCAACCGAGTCCTCAGGCCAGTCAGCTGTTTTTCTCTTTTGGTTTTGTTCTTAAATTCAAGGTTGGAGCTTCTTACCTAAAGGATGATTTACAGGTCAGTATCGAACCAGGCCAACTGATTACTGTCACCTGGAGGCAGCCCATCCATAAGGTCCTGGGCATGGCCAAGATCTGGCAGACCATCAACTGGGTAGTCAGCACCAGGGTGGTGGCCACCCATTTCATGTTCCATCATAGGGTCCATACCCAAGGCATCCTGACCGTATCCGCCAGAGTGGAAAGAACGGTAGCTAGGATCTAAGAAAGTTAAAGGTGGCAGAGGGAAAAAAAGCATAATGTTAACAGATGTTAGATGCATCAGAAGCTGCAAGTATCAGTGTGTGAGGAGATTGTGTAGCCATCTAATTGTTTTCTAGTTCAGCCAAGTTCAACACGACCTGGTGCCTGCCCTTAACGGCTATTCCATTGTTCGGAACAGCCTTCCAGTAGGATTCTGCAGACAAAGCACACTGCAGTCAGAAGCACGAGCAGATTCCAGCCAAGCCATTAGTCTGCACAATCAACAGTACTAAAATTCAACAATACTGCAGCAAAACCAGGCTCCAAGACCGTAGACTTGCTTCTGAAAGACTAGTCAAAAATAGCTCAGAATCCTCAGGGATAGGCTTGCGTTCAAATCTATAGACACTTACAGACTAACGCATTCAATACCAGCTTTGCTGTTTTAAAGAAAAACTGCACTATTGGAATTGTCAAGTCCATTTTTAAGCAATGGAAAAGATTTCTGGAAACAACAGCTCAGCAGGAGGTGTTCCCACAGGACTCAGACAAGAGACACTGGTTTTGCATGTTCATACGGCTCCCATTTCAGCGCTGCCAGTGATGTTGCAGAAACTGGTTATTTGAACTGGCAGTTCCCCATCTGCCTGTCAGTTTGCAACACCTTGCTGAAGAGTAAATTCACTCTTCACTCATTTGCAGTTCTCCTTTAAAATCTGTGACTTGACTTCATCCAATTGAAAGTTGAGTCAAGGGGAACGGAAGACACATACCGTCTGGGCGGTATCCAAGAGGCTCTCCCTGGGCGCCGATGTCCAGTCCGAGATCCGCTGTCTGCGTGCACGCAAAGAATGACAGAACAGTTTTAACACCAGGTCTTCTGGGCAGCACCAAGTAATTCTGAGTTTAAAAAGTTGTGAAGCTTGCCCAAGTCCCTTTGAACAGCTCCTCTGCAGTGAGCGCTGCAGCACTGCTGTCACCATGAAATGCCTTTTTAACTAAGTATCTGCATCCAACATTTTAATAGCCAGGAAAAACAAGCACCGAAATAGTACAAATTAAAGGCTACTACCCCTTATGTAGTAGATATGTAAAAGACAAGACAAGCTAGGCAGCTGAATCTTAAGAATTTGTGGGAAGAGAATGAGTGAAGCCTTCCCTGTATCCCATGCACACAGATTGATTTCAGTCTCAATTTACTGTGTAGTCCATTAAAAATAAAAAAAAAGCCTTGTGTGATAATGAGCCTACACACATATTCAAGTCTGAAATCTCAGTTCTCAGGACAAATTGCATTCCCAGCCCAAGATTACTAATCCTGCATTGCCAGCTTGATAGGAGCCTCACAGGATATGTTTCATGTTTATGCTTCCCTCATATCACTCGTGTTTCTAGTTTTGCATCCAGAGTTCATTAGGTTTTGACAAGCAAGACAGAAAAGTACAAAGTTCTTGTATGCAGCTTTGCACACTAGCAAGCATAATGAGCATTACACACTTCAGCAGCACAACAGAGAACTGACTCTTCCTGTCTGCCAGGGAAAAAGCAGCCTGAATGCTGCTTACCACAGGTTCACTGCACCTGAACACAGAGAGAGAGTAAAGAAGGTACAGCCACCACAGCCGTGTAAAGCTGGGCCTGTGGCACTGATGGCATCTACACTTCACTGGTGGAAGGAGGGAGGACACAGAAGTGACTCTCGCCAGGGAACTGTTAGCACAGATCACGGAACTCACCTCGTTCCAAGCCATCGGCTCGGTCCGGAACAGGGAGCTTGTCAACTCAACCGAAAGTCGCTTCTTGTAGTCCTGTGGTTTGTCCTCAGACATTCTGAACAGCACTGCAGCCGCGTAGGTTGCTGCCAAAAGGAAGAGTGATTTTAGCAGAGGTCAAGACTTCTATCAACTCCTCTAATGCAAGTATAAAACCAGCCTTAAGTTCACTTACCAACACCCTCATTCCTAGAATGAAGCAGTTCTGTTAAAGGAGCAGTTGCACCTTCAGCTTCGATTGCTTCAGCTGCCTCCTTGTCTTGAGCCAGTTCACAGAGTACACCAGCAGCTACTCTCTGGATATTCTCGATGGGAGAGTACAACAACTGCGACCAAAACACAAGGGTACTTTAGCTCTTCCACTTGAAACGAGCTCTTCAGCAGACTCTGACTTAGCAGTTCTATCTAGGAAGTACATGAGCTCTTTTACTTCTTCTCTTAATATGTACCAGAGTACTGTCCTGAACTCTCACTTACCTGCACAAATAGTGGAATGGTATTTAGACCCCTGATTACGATTCGATTATGAACATCACGTGCAAGAATGTGCAGGGCTCCAGTGCAGCCCTCGACAATTTCTTCCATACGCACACCCTCCTAGTTAGGGAGAGAAAAGACATTTTTGAATTTGAGATATTGTATACTCTCTTCTTTAGTGATTGTCAAAATGCCGATCAGCAGTTCCAACTAATCAACCATACCCGTTCCCCTGCACTTAGCCCCTTCCTTTAAGCGCTGGCCTTCAAACTTTACATCTCTGCCACGAGTCAACCCAGTTTATCCACCCAAATTCAGCAGGTGAAGCATCCCAGTGGAACGCCTCAGTGGCTTTTATGAACTTCATCTCTTTTTCTACAGCCTGGACTAGCCTGGCAGTTACTAAGCTGGAAACAAGTTACCAGTAACAAAGAGGTGCCTTGCTGCCTCTGCACGAATCAGCTACCCTCCTGTAGATGCTGCTTCCATTCGCTGTGCTAAGCAAACGCCCCTTTGTTAATGTGTTTAACAGGATAAAAATAATCAAATTGAGACTGATCATGTCACACTGACCTGGAACCCAAAGAGGTAACAAGTACAGAGCCTGCACAACTTCTCGGTACTTTTACAGCTCTAAGCACCCTTGCAAACATGCAATAAGCTGTGATAGCCTTCTTAAACCCATTTTCTTCTGAGAAGGAAGACAGACTTTTGGTTTCTTGGAAGACAATTACTTGCCTTGCCCAGAGTAGGCAGTACCAGAATTTCTGTGAGCTCTAACATTCAGAATTGAAAGCTCAGGAGGTTGTTCAAATAAGAACCAATGTTTTGGCGTTCTGATTTAAGAAAAATCTCAGGTCTGCCGAGACAAAGCTATCAGCACACAGAGAATAATGTGAACTATGGCAAGAGAGACAACAGTTCTTTAGCCCGAGCACTACAGGGCTGATGTGCAGTGACAAACGGAGTTGGAGAGGACTTTGAGAGATGCAGTGTCAGGGCAGGGCACTCACCACGAACTGCTGTTGTGTCCCGCCCATGGAAGTGCGTCGCTGGGTGTCCTGGTGTGCTCTCACCAGCAACTGCACTAGCCTTGGAATAGCACCTTGTTCACGCAGCGGGGCGTGGTTTGCAGGACACAGAGCCAGGTTGCGGATCAAGCCAACAGTGGCCTGCAGATAAGGAAGAGGTGGGGAACAAAAGAGCAGGAGGGGTGGGCTTGCTGTTAGTGACTTTTTTTAATCAGTTCAACCTCAAATGTTTAAGAGAAAACACTAAGTTGCTCGACTGAAGCAACTTCTCCATCAGACAAATTGTATCCCCAATAATTTGGAAACAAAGTATTTTTCACTTAAAGTTACATTTTAAAAAGCAACAGTTTTCAGTTTCAGCTCCGAAGCTTCTAACAAATATTTACCTTGATCAAAGGCCAGTGTGAGGGTGGGTGCAACAGCTTTACCACCACTGGGAGTCCATAATGGAGACGAACGGCGTTCTGAGCCATCTCTGCTTCTTGGTGTCTGCTGGTGAGGTGACGGAGCGCGCAAATCGCCGGTTCCGTGATGTCTTCCCTGTCTCCAGCCCGGAGAACTGTGCGCACGAGAGCCTCGATGCCACCAACCTGGCACACCATCATCTTGTTCTTGTAATTGTTGCAGGTAAGGTTAGAAAGGATGCCAGCGGCACAAGTCACAACATTAATATCATCTGATCCTAAGAGCTGAACTAGAGTTCCTAGAAGTCCTTCCATGCCTTCCTGCAGAAAAAGGGAGAAGAAAAAGTTAACCCTTCTTTTCCACTACAGCGACTTTTTTTGCTCTTGATCCCGCAGATGAGCTCTTTACCTGCTTTGTTGCAGCATCTGACAGATTCCTCAGAGTCCACAGACAGTTCTGGACAAGACGCTGGCTTGGATCTGTGAGGTGGAGCCCCAAAGCTTGCATCCCACCTGGAAGATGGTACAGATTTGACACTGTTACTCAAATTTGACACCATACTCTGATGCTCACCTTGTGAGCAGTCAGGTCCTTCTCTTTCTTGAAATCTGAGTGCAAAATCTCACAAGCTTTTAGGTCCTGGTCGTTAATATCACAACATGGCTGGGCCTTAGCCCTTCTTCATAGGAAAATAACAACCCCCTGAAATTCCCTGTGTGACACTGGGCCTTTTAAAGGTGTTAGTGATCTCAGGGATGCATCCTGACAACACTCAGCCACCACTAATGCCACCCACTTAACGGGACAGTGGAGTTACTACAAACAGCCACACTTTTAAACTTCTGTGTACTGAAGGCCTCCAAAACTGGTAATGGACTTAAAGACCAACCCAAGTTCATTTTTTGATGCTGGCATCAAATGTTCTTGGTGGAATGAACTGATCCCAAAGCACTATGTAAATTTTTATGTTAGAACGAGTACCGTGTACTCACCAGCCTCAACAATAGCAGGTTTGTTGCTGGAGCAGACTGACAACACCTTCAGCACCCGACTTGTGGTCCACAATAGTTTCTCGTAAGTGTAGGTCCTCATTATGTTTACTAAAGCCTGGGGTCCACCACTTGCCAGAATAATCAGCTGAAAGACAGCAAAAATATTTGTCTGTCACTTCCTACACATGTCAGCAGGTAGTAAGTGTTGCTTACACCCCTCATGGTTACAGTTCCCTAAAAAACCACTCCCATCCGCTTATGTGGACAGTACATTTTACAGTCTCACTATAAGCACAGCAGGATATCTGCAAGATAATTCACTGTATCACTGCCCTCTTGCAAGGGCAGGACTGACTGGCAGAAGATAAGCCAGTGGCATTGTGGCTGAAGATTCAGAGTCAGGAGGTCAGCACACAGGAACTGCCAGGCCATTCACCATAAGCTTGCTCATTTTAACAACTTCAGCACCAGAGGCACCTACCTTGCTTTCTTGATTGCCATATGCTAAAATCTGAAGACAGTCTGTTGTGATGGCCAAGAATTTGACGTTTGTCTTGTTGAGCAAGGCCACCATTTTCTGCAGCCCACCAGCGAGACGGACAGCCATCTTGGCTCCTTCCTGATGTAACAGGAGATTGTGAAGAGTTGTAATGGCATAGAACAGCACAGAGTCCACTGGGGACCTAAAGAAGGGAAAATCTTCATGAGTACCCGCTCCTAGCAAACCCAACTTCAAAACATAAGTACTGCCTCAGTAGTGCACATACCCCAGCATTTTAACCAAAGCAGGGATGCCTCCTGATTTGAAGATTGCCAACAAGCCTTCACGGTGATGTGAGAGGTTGTGTAGTGTCCCTGCAGTACACCGGGCCGTCTCCACGTCGTTTGTGTTTTGCATGGTACGTACGATGGCAGACACCATCTGAGGAGATCTCATAATGGCGTGGCGAGACGCTTCCTTTTTGGACAGCTGGTGAACCATAACTGCAGCCTTGTTCACCACCACCTAACACAAGTGTTTGAATAAAGCTCTTAGTTTTAAGGTCATTGAAGGTGCCCCAAAAGCAAGCTTTACCCAGGCAAAGAAAATACTTACCTGGTCCTCATCATTCAACAGTTTGGTCAGTTCTGGGATTGCACGAGTTGCAAGCTCCGCATCATCTTGGTAGTTTATCAAATTAACAACAGCATGTTTTAACATCTGGGATGGCTCAGCCAGGCGTTGCACATTAGTTGGATGAGCTGCATCAAACTGCGTGGATGGGATTTGCATTCCTTCATCCAGGGTTTCAGGGAACATAGCTGCACGCACCCTCTGAGCTCTAGTCATTGCGTACTGGCCATCAATATCTGAAAACAAGGCACGTCACAATAACCTCCAACTAGGAATAAAAAGCTCATCATCCAGATTGGCACTAATTGATTAGTTAGGTTTCTGTATTGTCAAACTGCTTGTTCCAAGCAAACCAGTGCAATAGAAAGGGCTTTACCTGCAACTTGCTCCTGGGTGAAGGACTGAGAGAACCCCTGCTCCCACTCGTACAGCACTTGTGTTGTGTCCACATCCTCTTCTTCAGGATTTCCCTTGCCACTCAAGGAGGGGGCAGTTGTTGTGGCACCAGAATGGATACCAGAGTCCAGATATGATTGCTGCTGCCAGTGACTGACTGCTGCTTTTCTGTCTGGCTCCATTGCCATATCCAGCTCCATCAAGTCAGCTGTAAGAAATCATTGGTGAACAATTAAGTTTAGTTCAATTTCTCCAGCATGTATTAATCCTACAAGAGATGACAGAGATTTTAAATTAAAATAAGCTGTTAAAAATAACTTCCTCAATCCAGCACTGCAAGTGAGCAGCAACTTTAAACTAAGGTTTTATGTTAAACCAATGCAGACATGTAAACTGAGGAACAAGGAGAACAATCCTGTGGCTGTCCTGACCTTACAACAAACTTGTCTGAAGGTTTGATTTCCAGTGTAAGGTATTAATTATGTTATTCAATCTAAGTGACTCTGAGAAGTTAAAAAGAGAGGGATAAGGAGTCTTCTAGATTCTAGCAACATAAATTGTAATGCATTATATACCTTGAGTTGCCATGTTCGTTGTTATGCTCCCAGAACTCTTTCTTGCACCCTTTCAGAGAGCCTAAAAAACAGCAAGGTTAGAACTTATTAAACACTAATCAGAGCTAGTAAGACAGGATTTCATATTAGAACACTAGAACTGCAAACTAAGACTTGGCACATCTTGCTATTTCATTACTACAGTGAGTATACTCAAATGCTAATTAGCAAACCCCCACGGACAGACATGCAAAAGAACACGATGTATCACCCAGACTTCTTCTGTGGGGTTATGTGTAAGATATTCTCTTAGAGCTGCAAGAGAACAAGAACTGAACACTGACCATGACAGAGCTATTTTTTACTCCTCTATCTTTGCATAAGATGAAGTCCAGACATTAAATTCCAGAGTTTGGAAATGCTACAAAGACAATGGCTAAATGTCAGACTTTCTCATTTCCCTCAAAGATAAACTATTTAGAGGATACTAGAAAAACTGTCTGATACAGGGCTATGATGTGAATTTTCATGGGGAAAGCTGAAATGACCATGTAAGGCAAGTTGCACAAAGACTACAGTCAGTAAAGAGTTATAACTCCCTCCTCCTTTATTCCCTTTCTGTGCCATAAGAATAAAGGTTTCTTCCTACAAAAACTCTTCCTTGAAGTTAAAACTAAAAATTGAACCAACCTTATTAAAAAAAAAAAAAAAAGNCCAACCCGCGCACCCAACACTGTCCTTCAGTTGCACACACATGGAGTCCCCAAACTCACTTTTATTTTTTGCACAGAAAGCCAAGATAATTTGGGGCAAGGAGGCTGAAATAATATTATCAAATGCCCTATCCAAATGTTCAGTACGCACCTCCATTTGATATCACCAAGGAGTCTGGAAGTATCTGTACCATAAATCCGTACCTGTCTCTACACTAACCCAGAAAGAGAAATTTGAGGCTACAGCTCCACAACGGGGTCACTTTTATTTCATTTGCTCCCCTTCCCCCCACGCTCCCACACTGTTTCCAGCACAGACACAGAGCTGGTGACAGCCTATTCTGGGAACCAGCCAAGCAGGAACATTTGTAGTGGTAGCTTGTGCAGGGAGCAAAACCATCTCTTGCAGCAATCAGCTTTCACTGTGCTGTTAGGTGTTAGAGCTGTGCTGATCAAAACATTCTTGCACAATGAAGTACAGGCAATACACTAATCCCTGAAAGGACAGGTCTGCAGCGCTGCATCAGGAGAACAAAGTCCACCTGGTGCTGGATTTGTGTAAAGACAGATTTCCCAGCTTCAGAGTTTCAGGAGCACCTTTTTGAAAATCATAATTAAACAGAGGGCAGGCCTGCAGTTTTAAAAGTCTCAGTAGACAGGTGGGACAACCTTGTATTTCACTGACTCTCAGCCAGCTGCAAGATACTCCAGCAGCTCCTGAGCAATCTTGTTGCTTTGGCTGTATAAATGCCAGTGCTGTTTGTCCTGACTGCACTCCCACAACTTTTGGCAGCAATCCTTCCCTGGCTCTTTTAAAATGGACCGTAGATCTGCATCTGCAGCAGATAAACAGCATTAAGCTGATATAAGACATTACACAACATACAATAAGCGTCGTGCTGTGTGGCTGGAAACTCTAAACTGGTCCTTCTCCACAGCCTAGAAGAGACTGGCCAACCCAGAGTCTGCTCCTGCCAATGGGCATGGAGGATGTGCCTAAAATACAGACATTTTTCCAGTCCCTTGCCCACAGATTCTTCCAATATGCTGTTAGGAGTATGAGAGCAGTAGTAGCAAGGGGAAAGAAAAACATAAGTCACGCTGTCAGATCACCATTGATTAAAATATTCTAATGAGCAGCTAAGTTGAGAAAGTGCCTATACAAAAGCTTGATAGCTCTTTGCAAATCTTCTGCATTACTTTGTGAGTTCCATTAACACCTTCCAGAGAGAAAGAAAGGAAGAGCAGTAACAGTAAAATTTGTATCTTTTGCTCCCTGTAGTCCTCACTATAAGTCAGATGTGACACTTCCAATAAAAAAATTTGGCATGTTCTAGCTGCTATATGAAATTTTCAATATGCTTAGCACAAAAAGAGTTTATTCTTACCATAAACTTTCCCATCTCCTGCCATCAGGACTATGCTAAAAAAAGGGTCACCAAACTGGTTTGGAAATTGGCTGGTTCATCTGCCACTATGTTACGATCAGTGGCTACACTTTGGGACATTTATTACCTCCTGAGATTTTCATATGCCATAAGGGGCTTGGGAAGAACATTCATAATTTTCTCCACTGTTGAATTCTGCATCAATGAAGACAACTAGCTTATAGCACACCTGCATCTGAAACTGCTGTTTCAATTTCAGCAGCCTGAAGAGATCAGAAGAGTGGCTCTACCATTAGGTAAAATCCAACAGACCAGAGTAGCTGCTGAACAGCAACACTGTTCCAAAACCACACTGAGCAGCATCTACAACACAGCCACGAAGAATACGAAGTGTTCAGAAATGCATTACCAGTCAGACATTCAGTCTTTAGGATGCTGACCCTTGATCAGCCTGATAGCTCCATCTGCAAGTTCCAACATCCTGATCTGCATTTCACACACCTGTAGCCCCCCAGCAAATTCTGGTAGCTTTTTTAATTATTTAGAAGGAATTAAGTTTAATCCTGAAAGTTCAAACTAACTGCGAAACAAAAGTAGTCAGGGCTTGGTTTTGGGTTTTCTGCACTTAAACAGTCTCTCTTTTTGTCTTTCACATTCTTTTCTAATTTTACAAAGGGGTAAAACCGAGGGTGAATTTGTGCTGCTCATTTCCTTGACAAACCAGATCAGTACAAGGTCAGCCAAACACATCTCAACATAAGGAAGACACAGAAGCCTCAGTATACTTTACAAACAAACTTCAGCAGAGCTGCAAGCTTCTGCAAGCTTTGCAATTTTTGAAGGCTAGCAGGCACTTCAAAGTGGGAATTCTGATAAATATTATGTTATACAGTTCACATGAAATGGACTGTTATGGGACTTTACTCTTGTCAAAAAACTCCTCCTGCCCCATGAGATTATTACCCACTTTCTTAGCAAGCATCAGCAGCTTTTTGGGTTTAAATGAAGGTTGGGGCTTTTTAGACTACGTATTAAACAACTCACGTGAGGAGCAATTCAAGACCTTGCACTAGACTGTACTACCATGGCATCTGCAAGCTTAGATGAGCTAATAACACATGAGCTAATAACTTCCAATTACTACAGAAGACAAATTAATTTTCTTGATTTTCAAAATGAATTTAAAAAGTATTAGGTTATTATTTCTGATCATGTGTTTTTATTAGGTATTAACTTCTGATTCCAGAGAATAGTTGGGCATATGCCAAGAAAGTCAACAAGCCTGCAGTAGTTCTGAAATTTGAACAATTCTCTTCTTTAAGATTGACTCAAAATTACACCTGACTGATGAGACAAGCAGTTCCCTCCCCACCCCTGCCACTTTTATAAAGCACATCAAAGTCTGCAAATCTGCCATAAACCCTTTGAGAACAGTATTTACCAAAACTTGCACGAGAAACCCAGGCTGACCCATCCAAACACCATGAATTGCTGCACACAGATGCCCCTCCTGCCCATGTTATCCTGTCTTTGTCTCTGTCTTACGCAGGACAGCTGCATTTTTGAACTGCCCACCAGTTCTGAATTACACACTTGCTTACACAGAACAAGCAGAGCACCTTCTGACACTCACAGCAGGTTAAAAGATTTATCATCTACACACAGGGGAAGAGAAGCAGCTGTGCTGAAGAACAGCTTTTCTCCAAGTGCCTCTAAGTCATTGCAACCATTCCCAAGGCATTACTGAGAGCATCCTTTGGGTCTGATTTTGTAACTGGCCTTAGCTGCTTGCCACTGATGTTTACCTGTGCATCTGCTTTACAAAAATCCACAGCCAAAATATACAGGTGACAGCAGTTCCACAGCTTGTAACATTGGAGAGCACTAATTTCCATGACCCAAGTCCTTGTATTTCGGTTCTTGATGGAGCAGAAGCTACCTAATTAACCTTAGTTTCAAGTTGAGAATTTGAAAAATACATCCAATTAGGGAATTTAAAAACAAATCACAACAACCCTTTTAAATCTTCCCCTGGAAGGTGTTATAACCTGTTTTCTAGAAAACAAAATGTGGGGGAGGAGAAATCATCCAAGTAAGGTGATACTGACAGCGGAAATATCGGGAAAAAAGCTTTCATGGTACAAAGGCATTTTAGGCAGAAGTGGCTGAACTGCCTCTAAGCAATTTTTGGTCTCACCTAAGCCCCAGACGGAAACGCTCTTGCAACAGACAGATTTACTTTTACTGATCTTAGTCTTATGAAGACATGATCCAAACTGTAGTAAACTCCTAATTATTCCTTATCCAAATGTTGATAACATTCTCTCCTCCCATATTCACTGGCAGGTTCTAAAGAAAACTGAGAATTTTTATCTGGCTTTATTGAGCTCTGGTAAAAATACCTTTGTAGGTAATTTTGGAGGTCATTCATGTACCAGATGCTTCTCTAAGATTGGCAAGAAGTCCTGGAAGGACAGTTTGGGAATATGTGTTTTAAGGAATATCAAGCTTGTAGAAGGAATGACAGCTGGGGTTTAGTTGTTTTTGGGGTTTGTTTTTGTTTTGGTTTTTACAAAAAATTGTAACAAGATATTTTATTTGAAAATAGGTACAGAATGTGCTTAAATTATTTCACTCTGAAGACAGCATTTTTAGAAGATTTATTTTTCTAGTACAAAGATACCACAGAGGATTACAAACAACAGTTTCTGTGAAATACATTTCCATACCCAGTAAACAAATACTGAAGAGCATTCCCATATTCTGCCTCGAAAAGCAGCATTTTCAATAGTGCTCAGCCACCTCATCCCCTCTAAAAGAAATAGCCACATACAGTGAGTGCAGATTATTTTGAAGGTAGTTAACAAGGCCTTGACTATTGGGAAATTCATCACCAACCAACACTAAATCCTGCACACCAGTGCTTTAAGGACTAGAATGGACAAAAGCTACTATGGAACTCACTGCAAAGTGACACTTGAATAATGATTATGGGCTGCAAATTATCCCATTAAACAAAGCAGTGCACCGTTTGAATATTTTTAGAGACAGAAAAATTAAGGTTTACCTTATAATCAGTACTAGGAACTGGAGTATAAAGCTTCATGTATTTCTGTCAGGCTTCCTTCTGCTTTTAACAGGGTGATTTTTAATACTATATAAAAATGTCTTCAGGTGGCTTATGACAAGACACCTTAACCTAGTGGAAGAAACTTAGGCACTACATAATATCAACAGGAAAAAAGCCAAAGCATGCAGTCTTTTTCCTCTAAAAGGGAAAAAAACCCCAAACTATAGTCTTTCACAGCTTTAAAACTTCTTTTTTTCTGGGTTACATGGTAGAAACGTTCCATCTATATAGCCCTCACTACTCCTTCAGAAGAAGTGCCATGGCAAGAGATGAAGCAGTATTACTATATTTAAGTGTTGTGCCAAGATGTAGCAACTTGAACTATTTCAGAAGTTCCATTGAAAACTAAGAGCTACCAGTAATCATGACCTGAATGCCACAGCATGTGCCTACACTGAAATCCATCTTACTGATCCTGGACTGCAGACGAACAAACTCATTTATAAACTTTACCTTCTGGCAAAATCGCTCTGGTCGTTTCTCCAAGCAACATTTGTTAGTTAGCACCGTTCCCTCCAACCACTAAGCTATCCTTGCTTAGTGCAGTATTTCTCTTCCCTCCAGTGATAAATTCCGTATCCTGTGTAATCCGTCCAGCTCAAATTTATCCTAGCAGGAATACTTCAGACAACACATTCTACTGATGCCTGCAGAAAGTTAGAAGATGCCTTGCAAACAGCAATACATTCTATCTTCAATTTAGCTAATCAGATCATAATAAATTTGACTCTGAACCCAGAGTAAGCAATAGTGTTAAAATGGTCTTCTTATTAAGACTGAAAGCCTAGGGTTTGTTTTTCCTAACAAACTTCAGGAAATTAAGAAATCTGAATATCTGCTTTACTGACCTCAATGGTTAAAAGGTTGCAATTTCTAAACCTTCAAGGTCCTTAAGATATGCTGGAAGAAGCAACAAACTAGCTGAAATAATCCAAAGATTTAAAGTGGAAGAGGGGTAGAGATCTGACAAAGCTCACTGGAAGTCACCTCTGTTTCAGCCACTCTTCTTTGCTGCTTCTTTTCCAATTCATAATTTCCTTTTTTTCCTTCAGGCATCCCAGACTGCTATTACATCAATTGTTCTGGCTTCTCAGCCTTTGTCGTCTGCCTTAGAAATTACCTAAAAATTATTTTCTGTAACAAAGGCAGAAAAATCTCCCTACACCTGCTTTTGTAAGGGTGTTTTTTAGTAAGAGTTCATGCCACACAGAAAATAACATTTTGCCTCTCTATTTTCAGTTATGCCAACAATCTAAGACCAAGAGTACAGAACAGTTTCTATTCACGTGCCCACTGGCTAACACAAACATGTAAATATTTCTTTCTTGCTAGACTTCTCCAAGTTGATTATACCTGCTTGATGGAACTGAAATGCAGGCAGTCTGATAGCCTTGACTAGACTTAAACATTGAGTTAGCTGTATTTAAAAAGGGAACATATTCCTCCAAAAATGTCTAGTGAAGGGAAGACTTAGGCTACAAGTTCCAAAAAACTCAAGGCTTGTTTTGGAATCAATGCAGTTTTAAGCAAATGTGACAGAGAAGGGAAAGGGGCCACAAAAACTTTACAACAGCTGTAAAGTTTCAGTCTGCCACACTTCACCTCTGGAGCACTACAGGACAGGACTCTCACCTGTTTTACCTTTCCTTTCCTCCTAAAACAGAAAGCAGGCTAACAAAGAATCATACCTCCTACCCAGCTCGCAATGCTCAGCAACTCCTAACATTCGAGTGCATTTGAGACTAGGGCCTAAGTGTAGCAAGAGCCACATTTCGTTTTGCTCACCTAAAGAACAGAAAGCCACCCAGATTGTGGGTAGCTCTAATCAGTGGCTGAAGAGTAACTTTGCATGGACTGACAGTCCAGGTACCAGAAGTGGAGGCTGGAGTTTTCCAAGGCAGATGGGTCTCTTCCCGCTGCAGCCCTGTCCGAGCTGTGCTCTGAGCGACTAAGGCAGCATGAAGGCACTAACAGCTTGTGCAATTCACCGGGGCCTTCACAGGCACTAAGGTTTAAGTACCCTTTTATAAACAACCCATTAGAATTCTCAATAAAGCAAGAGCTAACAGCGGTCTGAGACACTGTCTGCCAACAAATACCTCAGATAACTAATGTACAGAATAATGAGAACCTGGAAGAGAATTCAGAACAAGCTCATCAGGAAAGTTACTAAAAAAAGTTCATCCTGGCACCCATCTGCACTATGATTCTACAAGATGAACTTTGAAACTGTAGAACCTGCTAGGAAGCCTCTCTGAGCATGAAGCTGGCAATATCATATAAAGGTTCTCCTTTTGAAAGAAAGGCAAAGTGCAGTACTTCACTCCTTAGGACAGACATTCCAGAGAAATTCTGGCAGAACTACAGACTTGATGGGACACACAGATATGTCTGAACAGACTTGGAGCAGTCACCCACCAGCATAATTTTTTATCAGCAGTCCCCTACATAACTCTGCTTGACGCTGGCCAGAGACACACAGGCCATACATGCAATGCAATGTAAAGAAAGCACCTCCTCCACATAGTCACATACGCTTACAGTCATGCAGGAACTGAAATTTCACAGCCCTGGATCTTTTTTACTTCAGAAATTAAGTGTTTGGATCCACAGCACAGTTATTTTGCCCTTTACCTAGAAAACATTCAGGAGTTACAAGAGGTCTGTCAAACCAATCCTTTACATTCCAAATCATGGATAACTATACCAGCAGCTTCTAACAGGATCTGCAGACAAAACATTCTCTGTTCCTAGGTAGTTATTTGTCCTTTCTAGAAACTTCTGGTTGTTTCTAAGAACTATGAGCAGCAGCTGTATCCAAGTTGACAAATCATCAGGTCACGTTTGAAAGTCGTGATTTAAGACAGCTTTTCATCAGCAAGCATACCACAGCACTAGCAAAAACTTTCACTTTATTACTTGGCAAAATAGACCTCAAACACCTAAATATCCTCCTGACTCTCCCAGACTGGAGCTGATAATAACGTGATGGAAAAAAAGGCTTCAAATACAACTCTGGTGTTACACATCCAACTTGAGAACAAAAGTAATTAACTTCCTCACATAATGTACATATCACTCCCCTGACAGCAGTTTGTAGCTCAGTATTAGAGGTTTCAAGTTTATGAACTTGCATTAAGTCATAAGAAGATTATCACCCCATTACTCTCATGTCTTTATTATTCTGACCAACTAAGCACCAGCACCACAAACAAGCAACCTCAAAACAGTTACTAAGTCACTTCTGTTCAGCAGTGGATTTGGGACCTTTGGGTCACTGGCACACATTTCCCACTAGGGCTTTGTGCAGCATTCACCAAGTTTGAGTGTCCTCGTGGCTGGTCAAAACATTGAGAGCAGTTTTATTATCACAGCTTAGAGAGCTCCCAGCTTTTATCTGCAGGACAGAGATATCTACATTATGCATGCTCCCATCCTCCTTGGTCAGGGATGAGCCCTGAGTGTTTCTATCCAAGGTTTAGTCTGCCAGCAGGACTCACATAATAAATATGCAGAGGTTTACAGCTTTTGGTCCGTGTGCCCGTACTTATCACCGAGTAAGATGACTGTACAGAGAGCTGGCAGTAGACAGGATCAAAATTCATTCTTTACTCTTACCTAGTCACATACAAAAAAAAAGTTGCCATTGTGACCATTTAGAGGACACCTACAATAATTCAGACAACCATTATACCACATTTCATTTAACAAAGTTCAGGAACAAAACCACTGCCAGCCCTCAAGTTTCTCTGCCCACAGGGTTTTGTGTGTCAAATAGACAAAGGTTCTGCAGTCGTTTAACACAATCATGTGCATCACTAACAACAGACACTTTCCAGACTGTTTGTTCGTAACTTGAAACACTCATTTCCACACCAATACAGGAACAACTCAGCAAACCATCTCTCTTCCAAAGGAGGAAGTGTCTACCCATAATCCAGCTTCTTCTTAAACTGCAACCACGTAGTCAGCCCTGAACTTGGATGTTAAACATTAATCTCCACGGTTTAAGAAACCAGAGTGATTAGTCATAATTACACTGACAAAATACTTACGAATCTGAAAGTGGCTGTCTTTGCTAGTCTGTCAGAATAACTCTGTATTTACAAGAAGGCACACCAACACTCCAAAAAGGGACTGTTTAAACAATAAACATGCTAATCAAGTCTGACACTAAAAGATGTTTCTTCAACTCACTCTTAATTAAGGCAAACCGACAAGGCAGCTGCATTTAGGAGCACCTTTAGGATGTTAAGATTTCTGGCCACTGGAGGGCACCTGAATTGTTGCCAGGACAATACAGAAGTACTTGCTGTAGCAAGTACAGTTGCTGCAGAGTTGGCAAACTTCTCCAATTTATACAAGTCTATTTAGCGCAGTAAGTCAGCCCAGAAATGCTGGTTCCAGCAAATACACGTACAGTGCACACGGTGCATTTGCCAACCCCAGCAAAATCCAGCTAGCTCATACTGTTTTTTAAATGCAGCAACACAGAACACGAGATTAACTCTTTCACCCTTCCACGCCAGCCCTCAAACAAGCCTCCAGAATTAATTTAGTATTAAGTAACAAAGCAAGCACTTCACTTCTGCAACACCGATCCAGCCAATGTACTGTACACTGTTTCCTAAAGTCAACTTGGAACACGAACAAAAAGTTCTGCAATAAAGTAACACGTGCGCCCATACTTCCCAAGGCAACGAAAGGACAGGATGAATTTGCTTTCACATCAGAGTTCAGAGATTTATGAGGTCAGGCTGAGCTACGGGTATGTTTCACCTGTTCGCCTCACCTACTTGGTGCTCCACACAGACAGGAATGACAGAATTGGACAGACTTCCATTAGTTCTCTCCCTTGCACTTGAAGTTAACAGACAATGAAAAAAAGCCCCAAAAACTGCAACAACTTTTCTGGCTCTTTTTGTCTCACCAGAGGCAGCACAGGCTACACAGTGCCAGCACGGTTTAACACGTTACCCTCCTGGGCTAAAGCCTGACCACAGACTACAGCCAGTTTTACCTTGGAATCAAGGCAAATTGAACTAAGTGCCAGAAATGAATATTAAGAGTTAACCACTGTCAGGCTGCCTTCTGTTGGCAAAGTAGAGCAAATTCAATTGGTGATTAACTGGAAAATCCGAAATATTGCCCTGCCAGGAAAATAATTTTATCTGAAGAGACAAGAAGAGTCACACACAATACTTACTGCCAAGGAGTTTGCCATTTCTAGGTTTCCACCCAGCCAGGCACTGGGCTCAGAGCTTGCAAGTGCACGTTCTGAGGACACAGGAGCAAGTCACAGCTGCCTGCATGGTTTCTCACAGGTTTTATCAGGCTTGCGAAGTATGATGTTCAAGATAAGTAAGGTCGGTCCTGATTTTCCTGCCATGGTATGCGAGCTACCACAGAACAAGTTTTGCTGCAGGCAAGTGCATGATCACCACAACACCTGCATTACCAGTTTAACTATGAATTAACACCAGTGATTTTGATTACTGCTGTATTTGCACACTAGTCTGCCTACTGGACCATACTCTGCAGAAACATCCTCATCCCCGCAGAGTTTCAGACTGCACATTCAGACTTCAGTTTCTGAGACAGAAGCCTCCACCAGCCGTATTTCCTGCTCCATTCTTTCCACTTCCCTTTCTACCACTGGAAACACCCCAAAATCACAACAACACTAGTACTAACCTCTTGCTTTAACATCCCCAAAAACCTCGAGTTTAACTCTTCAGAACACAGTATTTCAGGACGCTAATTCAGCTGTAGAGTCATGAGAGATGGACATATGTTCAGGAAAAAAATCACTGTCTGAAGGGCAACCTGGTTTCCCATCCAAGGTTTGGTAAGTCAGTTTCTGACACACCACAGCCAGAGCAAAATGCTGGCGGTCTAGAGCAGACACACACCATGTAAAGAGCCCAGGCTATTCATAGCTTAGGCAAGAAAAAGGAAGTTTGGGTTGATAAGGCTGCAACACAGCACGCAAAGAACTGATTTCTCCAATCAAACTTTACTCTGTATCAAATCCTTGCTCCTATCGTGCATGGAATCGTCTTTTCCATGGTGTTTTTACTTATTTCTCCCCTAGACCCTATGAAATGATCAGCCATACAGACCAAAGTGAACATTCCCCTGGACATCACTTTATACCTAAACAGAAAATCCCTGAACTAACAGATGAGCAAACGTGACATTTCTTTAGAACAACTCCAAAAAAGTGAGACACCCCCGTACAATTTTGTACTGAACAGCTGAATTTAGAGAGCCTCAAACTCTTGCCTGAATACCCAAGCAGCCTCATTTGCAACAGTACCAGCCATTAGACAAACGACACAGCAGTCACATACCTGCAGCTGTCAGCACCTTTTTATCAAAAGGGCAAGATCAACATTAGGGTCCTGGACTGCTAGGTACCGAAATTCACACTATAACTTGGGCCAATACTTACACCAGTAAGTTCTGCCCCCACAGGCTTGTTTTTGGAGCCTTGCCGTAGAACCTTTTTGCCGTTCAGAAGCAAAATCATGACTGGGAAGTTGCTGTCTGGTGTGTCTGAACTTAGGTTCGAGAAAACCCCGACACTCTTTCAGCTAGTTTTCTCGTCTTTGCCTTTACTGTAGGTCTCAGCACATAAAGATCCTGTTTTACTAAAACCCCTCCTTGATTTCCGTCCGCCGACCTCAGCATACCAGCCCAGCCTCTTTCCATTCACCACTTGCATGCTTTGGGGGATGGGAGGACCACAGATGTCTGGAATATACAGAGTGTCAGAACAATGGCTGCTCCATGAGAAAGAGATCAAGAAGTAGCTGATTACAAAGATCAACACTGCTATTCCTGAAGTCACAAGTAAGTTGCCCGTGGTACCTGCACACATTCTCTCTTTTCTTTCCAGAAAGAATAATCTTCAGAGAAGGTTTTTTGGGAAGAGTTACAAAAAGAAACTGCCCAACGTCCTACATCGAGTTTTAACAAGGGAAGAATTCCAGGTTTTGCTAAATTTAAAGAAAACTTGCTGCTCCAGGAGCAGCTAATCACGCACAGCGGAGATAAACTACGCTTTGTTAAAAAAAGCCAAACAAAACAAAAAACAAGCAACAAACCACAAAACAACACACCTGGAGACCTAGAGAAACAAGTACGGCCCCAGATAGTTCTGGGAGTAACCGCAAGTTGATCCCCACGCCTCGGGAACGCGTTACTTTGGGAGGCTGGAGCCGCCGTGGTCCCCCCAGCCGGCCACGGGGAGCAGCGGGCGCTTCCCCGGGCAGCCTGGGAGTCAAAATCATTCCCTCCAACACCCGGGTAAGGGGGGAGGGGGGGGGCGTTAAAAAACTTCATTTGATTGCTCCCAGCTCCGGGGACGATTCATTTCGGTGGCGCCCAAAAGCAGCAGCATAACCTCTCCAGCAAATATGCAATGCCACTAAGACCGAAACCCCACAAGGCAACAGATTAGTTATCTCCCGCTGACTGCAGTGACCGTGATTAATTATATTCGGTACAAATAAACCCGTACCCTGCTCTCTTCCCCCTCCTATCGCCAAAGGGGATCTGCAGCCCACCAGCGAGTTACTACTCCCTTAAAAAGGGAGGGGAGCAACCTT
>VWZN01003787.1:609185-621811 GCA_013396955.1 Regulus satrapa | reverse complement strand
TCCCAGGGAACAGGGCCAGGAGGAGAGGGAAGGGCCCCGGGCTGGGCCAGCAGGGCCAGCAGCAGGAATTTGCCCATGGAAAGGGCTCAGGGCCTGGGAGGGTTGGAGTGCCCATCCCTGGAGGGGTCCCAGGGATTCCTGGATGTGGCACTCGGGGCTCTGGGGACAAGGTGGGGATGGGCACAGCTTGGCCTCCGTGGCCCAGGAGCTCTTTTCCAATTTTTACGATTTTATGTGGAGAAAAGCAGCTTTGGGGATGTTTGATCCTTCATTACTGAGCTAATAAAGTCTCAGAGCAGAGAGCAATGTGCTGGGAGACTTTAGGGAGCAATTCCCAAAGTCCCCTGTGACAGCCCACGGGTTCCTGCACACAAGGACACTTGGTTTGAGCAGAAACAAAATGCCCCCAGCTCTTCTCCTCCTGACTTTATATCAGCCATTCAACCAGCCCTTTACAACACAAAACATTTCCACAAAGCTGCAGGCAGCCAGCAGTGGCATCAGGCTTGGCACAGAGGCAGAAGAACTGAGGAATATCAGAATTTGCTCCCCATACCCCATGGTGGACAGTAAATAGAATATTTCTCTAGAGCATACCTGTGAGCAGTGGGCAAATAGTTTATTTTGTAGCTTTTTCCCCCTGGGATAATTTATTACTTGGTTTCATATATACTATGAAATACATAGTTTATACTATATACACTACATATATAAAATAAATTATAAATATATATACTACATATNTTTTTTTTTTAAATTTTGAAGAAAAATAATTAGAAGTGCATGCAGTAGAAGATGAAAACAAATGGCTAAAGTGTCAGAAAAGGCACTTAATCTTCCTCTGAAAGCATTTCTGTCTCCCTGGATCCATCTTGCAATTATTAAGGATACTTTATATCACTCAGAATTATTTATTTTTTCCATAGGTTTTATACCCAGGGCAACATCGTTAAATCCAGGGCAGAGCAATGAGTTCCACAAACACCTCACCTTGTGCACAAAACAGCAGCAAAACTCTGCAACAGTTTCTGGTGCTGTTTACATTTTTCAAGAGTGTAAGGAGTTCCTCGGTGTACTTTTTCCCCCCTCACAACTCAATTTCATTGATGGAAAGAGACAAGTCCCAAAGACAGTACTTGCAAAAGAAATATGCCAAATGCATTGCTGCCAAAGCCAAGCCTTAAAGTGACTCAGATTCCTTCTAAGAGCTGGAAAAACAAAGAGGAAAACAATCTCACCCTCCAAAAGTCACAAAACAGCCTTAATCCTGGGGACAGGTGAAACTCATGCTTTCCTTTGGAGTTTAATTCTCTTGACAAGGGATTTTGGAATTTTTATCAGCTTTTCCTTCAGTATTCCTTAATACATTTTCTGTAAAGGGTCTGTAAGCTGAAAATAAAGGTATTTGCCAATTCCATGTCCTCCAAAGTGCTGCTGGAGCTGACGCCAACCTGCACTGAGGTTCTTGAGATGCTTTTTGTGCCATCACCATCTTCAAGAAGCAATAATGAAACATTTGGAACACCTTGGTTTGTTTTCCTCTCCCCTTAAAGCGTTTGTAAGACACAAATGTGTGACCAGAGAATCATTTAGGCTGGAAAAGACCTCTCAGAGCATCAATCACACCCAGAAGTACCAGGTCCACCACTAAATCATGTCCCCGAGTGCCACCTTTAGCTGCCTTTTAAATGGCACAAACACATTTGATTCCTCTGTCACAAACAGCCTAATGGAAAATTAAAAGGTAAAGATTCTCTTCTGGCCGCCAGGTTTCCTCCTATTGCTTCTTCAGAGCCAAGTATAATTAGGGGGAAAAAAGAATTTTAAAGGGGGGGAAATAATCAGAGTTTGAGTGGCTCAAGGTTTAGACCCTGCACTTAGGAAACTACAGAGACTTGACATAATCAGAGTGCTTCCTCCTAATCACTCCTGCTGCAGCTCCAGAACCTTTCCCCACAAGTGATCATATTCAGAGGTTGTATAAAATAATTTTCCTCCTAAAATTGTTAGGGAGGCATCTTGGGTTTAACCTTAATTCTTAGTGTGGACAGATTTCACTTTCTCACTCAAAATGTCTGCAAGTTTTTGGAATCAAATCCAGTATTAAAAAAAAAAAAAAAAAAAAAAAAAAAAAAAAAAAAAAGTTGTTTTGGTAAGTCCAGTTAAATTTGAGTACTTTTGCTGATACTAGGTTGAATAAAGTCACATTTTAGAAATATTAAAATACCCATCAATTTGCAAACAAATTCAATATTTTCCGTGTTATGAGCACAAGGATATCCTGCTCTTTCCTCTGTCAGATACAATAACTGGAAGCACATAAAATAATTGATTAGCAAGGCAGCCTGATGCGAGCTGATCACATCTTAAAGGCTTGGCTTATGCAAAATAAATGTCTAATGAGAAAAAAAATTCCCAGCACTAAGCCCTGTCACAACAACACTCAAGCAGAGAAAACTGCACTCAGACTCACAATAATATTTTTAGGATAATATTCAGATAAATTAAAACCAGCTAAGGTTTCAATTCTTGTAAGTGAGGCGATTTCAATACATTTGCTACTTGGAAATTGATTTGCCTCTCAGACAACAAGCGTAGATCTGGATAGTAATTAGGAACTTTGAAGGTATTAAGGTACCCGAAATGTGTCACCTTCCCACAGCAGCTTCTTTCTGCAACATCTGCTAACTTCACAGAAAACTTGTTTGGCAAGATACTGCCTGGTTTGGGTGGAAAACCTTAAACCTCATCCCATCCCACCCCTGCCCTGGCAGGGACCCCTCCCACTGTCCCAGGCTGCTCCAGCCCCGGTGTCCAGCCTGGCCTTGGGCACTGCCAGGGATCCAGGGGCAGCCCCAGCTGCTCTGGGCACCTGTGCCAGGGCCTGCCCACCCTCCCAGGAGCAATTCCTGTATCCCCGTATCCCACCCAGCCCTGCCCTCTGGCACTGGGAAGCCATTCCCTGTGTCCTGTCACTTGTAAATCATCTCCATTGTGGGAGAATTCTCTTGTAGCTTATCTGTTTCTTCCAGGGTTGGGTAATTCTTGTTCAGACTCAGAAGTTTATTCTTATCTACATTACCATCTCACAGAACATGAGTTCTGTATCCCATCAAGCTGGCTAACTAAAAGTGGAGCCCAAGGTCTCTCTCTGCAAGGCCTTTTAAGTGTAAACAAACCAATTATAAAATGCCAGCTAAATTATTTTTACTTTTAACCCAATAACCAACTATTTGTGGTCTGCACTGTGGACTTTTCTCCCCAGTCACACAATGCCACCCAAACCTGAGAAGAAGACGAAGAAGAAGGAAAAAGCCAACACCCTAAAACCTCCACCTTGCTTCATATATATAACTATATCTCAAACCTAAAATTTTANTTCAGACTCAGAAGTTTATTCTTATCTACATTACCATCTCACAGAACATGAGTTCTGTATCCCATCAAGCTGGCTAACTAAAAGTGGAGCCCAAGGTCTCTCTCTGCAAGGCCTTTTAAGTGTAAACAAACCAATTATAAAATGCCAGCTAAATTATTTTTACTTTTAACCCAATAACCAACTATTTGTGGTCTGCACTGTGGACTTTTCTCCCCAGTCACACAATGCCACCCAAACCTGAGAAGAAGACGAAGAAGAAGGAAAAAGCCAACACCCTAAAACCTCCACCTTGCTTCATATATATAACTATATCTCAAACCTAAAATTTTAAGTTTTCCACCCTGTGGTATCACACACTTCTACCCAAACTCCACCCCCACAATCCCAGAGCCATCACTCAATTTTTGGGACCTTCTCCACGGCCTCAGATCAGTGCAGTGTTCTCCTGGGGGTCAGTGCCTGGCAGCACAGAAAGCTGAAATTCTCTGTGCCCAGGGTCCCAACACCCCATCTTTCTTTTAGGCCCACTCAGGCCATGCAAGGGGCTCTGAGGTGACCCCAAAGCTTCTCCTGTGCAGGTGAACAATCCCAGCTCTGCCAGCCTTCCCTCCCAGCAGAGCTGCTCCATCCCTCTGTGCTGGAACTCTGGGCACAGAGAATTTCAGCTTTCTGTGCTGCCAGGCACTGACCCCAGGAAAACACTGCACTGACTGTGGAGAAGGTTCCAAAAATTGAGTGATAGGAAAAATTGAGTGATGGTGCAAAACTTGCAGTTTAAGTTTTGGGATACAGTAATACATGTAAAGCAAGATGGAAGTTTTTTGTTCTTCTCCTTCACCACCTTCTTCTCAGGTTTGGGTGATACTGTGGGATTGGGTGGAAAAGTTCTCAATGCAGCCACAGGTGGTTGGTTATTGGGTTAAAAGTAAAAAATAATCTAGCTGGCATTTATTCATTGGTTAAGTTTGTCCTTAAAAGGCCTTGTAGAGAGAAACTATCATCACCATGTCTACCTTGTTAGCTTGAAGTGCTGAGAACTCACGTTCTGTGAGACTGTAACATTGATAAGAGCTAACAAACATCTGAGTCCAACAAGAACAACATCTCTGGCTTTAATCCCCACCCTGGAAGAAGCTGGTGAACCACCCAGAAATTCCAGAGCTCTGCTCATCCTGGAGCCTTCTCTGGTGGCAGCCCCAGCTCCTCCCTGTGCTGGCCCAGGGCTGGGGCAGCTCTGCAGGTGGGGTGTCAGCAGAGCGGAGGAAGGGGATGCTGTACAGCTTGTTACAGGGTTCAGAAGAGTAAAAAGCACACAAAAATTACCCAGTGTCACGGGAGGGGGAAAAATATTAATAATATCAAATCCAGAAAGAAATTGTTACAGGCAGGTGGAAGGCAAATAATCCAGCTGGCACGTGTACAGCTGTAAAGGGCACACTGGCTTTTGCTAAAGTGGGAGGAAATTATTGGCCAGGACTTGAATTTTCACAACTTCTCTTTGAGATGTGAACTAGACAAGATTGTACCTATTGCCTGCAATGTGATTTCTTGACTCAGAAACAGCCTGCCTGGAATCCAGCTCCTATGTCCACCACAAAGCATCCTTTGGCTTCAGCAAAACCCCAGGAAAGTGGTTTAGTGAACTGAAAAGGAAATTCAGGAGTGTTCTGATGCCTGCAGCTGTACCAGGATCGGCCTCATGGCATCAACACAGCACCAGGTGTTCCTAAAGCCACCCCTTAAGTGACACCCAAATTACACCTCTGCAAAATCCACCTTAAACCCATTCTGCATTGCCACAGGTTTTATATTTTCATATGGAAATGCAATTAGGAATCATAATCAAGTGTGTGAAAAATGAATGGCAGAAGTTGCTATGGGCAAATTATTAAATATATATATTATCTGTCATCACTTACTTGCAATCATAAATTCATACACGCAATATCTGCTTCTTATCCTGCATGCTGAGCTTTGGGAGAAACTTAATTATGAAAAATAGGATGCCTGAGGGAAAAAATAATGGAAGAATGACTACATTCATTTATATAATGGGAATAAAACCATGCTCCCATCCATCTGACGTACATAAAGCCATGCAGAGGAACAGACATACAGTTCCACACTAAATAAAACTTGTATAAACACACACATTCACTGGGAATTATGGACCTGGGAATTATAGCCAATGAAAATTACACATTTCCACCTCACATGGTGTTTCTCGGCATCACCAAAGTGAGCGTCACTAATTATTTTCCATCAGAGCTCAGAAGAGCTCTTCACTGCCATCAGCAGAACTTCTCCAGGTGCAGAGAGAAGAAACTGTGAGCACAGCTCAGCAGCAGCCTGCCGAGAATCACCTTAATGAAGGCAAAAACCTCTGAACTCTTCCCTACACTGCTCCTCCCCCAAGGAAACAGTTCTGTGACCACTGCAGCCACAAAGGAGAGTGGCTCCTCAACACGGATTTATTTTTTTATTTCCCTCAGAGTACTGAGCTCCAGAATTCCCTGAAGCAAAACTTAGGATTTGTGTGGAATATTGCCCAGGAAATGCAATTAGCCACAGTCCCTTCCTACTGAAACCATCTCAGCAGAGTCTGAAACACATCCTAAATCAGTGAGCTCTCCTCTCAGCTCCATATCGTTCCCTACATGATTGATTCTGGAGATATCATCCAGAAATAGTGTGTATGTTTATAGGTATCTAACATGCACACACACACATATCCAGGATGTGTTGGACTTCCTGAGGCAAGGACTATCTGGCAATTTTCAGGAGGAAAAGTTTCTCAAAATCTTCTTCATGAAGAAAAGCAGGGAGGGGGAAGAAGCAACTTTTTATCCCTAAAAGCTCAAAGGTATCTGCGAAAATAACTCAGTTTCTCTTTGCTGAATTCAGCCAAGGCCAAATTTAAGTTTCAGATCCTCCAGCTCTCTTCGAGATCTGAAATAATTTCCTTTCCTCTTGCTCCTGGTCCCCTGCCAATGAAAATCAATTGAATTTTCTCATTTCCACCACCTTCCTTCAATACAGAAGGGCAGAACATAATTTTGTTTTCCTTATCCTGAACATGAAAATCTTTCCTCTTCCTTCACAAAACAGAGTTACCAAACATTAATAACTTCCCTAAGTATCTAAACCTTAGGACTTCTGGAAGGAAAAGTAAAGTTTCTCAAGATTACACATTTCCCCAGACTGCTTTTCAGGACATGAAACTCCTCATGTTTTCTAGTACCAATAAGACACAGATTTAAATTAATATTTTTAAAGTGTAAGCACCCGACACTGGCTTGTGTGCACTTTCATGTGGTTTATGGGTTGCTTAATGGCTAAAGAGAGCTCTGTGGTTCACAAAAAAAGCACCTGTAAATTTTTAAGAAGCATTTATGTATCAGTGCCAGGTGTGGAATGAGCCTCACATTTCAGCTCCAGCTAAAAAAAGATCCTGCAGACAGAAGGAATTAGAAAATAACAGAATCCTCTTCCTGGCCAGTTTTTGTTCGTCCACTGAGACAATTAGCCAGTGTTGTTTAAAATCCATGGGCAATTACCCACCTTAACAGCTCTGGTGTGGAGACAAGGATATAAATAACATTTATGTTGGAAGTTACATTAGTGTAAAGGCAACATTCACTCAACAGCATCAGAAATGAAGAAAAACAGTGAGAAGCAGCAACCAGAGTCCAGAATTTCTGGAAATCTACAGCAGAGCTAACTCTCAGAAGCTCAAAAGCAGAGAAACTGGAACAGCTCTTAGCACAAGCATTAATAAGAATAATCAATGTCTGTGGTGAACACTAGAAAGCACAAACAAGCCAAGGACATCCCTCCAAAAAAATCCCCCACGAGGTGTTTCCCTTCTTTACAAAAACTATAAAAACAACAACAAAAAAAAAATTGGATAGTCACAGATCTGAAAAGAAATCAAGGTTATTTTAACTCTTCCTTTCAGGAGCTTCCACGGTGCTTCCATGTTTTGGAAACTGATTTTTCTTGTCTCTTGTCACAGTCTGAAAAAAAAATTGAACTCTGCTTCATCAGAGAAAACTCTTCATATCAACATCCATGCATGGAGAAATGGAAGTATTTTCACTAGGAAATATTGACTTTGATTTCATTAGAAAATTGAATCTGGTTTATTCATTTGTCATTAATCATGAACCTGACATTTTAGTTTTGAATTATGTTCTGTTCACATCAGCATAGTCTGGAAGGAGGATAATTTGTTTTCATCAGAGATTCAGGCTCTACCCTTTGTACCTCTGTGTGGAAAATCTGAGCTGAAGGACACCAAAGAAATGGACGACAATGAAATTTTGTCCAACCTCCCCAGACTGGCTTGTTCTGTGACCCCATCCCATACCCATGGCCATCATTTCCAGTGTTCTCTGGCTCATGCAAAGAGATTTAAACCACAAGTGGAAACAGTGAGTTCAGGATGAAAGGATGATTTCCCACACCAAAAATTCTTCTTTTCATATTTAAACTGAGTAACTAAAATACCTTTTTTAAAGGCATTTGTAATGACACTTGCTTAGTTTTATTCCCTTGGTTAAAAAAGGAAAGGTTTATTAAATATATGCACTGACATCATAGATTTATTTGATGGTGTTAAAAAATGTTCCAATGATTTCCAGGCTGCCCACCTCATTCCTTCCTCCACTTCCATTCCCACTGAGATCCCTAAAGGACAACCATGACCCTTGCTGGTGTTTTACCCCAAAATCTCATTTATTGATTTTTACTTCACATTAAGAGAGTGGCGCAATACCAGAGTGACCAGTGGGTGGAATCCCAGGAAGCTTCCTAAAATTAAACAAAGCCAGGGCTGGGCAGCTCCAGGAGAGGCAGGAACGTCACGGGGACAGAGTCTGGGTTCAGTGAGCTCTCCGGGCATTTCCCTTGGCGCAGAATGCAGAGCAGAAGCCTCAGGGTTCCTGCCTGCAAAAGCTGGAACTGGGAGATCAGGGTGTAACATCCCAGCTCCAACAGCATCCACAGCCCAGTGGGAGGTGAAAGACAGAGAATGAGCAGAGTTTTGTGCCCTCCAGCAGGCTCTGGATGTCTGGGAATGTTGAGTGATTACACAGAACCCTTGTCCCTCAACACTCTGCTTCCTCCTCTATTCCAGAACCAAGGAGCGTTCAAACAGCAAAACTTTTTTTCTCCTGCCCCTCCTGCTTATGGTTAATATCTGTTCAGCCCTTGTGACACAATAGAGCCCTTTGAAGGGCTAGAAAGCTGTTCCTTATCTCCACTGGTTTATCTTTACTACACAATTTCTCTGACAGCAGTGTTTGATCCTGCTCCAGAATAAATCACTCGCCGTAAGCACAAAGAAACACTGAGCGTATTTATAAAACAGAATGAGTCTCCCCATTTATCAGGAGAAGGGCCTGCCACAATCTGAAAGACAAAAATCAGGCAATTTCACTCGCAGCAGCCAAGTTCTCAAGTGTTTTCTTGAGATGGCTATTTTGATATTTCTAGGGAAGTTTTACCCCATCATAGAGTTCTAAGTGTAATTTCTGTTAATATTCTCAGGAACTTGGAGTTAACTTTTCTATATGAATGTGCTTGATCTATGGCTGAAAAATTGACCACCCAAATGGACAGGTAGGACATTCACCTACACTTAAACAGATTTCCCAGAGATACCTGGCATGTTGAAACTATAATGGGAATTTTATATAGAAGGCAGCACCAAAAAAAGTGCCTGTGTTAAATGTTTTGTGTTTCTACAGCAATGCCATGGATCCATTGATCACAAAGCAATTCCAGGGACAACAATCCACCCAACAGAGGAAGAACCAGCACAGAGGTTGTCCAAAGTCAAAAACAAATGTGGAGTCTGAGTTCAAACCTCAACCCTGATACTCATGGAGTATCAACTTTAACCTGACTGACTCATTTTCCTGCAGCCCTGACCTGAGGGGAAGGGAGATGGGTGAGCCCATCAATCTCCATGGAAAAGCACTCATATATTCATTTACAAATTTATTTATAAATTCATTTATAAATGCACAAATGTAGCCAGGACCCACCTGCCTCCTCCTTCAGCTCCATGAATGCTTAGGATTTTCTTAAGAGGAGGTTTGGCACCTCAGCTTTTGCTTTGCAGATGTTTGATTTGAGACTAAGAAACATGGGCTTCATTCTCCAGCCCCAGAATCTGTGGGTGTACAGCTTCAAATTTATGGTACTCAGTCAGGAACAGGCACCTAAGTATAAATATGAATGGGAATATTAATATAAACATCAATAATATCAATAGAAATAGTATATATACAGAGTAAATGTTTTAGTAATTCTAAAAAGAGAGACAAGCAAAAGAGAGTAGAAAAGGCAATTCAATAGGCAGGATTTTTATCAGAAAAAATAAATTTGCTGAGTTTAATGACATTAAATAGTCTCTCAAATTGGCTCAAGTTATGCACAATAACGTAATGGTTACTGTGCATTGGAAGCAGCAAGTCGTGGATATCATTAAAGACATAAAGCTTACAGATATTTCAAATACATGCTGGCAACAGAAGATTGCTTGTGCCTAAAAGAATCAATGGGAGAAAATACAGAAAAACAACCCCAGCACATAGTAACAGGTGACAGTATTTTAGCTATCACATATTATGACTTCTTGGCATAATGGGCACCCAAAAGAATTCACAAAGATTCACAAAGACTCATCTGCATGGGTGGGTTAATTTATTATTTATTATAAAGATGAATCTGTAAATGAAATTTTAAAATCTGCTTTAATAAGCACTTGCGATACTCTGAAGTTTAATATGCAGAATTAGAAACAAGAATAGTGGGCATACAGGCACTTAATGAACATTTAAACAAGGTTAAAAACCCTGAAAAACACTCAAACACTTGTACTATTATTAGCCCGTTGCTCAGCTTTCCCAAATAAAAAGTAATGGTGGTGTAAATCAAGAGGGCTCCACGTCTCCAACCAAAATCCATTTGCTTTGTTTGGAATCCATCAGAGCTTGTTTGACACAGGACCTCTTCAGAATCCTCCAGCAAAAGTCGTCTGGGCTGGAAGTTTTTAACAGGAAGCTGGGCAAGCCTGCTGAATTTGTAGGAGCATTTTGTGAAATTCTTATTTATAAGCCTCTGTGAGCTTATTCATGTTATGACAACTTTTGTGACTTTGCCTGGCAATCTAAATTACAATTTCAAAATAAATCCAGAGCTCTGGACATGAGACAATAATAGAGGCACATCCCCCAAGCTCCTTCCTGTGACAACTGGAACTCTGCCAGGTGTGGTGACCAGCAGGGTGCCTTGGGGACAAGGAGGCCAAAGGGATCCTGGGGACATCAGCAAGAGCATTCTCAGCAGGTTAGGGGGTACCCCTGCCCCTCTGCCCAGCCCTGGGGGCACATCTGGAGGGATCCCACCCCTCTGCCCAGCTCTGGGGGCACATCTGGAGAGATCCCACCCCTCTGCCCGGCCCTGAACAGAGACCAGAGAAGGTGTGGGGTCTCTTCCCTGGGATATTCCAGGGCTGTGTGGACACCATCCTGTCCCTGTGCCCTGGGCTGGCCCTGCTGGACAGGGAGTGGCACTGGCCTTCCAGCCTGAGCCAGCTGGGATTCTGTGATTTACTTAGGTCCTTTCTGTATAAATGCAAATTCTGGTTCTACCTTCAGCAGAACAAAGCCCCTGCCATTCTAAAGGAGGTTAAATCCGGTTTGGAACAAACACATTTGCTGGGAGACGGGAACACCTCACAGCAACATTTCAGCACGGGTTTAAGGCCTCTGTCTCTGGTTGTGCTTGCAGAAAGCATTGTCTGGATGGAAGAGGTCCAAAGGAGAATAAACACGTGGGGCAGTTGCAAATCCGTGTGATACGAAAAGTTATAAACATCCCTGATTTACAGTGTTCTACCTAAAACCTGCTTGCACTTAGCCAAAATGTCAAACAGCAAAGGAGACTGAACAGGAAACTGCTGCAGAAGTGAAGCTAAACATCATTGGGAGGGGGGGCAGTGGCACGGGGAGCACACAAGTTGTGCTTCAAATCCTGCATAACAGGCACAAGCAAGAAAAGACATTCATCTCCTGCAGAACCAATTTCCAGGGTAATCTCAGCACAGAACCCCAGCTGGCTCAGGCTGGAAGGCACCACCGTGGCTCAGCTGGCGCCACTCCCTGTCCAGCAGGGCCAGCCCAGGGCACAGGGACAGGATGGTGTCCACACATCCCTGGAATATCCCCGGGAGGGACACACCAAACCTCTCTGGACAATCTGCTCAGTGCTTGGTCACTGCACAGGGAAAAAGTTCTGCCTGTTGTCCAGGTGGACCTGCCTGGGCATCACCTCCTGCTGCTGCCTCTTCGATTTCTCAGCAGCACTGAGCAGAGGCTGGCCCCTGCTCTGACACCAAGAGCCAGGACCCAAGCTAACATCTGCTTAGAAATCGGGATTATCGTGATTGCGATGGGAAAGGGAACAGTTCAAGAGCAGAAAGATTGCCTTAGTAACAGCGAAAAAGGAGTTAATGGATGTAACACTTTGCTGAGAGTTGCACTTTTTGCAATGGATATTATCTTCTTTGAGAGCAGGAACACGGGGATTTCCTGTATTTTCCTGTTTGCTCATGGTGGAGATGAATTGTGCAAAGTTTACAACTCCTCTTCACCAGTTTCACAAACAATGAAGTTGCCGAGTGCCCAGCAATGCTGCTGGCAAAAACATAATTGCACAATTTCTTTGTGACTTATATAACAAAATTGACCCCTTTGAACTCACGGGGAGTTTTGTGCAACACAGTTCTACACGTTTATAAAAGTGAAGGAAAAGTAAGCATGATCTTAAAGAAAGGAATGAATATCGGTAAGATAGTTGCAAGAAAACCCCCCAAACCCTGTGTGCACGTTTAACACAGAGCAGATGTACCGGACCTACATGAATCACAAAAACAGCGTTTAGCTAAATATGCAATAAGGTGTCACACGCTTGGGATTTGCCAGGTCTCAAAGTCGTTGTGTGAGGCAGCTCGACTAAAAGAAACTCCAGCTACTGCTACTTCAGAGGCAGTGCTGCTCACCGGGGAAGAGTGCCAGCGCTGTGACTGATGAGGGCTGGCACCGTCCCAAACCGGGATGTGGTGTCTGATCCCCCGCAGACTCCTGGGCTTACCTCAGGTGAGCCCCACGTCCCCTCCCCACTGCAGCCAGCTCCGATTTACACAGCTCTGCAGCCACAGCTCTGCAGCCACAGCTCT
>VWZN01003787.1:525505-599086 GCA_013396955.1 Regulus satrapa | reverse complement strand
ACTCCCGCTCCCGGTGCGGTTTTTCCCTCCCTGCCCGTGTGTGTCCGTGTCCCGCAGGTGCCGGTGCCGCTCCTCCGCTGGTCATGGCCGCTGCCCGCGGCTGCCCCGGCCCCGCCGCGCTCTCCCGGCTGCAGTTCGCCCCGTTCGGCAGCGCCCTGGACGCGGGGTTCTGGCACGAGCTGACGCAGAGGAAACTCAACGAGTACCGGCTGGACGAGACCCCCCGGCTCATCAAGGGCTACTACTACAACGGTACGGGCGAGCTGCCGCCCCTGCTGCTCCTTTTCTTCGATTCCCCTTAAATGTTCTCCTTAATTTTTGCCTTTTTTTTTTTTTTTTTGTCCAGGTGATCCTTTGGGTTTGCCAGCTCGCCTGACGCTGGAGTTTAGTGCCTTTGATATGTAAGTACAGGCCGTGGTTAAACCTGTATTTGTGTATGTAGGTGTTTTCCTGGCATGATACGGATGTATTAGTTAGAGAAATTCTACATGAGAATAAATAGCATTTAATTTTTTTATAACAGTGGAGAGACTGCTTTGAGTCACAAAAAATTGACTCCTTCTGGCTGAATTTAAAATATTCTGAGTTCTCAAATTCACTTGCTTTCTGCATGTATGTTTATATAAAATACCCTTTTTCCCCTCTTCCTCAGCCTCTTGCATTAGGGAGGCTTTTTCAGTGATTTGACTCCTTCTCTTACAGCTTTAATTAGGATTTCCAGTAGTTTTTACAGTCCCTGGTTGTTACACTGTAATTTCTTCTAAAGTATTTATCTGTTATGACTGGAGAAATACCTCGTTTTGAGAACCAAAAAGTATTAAAGGAAGGCAATGCAATCAGTCAGATCTGTAAATTAAGGGAAATTTGTAGGGATTTGACCTTATTTATCTCAAAGATTAATTACTGTTTGCACACAGCAGCCTCTCCAGCTGATGATGTTACAAACTGTAGAAGCTGCTCAATCTTTTGTCTGGTTTGGATTTCCTTTGGGTTGTGTTTGAAACATCAAATTTTAATTCTTCATGCTAGTACACCACTGATAGAATCTTAAGTTCAGCCTAAATTAGTTTCTCCCAGTGGAAATCCCATTTGTAGTTTCTGTTTGAACCAAGTTTAAAAGCTTCAATCCCTGATTTCTTTCCTTGCCTTTTGTCAGGAATGCTCCAATACCTGCACGTTGCTGTCCTGCTTTTGGAACTCTGTATAACACCAACACCTTTGAGACTTTCAAATCTTGTGATAAGAAGGCACTTATGGACAAGGAAGCAAATGAGGTAAGATTTAAAATCAAATCACAAGAGTGTTTCCAGATCCTTTCTACCACTTGAAGTGCTTCACACTCTGCCCCAACTTTGGATATAATCCAGTCCTGAGTAGCCTCGGGATTTACCTTATTCTGGAAGGAAGAGTTTGGTTGGCTTTCTACTGTTCTCTACAAGAGATTTAATTAATGATAGCTAATTCTGCTTGGAGAACAAACTCCATCACATTTTAAGCTCTGCAATGCTCTTGGAGCTGCCAGGGACCAAACCAGCCAGTGCCTGGTTTAAACCTCAGATTAGTGCAGTTTTTCTGTGTGACAAAGAGATGGGGAAGCAGCAAGAAGCAGGTGGGTGAGAGGAGCTGCTCTGCCTGCACTGTCACCAGCTAATTTAATGTCATGGCCTGGGGAGAGGTGAAAGTCAAATTTAAGATGATTTACTTGGACCAGTCCTTGATCCCTTTAATTAATTGCCTTGAGTAACAAAGTTTCCATGAATCTCTTCACTCCAAACTGGGAATTTTTTTACATCCCTGTGGCCTCCTAATTCCCTGTTGTCTGCCCTTTAAAATCCTTTTAACACAGATAACAATTGATAAATTCAGTTAGAAAAGATCACAGTGAATGTTTATTTGCATATTTAATGGTAGCTGGAAGAATCACAGATTTGTACAGCTGTTCTCATGTTCCTTGGTGTTTCTCTGCCCTTTTTTCTTCTCATCCCCTCACTCCATGGAAGATCTGGGAATCAATCAAATCTGGAGCTGCCCTGGAGAACCCAATGCTCTTGAACAGATTCCTGCTGCTGACATTTGCAGTGAGTTCAGATAATTTGTGCCTCCTGCTTGTTGTGGAAGTAGCAAAGTAATTTCTTTTTAGGAGCGTTAATATCTTTTGTATTCATAATAATTCTGCATAAATATATTTTTACATTATTTTCTACAAATGTAGAAGATTGTCTGATAGCCTTACAGATATCAGTAAAAGTGGAGCAGCTGTTTCATGTTTAATAAATTGTTAATTGTTAATAATAAATTAATAAAAGTTTTACTAAGTTCTGAAGGATTGCACACATGTTGTCTGTTGCAATCTTAAATAAAAACATATGCAGAGAATGGAAGTCTTAATATTTTTATGATCTTCAGAAATCATCATGAGGTAAAGATCCCTGTGGTTCTCATGGTGAAAATCATAAACCATTAATTTTAATTAGTATTATATAATTTACTTTGATAAATCACTTTATTATCTAATTATTATCTAATTAAACTTTTTTTTTTCCCTAGGATTTAAAAAAGTATCATTTCTATTACTGGTTTTGCTACCCTGCTCTCTGCTTCCCTGATGAAATTCATGTAACCCAGAAACCTGTGTGTCTTGGGGACAGGTTCTCACTAAATCAGGTATTCAAACCCCTAAATATTGTGAATTCTGCAACACTTAGAACTTCTGTGAGCTTTCAAACTCAATATTTTTTTGTTGCCACAAACTGAATTGAGTGGGGACTCTTAATTTGTTTAAAAATCTTCCCTTTTTTAAAATTTCCATGTTGTCTTCTTTGTTTACCTTTTTGTTCCGTGACTGTTTAAATAGTCTCAGTTTAGATGCAGATATTTAGATGCAGTTCTTGAAGAGGTGATTATGCTAAGCTATATATTTATTTTGGAGATACAGATGTTAAGCTGTATATAAAAATTAAAATTAATGTGTAGTTCTGTGTATAGCTTTGCTTTTGAAGCTCATTTAAAAGAAACCTTTATAAAGGGACATCCTCTGAGTGAGCCAACTCATTAAAACTACAAAATTATTAATAAAATCTATTATTAGGCCAGAAAAAAAAGTTTTGGGGTTTGTTTTTTTTTAGGAGAAAACTGAAACAATCTGTAGTTTCTTTCAAATTACAGTGCAGAATTGTTGAAACTGTTGGTTCAGTTGTGTTTTCACTTTCAGATTCAAGGCCTGCAGAAAGCCTACGATGACCTCTGCCAGGAGGAGGGGGTGACAGCCCTGCCTTATTTTTTAATTAAGTATCATGATAATTCTGTCGTGGTGTCCCTGCTGAAAAAGTGGGATGGCTTCTTTCAAGAAGGAAAGGTAATGAGCATTCAATGTAATTTTCTATAATTAAATGTTTAATCTCTGCATGGTTTGAAGCTCTGATACTGAGCTGAGCACGGTGGTTGTGTTCTGAGAGTGGCTGTAAAGTGATTTTTATGCTGTTTTCCCTTTGATTTGTTCTCTTGCTGGCCTGTGCCGTTTCCCTTTTTTGCTCATCCCAAAACCAATGCAGAATTCTGGGTTGGGAACGAGACCTGCTCATAATGATGTTTTTAAGGTCATGAAGGTACTGCAGTGAGCACCCAGTGTCCCTAAAGAGGCCAAACTGAAGAAATCTCAAAGCTGTGGCCAAAGCTTGAGTAAAACCTGGTATCCCCACAGATTAAATATTTACAAACGTGCAAGATGTGTGTGGGGGCCTGCCCTGTGCAGAATTTTTCTTTAAAAATACCAACTAACCTTTACATGACTGTGAAGAGATGACTTCTCATGCAGAACAATTTGATTTGCAGGTGACAGTTGGAGTTTATGATCCTTGTAATTTATCCCAGTATCCAGGATGGCCACTGAGAAACTTCCTGATCTTGGCAGCCCACAAATGGTATCTGTTTTATTCTTCCCCACAAAGATTATTTCTTGGTTGATATTAAATGAGATCTCTTTCTCCCCATGGCATTTCACTCACATCACCCACCTGAGGTTTTGCCTTTTCCCTTGACATTACCCACTCGGAGTAATTCTGATTTTATGCATTATTTTGGGGTTTTTTTCACTTCTGTCAGTCACAAATTGCTCTTAATCCTAATCCTCACATGGATGCATGCACCCAGAAGTGCCAGTTTCACACCCTGCCAATACCCTCCAGCTGTGTCTAATCTTGTTTCAAATACTCTGTGAATTTTTATAATTAATTAGTGTCAAGTAATACCTGACTTACATTTTAAAAATCAGATATTCTTAGGTTTTCTTCTTGTATTGCTTGAATGTTTTTTGCTGGGAAAAGATGAGAAGCCAAGACACAGTTTTACATTCTGGGTTTTGAAAGAAAGGATTTAAATTATCAAATAAATTTGGGTTGCTGTAACAAAACTGTAATTAGCTTGCACTTCCGTAATTCTGAGTGTCACATCTACACAGCCTTGCAGTTCAGGTTTAGGCACTAAAATTCTCATTTTTTCTGTGGGGATTTGAATCATAAGGAGGAAAAATTTTATATATATTGAGAGCTCAGAGGGTCTTGGTGCCACAGCAAAGTCCAGTGTGTACCTGATGTGTTCTCTGGTGCTTTTCTGCTTTTTAACCCTCTAAACCTGCAGTTTGTCCAGTGCTGGATAAATGCAAGCACAGGCTGCCAGTGGCATTGCTTTGGAGCTGTTTCACACTAAAGCAGTCATTCCCTTACACTTCAGGAATTCATTCTCTTTCTGTACCTGATAAAGACATCAGTGTTGAGTCCCAAGACAAACAGCCTCATTCAGAACCTGCCAAGGACTCAGGCATCATGGAAGATGGGGTTAAAACAAGTCCCTTTTCTGGTAAAAAACGTTGTTTATCTTTTATTTTCATGGCAATTAAATGAAATTGAATTTATTGTAATGGCAGGGGCAGCGTTCTGCAGAGGGTGGAAATTCTTTGCTTCAGAGACAGGACCATGCAGGGGGTGAGAGACATCACACACAGCATCATCTTTGAAATCAAGCTGCCAGAGACACCCCTGGGCCAAGGTAGTCCTTTAAAAACACTTTTTCCCCTCTTTTTTTTTTTTCCTTCTTAGTCACTGCTGACATGTCAAAATAAATTACTACTACAAAGCCACTGCTTGCGCTGTTTCAAATGGATTTTAAATTGTTTGAGTTTCTGTTCAATGTCTAAAGGAAACGGTTCCTTTTTTGACAAAGAAGAAAGAGGGAATATTCTCTCTTAATTTTTCCCTCCTGTAATTGTGTTTCTAATTGAAAACCAAGAGAAGTCCTGCTGGTGTCATAGAAAATGCAATAAAACAGCAATTGGTCTCATTTTTTTCTTGTTGAATTTGTATACAATCCCTCAGGTAGGAAAAAAGTGGTAGTGAATTTATGGGATACAAAACTTCTGGAGAATTTCTAAAATGATAAAACCTGCCCCAGAGTGGAGCTGTTCCTTTAATCCCATAGTGACACATCCAGGTGTATTTTAAAGCGGTAGACTTGAAATGTTAAAATACAAGCTCAGATTTAATTTCTAGGTACAGGACAGTATCACAAAATTTCTCTACCTGAGGCATAAAGTTCTGAATGTTTCCCATGTAATTGTTGCAAATTATTTCATTCTATATAATTAAGATATGTAGTTCTCCACTGAATTTGCAGACGGGGTCTAGGGACCATGAAATGATGACTGAAATGGGCAAAATTTGCTGAATGATGAATTTATTGAGCTTGACATTAAAGATCTGAGGGGGAATGATTCCAGCTGTGTGCTGGGTTTGAAGCTGAGCAGGCAAAAGCAGCTCAGGGGACACCTGAGAGCAAAGAAATTCCCCAGGAACTTTCATTTGATGTAAGCAGCACATTTTGTATAGCAGGTTGTTAAAATACAGGTTGTTTACTGGCAGGTTTAAAATAAGTTTTTTTCCAAAAGGGTGAAGGCCAACAAAATTTCTTTTTGCTGTCCTGCAATATTAATGTTTTAATTCTTTCTCTCCTTTTTTCTTTTTTTTTCTTTTTTTTTCCCTTTTCTTTTTTTAATGTGAAATATTTCAAACAGATTGTCCAAAAGCTGTTGGATGGGAGAAAAACCAAAAGGGAGGCATGGGGCCAAGGATGGTGAATCTCAGTGAATGCATGGATCCAAAAAGGTTTGGCTTTTATCTTTTAAATTCTCCTAGGTGTCTTTACTTGGGTTTAATCCCTAGCAAGTTGAAACATGAAATGCAGTAAAACATACACTGAATATTGTTTGGACTTTCCTTTTGGAAGTGAGGACTTTTACAGAGTGGTGCACTGCCTGCAGCAGAAATCTTGGCAATTTTGACTCTAGTTGGAAGTTCAGTCTAGTTTAATTTATTTAAAACTGAGTGAAATGTAGATCAGAGTGTGGTAATTGCATTGAATTCTCTGACCTGCAGGGTGTTAATGAAAATAATCATGGGAGAAAGTTCATCCTTTGGGATTTGTCAAAGTGGGATGAGAAAGAGCTCAGGAAATGTGACTTCAGTACTTTTTATCATTCTGTACAATATGTTTGGGCAATGGGGTTCCAGAGTGTCTGCATCTGTGTCCTTCAGGTTCACATTTTGCCCATCAAGCAAAGCCATTGTTGTCAACCATTTGTGGAAATTGTCAGTGTCTTCAGAGATTTCCAATAAAGTTCAACTCAACATTTTTAATTCTTTAGGTAACTTGACCTTCTTTATTTGGTTAAATTATATAAGTGCTCCCCACAGATGTGTTGGTAAAATGCCAGCATTGGAAATTGCTGTTTAAATCCTTATTGCACAAATAATTTACTGGATGCTGAAAAGATTTTATTTATGATATGTGAGGGAATGAAGCTTGCAGGAATCTGAAAGCTGTGGTGGCCTGGTTTGGTGAGAGTCTTAACACATTCTGTATTCTGATAAGTATAAAAGTCTGCCCCTTACTTGCACACAAATTTCCTACCTCGTTTTCTTTCTCAAAGTTCCACAGAGAACTGCCTATGTGCTTTAGGGCACAAGTGGAATATTTCATGTGAAGGGCAGGTGTAACTGGATACAGGAAACCGGGTAATTTTAAAAAGAAACAAAAAAATATGGATAAGTTATCTGTCATAGCACTCAGGAACCTTGGCTGAGACATCATTTTTATTTTCATGCTTGCATCAATTTTATTACTAAAATTTTAGTTTTGGGTTGTTACTTTTTCAGAAGCCCTTACCTGTTTTTCATATTACCTGTGTGTTATACTGCTGAATTGTTTTTCTCCTTTAAAAATTTCTTTAAACTTCACTCATTCGGCTGAAATATCAGAAATTCCTTTTGTTGGAGAAGCACAGGAGGGTTCAGAAGTCATTGTTATTTATTCCATGGCACAGGTTAGCAGAATCCTCCGTGGATCTGAATTTGAAGTTGATGTGCTGGAGGTTGGTGCCTACTCTGGATTTGGAGAAGATTGTGGCTGCCAAGTGTCTGCTGCTGGGAGCTGGCACCCTGGGCTGTAGTGTTGCCAGGACCTTGATGGTAAATCCTTAATCTCACAAATCATCTCCTGTTTCTCATTAATGCTTTTTTTTTTTTTTTTTTGGTCCAGTTGCCATGATATGTCAAGAGATGAATTTCATTCTCTGCATCAAAATCCATAGAATGCACATTGGTTATATTATAAATTGCAGGGAAGAGGTGAGATCTGTAGCTAATGAAAATAAATAATTCAAGTTCTGCTAATAGGAGACAGTAAGGGAACCTGAGCAGAATATTTTGAATTTATATTAAAAAAGAAATTCTGGAGCAAATTAACAAACTATAAAGACCAAATTTCCGGTGAAGCACGTGAAATAACTGTGCTGATAACTCCTTTCAGGGATGTCCACCACACTGCACTGAATTCAGCAGGCTCTGAGCAATTTCTGCTCAATGCTACATTTGGACCAGGCAAATTTCCCCTTCCCTCATTTCACCACGAATAATTACAAAAGCTTTTGCAGCTTAAAAAAAGTGGCCAAAACTCCACATTGTTGATTCCAATGAGCACACAGTGATGACCTTTACTGCGTGTTGCTCTCCCTTAGGGCTGGGGGGTGAGGAAGATCACTTTTGTGGACAATGCCAAGATCTCCTACTCCAACCCTGTGCGGCAGCCGCTCTACGAGTTTGAGGACTGCCTGAGTGGGGGCAAGCCCAAGGCTCTGGCAGCAGCTGACAGGCTGCAGAAAATCTTCCCAGGAGTGGTAAGAACATTATCTCCATGTTGCTGGGGGGGAAAAAAAAAAACAAAAACAAACCCACCAGATTATTTCCAGTTAAAAAAAAAAAAAGTGTCTTTAAATTGCTGTTCTGAGTTCTAGTAGTTAAATGTTAAAAAAAACCACTTTGCAGGTGTTCTCTTGGTTACTGAAATATTTTACTTCAAATCTCTGGTCTTAGTGACTTTATTGAGGTAAATATTTGTAGTAATGAAATATAATTAAGGGTCATTAAGTCCTCTTTATTATCTTTATTGATAGTGAAGTGAATTTCTCCTGTTGAGGATGTCCTAAGGAGCTTTGAGTAATGCCAGGTCATTTTGTGTACTGTGGGAGCAAGTCTTGAGGAAAGTAATAAATGTATTTTTGAGATTTCCTATTGTGTTTTAGACCCTGAATTTGCAATCTTCTCTAAATTTATTTTCTACATTAGAAGATAATAGCTTAGTTTCTAACTAAAAGAACAAGATATAATCCCCTTTTTAAAATGTGATTTCAGTATTTTATGAGACAGTAACTAAGTATTTTGGATAATTTGGAGGCATTTAAAAACTTTTTTTAGATTCCTGCAATATTTGGATTTTGTGGAATGAGCAAGATCTTTCTTTGGGGATATATATGGACATTTACTCCTCTCTAAAATAATACCAATGTGCTCTTTGAGCTCGTCTTGCCATTGTTTGGCTGCCAAAGTGCACCTCGGCCACTTTGGCTGGTGACTGCTGTCTTTTTTTTTGAGGGACAGTTATTCAAATAAAATGTTGAAGCTTCCAGACTTGTCTGCATCCCTACAGCTGTAATGCCTGGATGGAGCTTTTTTTTTTTTGGAATTCTGGTAGGATATTAATATTTACAAACCACATTGACCATTCTTCGATGCAGCTAACATCCAGCTTATTTATTCAATTTATTAAACAAAAATTGCCTCCTAAGTCACCAGCAGTGTCAGTTGAGCAGATCTAATCAATCAGCAGCACAGGCTTGATGAGTTATCCATGAACACTTCACTCTGGCACAGCATGGATTAAATTTCATATTCCTACCACAACCTCTCGGAGGAGATAATGACTCTGAAATTAAAGTCTGCCCCAGTCATTTCCTGATGTCTGTGGTAATGGTACAGAGGGGAAAAAAAAGGTGTAACCTTTGGGATGGTTAATGCAGATATTACCCACAGTCATCTCTCCAAGCTGCTAAACGGGCCTGGTTCTTTTCATCCTCAGGGTTATTTATGTGTATTGACCCTTCTGGTTATTTGACTCACCAGTTGGGTTGGTAATTAATTGGTCTGTGCAAAAGCACATTCCACCAACCTTCCTCTCCTCTTTTCCCATGGAATTTTAAGTTTGATTCATCCAGTTTTTTCCATTTGGGTTTTTGATTTTCTCCTGCAGTGCCAAGCAGGGAGGCTTTGGCAAGGCTTGTTCTTGTGCAACATAAACGAGGGATCCATCCTTCCCTTCCAGCAGATGGCTGGCAGATTGTGCTGACACATTTCCAAAGGAGTGAATTAATTGTTTGCATTGTACATGCATTGTGGAGATGCTTCTTTGGCTCAATATTTGCTCTCAGTATGTCCTGCCCAAGTAAGGGGCTGGAAGAGGGAAATGTTTCTGTCACAGGAACAAACTCCTCCAGCATCTGCACAGTGCAGACCTCCAACTCTGCAGTGGCAAATCTCAGGGGAGCTTTTTGGTGTCTCAGGTTCCCACGTGGCTGGGGAATTGCAGGGAAATCATCTGAGGCTGTTCTTCTCCTCAGGAGCTGAAAATAAAGAGCAGGGTGTGTGATGTCTGACTGTGACTGAGTCAGTGTTTAGCAGCAGAAATACAAACTGCAGCCTGTGCAAATCCTGTGGGGGAGGCTGGACAGCGAATCCAGGACACAAGTTATAATCACAGATCATAATCATGTGTAAATGTGGCTGCTTGGCTTTGGGGTGATGTTTGTAGCCCCTGGGATTGATGCCTTAAAAGCCTCTAAAGCAGGGAAATGATGCCTTAAGTTTTAGCTTCTGTATTTTTCAGACTCTTGTTATTTTAGTTTGGTTCTGGGTTTCATATTGGGTGGTGCTGAGTGGGCAAATGAAACAATTCCTTCCCCAGCTTGGGACCAAGGATGAGCAATGCAGGTTTCAGGCCCAGGAGCACAAACAACGGTGAAGAGAAGAGAGAAAAAGAAGGAGGCTGGAGCTTCATGAGCTGGGGCTTTAACTGGGCAATTGTCTCCAATATGCTAATGGACCAAAACTTATAAAAATGTGAGACCTCGTGACCATTTTGTGACCAGTTTGGGGCTATTTTGGGTTCATCTTGGGTGCAGCTCTGCCAGGGCTCTTGCACTGCCCAAGGTGCATCCACTCTTAATAAATCCCTATTTTATCCTTTTGCTCTGCCCAGTCTCTGTTCCAGGTCAGCCATCCAAGGTACCAGGATCAGGAGCAGTTCCACTCAGTTCCTGTAGGGATTTGCTAGGCTGCTAAGACTGTCTGAATCTGTTCTGCATAAATACAAGCAGAGAAACTCCAGCCCTGTGCAGCTCTAGTGCACAGCACTGCCCCACAGAGAGCTGCCAGGAGCAGAGCTGCCGTTCTGACCAGCAGGAACGGAATTTGTCCTCTGATTTGGCTTGAATTTGACACCAATCCAGCCTCGAGGTTACCTTCTGAGCTGGTGATTTTTCTGGCTGCCTCCCTCTAGAGCTCTGAAGGTTACAACATGAGCATCCCCATGCCAGGGCACCCGGTGAATTTCTCGGAGGTGACCATGGCCCAGGCTCGGAAGGATGTGGCCAAGCTGGAGGAGCTCATCGATGCCCATGACGTTGTTTTCCTGCTGATGGACACTCGGGAGAGTCGCTGGCTGCCTGCTGTCATTGCAGCCAGCAAGAGGAAGGTATGGTACCAACCCATTTGTTGCCTTTCCTTCTCCCTTTGTTTTTCAATGCATTTCTGGCTCTGAGCAATGGGCTTCCATTTCTGTGGAGGGACATCAGAGTTCCTTTAGGGAGGGCTTCACTGAATTGCAGCTTCAGGTGGGAGTGTGTGTAACGTGATAACTTGATCAGCTCCTCCTTAATCCTTCTGAATACTCCTGGCCTTCCTGCAGCTTGCACCTGTGGTCTTTCAGCTGTATTTTAGCTGTTTGAAACATCACAGAAATGAAAAAAAGAGCAAGTTTGCAAAGCTGGGTGTTGAACTGGGAAGTGCCAGGGCCAGCCTACTCTTCCACATGTATGATGGCTGGGAATTTTCAACAATATATGGAGTTTTATCTCCATATTTTATATTAATCCTGTCTGGTTCAATGAGGATAGAGTGGTTTATGATCTCCAAAACTTCCCTCTCATGTTTTCTTAGCTAGCAGTGCCCCTCTGCATTTTTCTTACAGCATTCAAATAATTTTGAGGATGCATTTTGAACTTTTTTGTAACATTTCTCTGTTACTCAGTGGTGTGGTGTATCTGCATCACAGTTGGTTGATTTGATAACATCACTTAGATCTGAGGAGTTGGAATTCTGTCACTGAAAGAACACAGCAAGGAAATCTCAAGGTGTCCAAAGAAATGCTCAGTATTTTTTTGTTGGCAGACACTCAATGAGAGCTCCGCCTCAAGTGTGATTTTGTGTGGTAGCTGCAGATCTCAAGTACTGCACAGTTGGGTCCCGAAGGTCTCAGAAAGGCACAGAGAAAATAAAGAGCCTGCTGAGTGATGGTTTGTGTAAAATGCCCAAAACCAGGCCGTGGGAGCAGTAAAAACTGTTCTCCCCACTCCATCGATGATCTTTGCATTCCTGCAGCCCTGCCCCAAAAGAGGCACCTCAGACAAACCCCTCAAATGCTAAATCCTCATCTCACATGTTAAATCTCTGTTCCTGTTGAGCTCTGGAACTTGTTAAAATTTGCTTGTTTGTTCTTTTTGTTAATCCTTGCCAAAAGATACTTTTCCATTTGTCTCTTGGACTTTGCCATTGTCTCTTTATCAAAACCAGATGATTTTTAAAAAATTAAGGCTCAATCAGTTAGAATGAAATAGTTACCTGCCAATAAACTGAGAAGAGAGAAACAAAAAAGCTGATTGCAGTGGGAGTTGTTTAACAATATTATTAATTTCTGCTAATACCAGCTCTTACTCGTATTCTGGAAGTGGAACACCACATTCAGGTTTTATAGGTGGATGCAGTGAGAAGATGCAGTCTTTTAATAGCTGTGGCCCTGGACAGATTCAACAGCAGGGTTCCACTTCAGGACTGAGGAAAAATAAACTACTCCAAGGCTGAAAGAGAATATGCAGAAATAATTGGAAATGCTGAGCATGATGATGAGACTCAAAGCTTGCTAATTAAGATGACTAATTCTTGAGAGAGCTTCCTTCAGAGTTCTTCTTTTCAATAATCTCTGGCTGGAAGAATGGAAAACGAGGAAGTGCTGCACCAGAGTTTCTGTCAAGGGTATCTGCAGATGAAGCAGTGCATCTTCCTTTATATTTTTGACTGGCTGCAGTCATTATTGTGATGATATTGTGCTTCCCATTCCTCTGTGCACTTGCCACGAAGTGGAGAGGAAGGGGGAAATGAGGACAGAGGAATTGTGCAGCACAGCTGCTCCTGCTCCCCATGTGACTGAGCAGATGCAGATGAAGCCCATAAGTGATCATTAATTGCTTTCCTTACTGAGCAGAAATTGGTTTGGATAACAGATGGCATTTCATTGCTTGAAGTTGCTGTCGCTCTTTTGTCACAAGTTTGTGTAACAGCTAGAGGGAGTTGTTCATTGCCCTGAAAGGCACAGAAAAGGACAAGGCCTTGTGACTTTTGGAAACAGACTTTTATTTTGGTTTGGTTTGTTTTTTTTCCTAAGTGCTTGACATCCAGAATTCTGCACCTTTCAGAAACTCTTGTTGTTTATGTCTAAGGTGGTAAATATGCAGTTAATGGGTTGCCCATCCATCCACAGCCTGTGGGTTTTTTGGCATTTATAGTGAATAAAAACCCCGAGGTTGCTTCTTTCCCCCCACCCCCTCTCCCTTTTTGGCTCACTTAAAATCTGTTGTTCTCTCTTTATTGTTCATAGTTGGTCATCAATGCTGCCTTGGGATTTGACACTTTTGTTGTTATGAGACACGGCCTAAAGAAACCAAAACAGCAAGAATCTGGTGATTCACATTTCAGCAACGCCTCTGCTTCTTCTGATCTGCTGGGATCCTCGCTTTTCTCAAATATCCCTGGCTATAAACTGGGCTGCTACTTCTGCAATGATGTTGTGGCACCGGGGGATGTGAGTAGAACCTTATGCAAATGATGATTTGGTGTCACAACTCGAATATTTATTTGTTTTTACTGGCATTTCATACAGGAGTCTGCGCTCTGCTGATGTGCACAAGGTAAAGAAATAGGTGACTTTTTATCTGGAAGATCCCAGATGGGAATAGCACAGCCCTAGAGGTGCTTTGTACAGGGCAGCTGGTGACTTTGGAGTTATTTTTCCTTGCTCAGAGCTGTCTGTGTTTGCAGTCCACCAGGGACCGGACGCTGGACCAGCAGTGCACGGTCAGTCGGCCTGGACTGGCCATGGTGGCTGGAGCCCTGGCAGTGGAGTTAATGGTTTCTGTCCTGCAGCATCCAGAAGGGTGAGCCATTGCTGCTGTTCTCTGAGACATCAAGCACAGCCCATAGAATCTTTAGGGAGGAGGAGGAGGAGGAATGCTACCGCAAGAAGGGCAGTTCTATCATGGGTGATGTTTGTAAATGAATGCAGTGTGCAGTGTTTGAGGAAACTGCTTCATCAAGTCTCAAGCTTTTATTCTCTCTCTGAATTTAAACACAGAAAAATATTAAGAATCTTTCAAGGGAAGACAATGTTGCTGTTGGCAATCTTGGCTTTCCTTGGCTGAGCAGTGTTTGGGTGTGATGAGGAGCTGCTGTGCGGCACATGAAGGGCTTCAAGATAAGCCCTGTGTTGCAAATCTTCTTTCAGCATCACACACTGAGTTTTCAATTACTCTGAAATTCTGCACCTTGAACTTCTATTCTCTCTCTTTAAAACCCATGAGAGAAAAAGTGACTTAGGAGTTGAAGATGAGGCTCAGACTGTTTTTTATATATTTATCATTCTCAATCTTGGTTCCTATGAAACAGACTTTCCACATAAGATTCCTTGCCTTATTCTAAGCTGTAGCAAAATGCCTGGAAGTTGATTGGAAATTCTGAGTGTGTTGTCTTGCTCTAACTGTCCCTGTTGGGTTTTTGGCAGTGGTTATGCTGTGGCCAGCAGTAGTGATGACAGAATGAATGAACCACCCACATCTCTTGGGCTTGTTCCTCACCAGGTAAATTATTTGTGATAAAACCTTTTCTTTAAGAGCTGGGAACTGATCATTACAGATGTTGTCTCCTTAAAAAAATGCTGGTTCCATGTCCCAGAGGACTGACTCTCCATGTTTATTTAAAAATAAATATAAATCATATTAACCCATCACACAGCGCAGGCAGGGTGTTCCTGGCATTGTGCTACTCATGGACACAAAATTCCTGCAACCTACTGAACTTGTTGGGAGCAGGAATTATCTGAAAAAAGCAATTTCTGACTTTTCTGTTCTCTGAGCTGCCAGTATGAGCATCTTAAAATTAATTTTTTAAATCTCTTCAGAGTTTCGAAACAATTAATATCCAACTAACTCCCAATTATTATGTGAGTTGGCTGATGTTAATTATTATTTATTATTATTATCACAAAATATTCATGTTGTTTTGGTGCCATACAGCACTTTTTTATTCAGCTCAACCCAAACTCTACTTCCAAATGTGTTAAGAATTTTCGAAAAATTCAGTTTTAAAATTATAAAACTGAGATATTATTATTTGTATTGCAGAGTTCATTAAGTTCTGTTCCTGGTGATACCTTTTCATTGTAAGAAACAGAATAGAAGGGATGATCAGTGCTCCAAAGAGTTCACAACTGAAGCGATCAAACCCTGCTGCTGAGTGTTTTCAGTGCTCCCTTTGCTATTTCACTAGAAATAGTGGTCTGGAATTTGAAAATTGCCTGTCAATAATATCATATTACCATCATAATTGAGGAATGCACAACAGTGAAATGGTCAGACTATAGGTCATAGAGTTGGGGGGAAAAATTGTGTTTAAGTGGTCACACCATGACTTTTTATTTTTCATGGAGCTTTGCACTCAGAACTACGACCAACTGCAGATGGTGCTGTGCCTCCATTTCTGGTGCAATAATGCTGCATTTTGGCCGTTGTGCCATTATTTGTACATTAAAAAAAAAACCAGTCATGTGTGCTTAGTGTAAATTCATTACAGATTTTACTGGCAGTGACTGTCAGAACATGATAGTTGTTCTTCTTATGCAATGTATGTGTCCAGTTCATGTTGAATTTTGGAAATGTTTAAAATAGTGATGTCAATTTTTCTCCTCATCTTCTAGATCCGAGGATTTTTATCCAGATTTGATAATGTTCTTCCTGTCAGCCTGGCATTTGATAAGTGCACAGCCTGTTCAGCCAAGGTAAGGCTGAGTTTGTCTGTGCTTTCTCTCATATTTCTAGGTCAATTCTGGGGAACTTTTTGACATTTTCTCTGACTTCCTTAGGGCTTGGAATCTGTTCTCACTTCAGCTGAAGTTCTTTTGCCCTCATAGCCTTCTTTTTTTATCCCTTTTCCAAATTTTTGACATCACCTCTTAGCGTGTGCGCTGTTCATCTCCACATCAACGCTGTAATCCCCTAAAGAATCCAAGACTGACCAAGACATTTCTGAAAAGTTCATTACAGAAATACCATCGTTATCTTTGAGCTTTGTAGAAAGAAATGAGAATGATATTATTTAAGAAATCCTTTCTGATGTCTGTTGAAGAAATATCCCCTTAGCCTTCTGCAGCTTTGTCTTTCCAAATAGGCAAAATTGTCGAAATTTCTGGTTTGTGATGCAAAACAGACAAATGATGAACAATTGAGGGGGAAAATGGCTTCTTACCATTTCTTTATTAAGCAGATTGTTCATTTTGCTGCTGGTGCTGCCTGTTCTGAGTCACCTCAGAGTTCCCAGCTGTTCCTTGGCTCTCTGGGGCAGCTCTTGCATTGTTTCCCTCTCCTGTGGCCTTGAAAAGTTCCCTCTGGCAAGTTTTTTCTGGCTTTCTTTTCCAGTTTTCCCTGGGATATCTCAGCAGGGGGATTCAGAGGGTTTTTGACTCATGGTTTGAACTGCTTGGAGTGCCAGTAATTGATTTCAGTCTCCTGTACCTTGAGACTGACTGCAGGAAGTTCTTTCTGTTCCTTTCAGTGCCCTCTCCTCCTTTCAAAGAGCCATCAGACAATAATGGGGCTCTGGCATCTTTTGGAGAACTTGCACAAGATCTTCTTCTCCGGTGTTCCTTTTTTTCCTCAGGGCTAGCTGGTACATCTGACAAGTTTTGAAGGACTCCTAATGTGCATTTTCCCTTCAAAAGTTGAAGCACTAAAGTTGGGTGTTCCTAAAAATAGCTGTAGTTTTATATACCCTGTTGAAGAGCTGAAAGCTCAGCAGTAGCTAAAACCTTGATGGTGGAGAATTCAAACTGTTAAAAGAAGCTTTTTTATTTATCTTTTATTTTCTCTTTATCTCCAACAAGTTCAGGAAACACTGATATGTAAAAACAATAAAAATGCTCATCCATGCAGATAAATTCAATGCAGGGATCAATTTTTCCTTAGCAAATCATTTCCTCTTGGAGGTCATTTTAAGAGAGCCCCGTTTTACATAAACAGACTTGATGATTTAATAAAAAGTGCCTTGGATTTTAGCAGCTGTGCTATTCCCAGAGAGATCACTTTTCATGTGGTTTGGGGATTGAATTACTTGTGTGCTGAAAAGGTTGCTCCATTGGCTCACGGATTTCCTTACAGTAGAAACACAGCCTTTGTTTACTTTGCTAACTTTATTTATTAGCATAAGAATATGTCACCCTGCATTATGTGGAAACCTGATGCTGATGCTTTCAAATGACAAATCCAATTTATGATTTAATTGTAGTCTGTGTGTTGGTGTGTTGTGTGAGGGTTTGTTTGGTTTGGTTTGTTTTTTAATAAGATAATTTAGTATTTCATCCTTCTCTATGTCAGAATTACTGGAGGTTCAGACTTTTCAGCACAGATAGAATTGAATTTGCTGGCATTGTGTTCATTGTGTTTTGCTTTTGTCAGCCTTCTCCTTTTTGAGCCCTTGTCACTCTTGAAGCACAAAACTTAGGAATTAGGAATTTTAGAAGAATTCTGGTACATCCTGAAGCCATCCAGATCCAGCTGGAGGACCCAGGAGAAGCTGCTGATGATCTGCATGTTTGGAGATTTGAGTCCTTTTCATTTTGACTCAGCCATTCCTTCGTTTCTCTTCTTCTGAAGCTGCAGAGGCCAGACGTGCAAGCAGCCAAACTTTTCCTTACCCAGAACTGTCCTGCCAGGCCACGTGCCAGAGAAGCTTCCTGCAGGCAATTGTTCAGGAATTTTGGGATGGTCGCAGCAGGAAACCAATCTATTTTCATTCTGGGCCAATTTTTCCTGGTCTGATTCCCCCTCTGTCTTATTCTGGTTCTGCAGAAGCTGTGCTGGAATGTCAAATATCCCTGTCAGAGCTCAGGGCACTGAGAGAGCAGCAAGAGCTCTTCTGGTGCCAGACTTGTTCTGGCACAGACAAGGGAGACTCCAGAGTTCTTTAGGATGGATATTGATTTGGAACAAGTGCTTTACTTACAGGAGAGAATGCTTAGCTAATTACTGACTGGGCTAATTAACCTGTTTACCCCATTGGGAGCAAAATAGGCTGTTCATTATGTTACGGTGAGAAGCATTGCAGTTCCTTGGAAAGCAGATCTGATCCTTGCAGAAAACAGGGTGAAGCCCTAAATCGTGAATGTTGAGTTATGGATGTATTTCAAAACTGCCAGTGTTTCTATTTTAGTGATGGCAACACTTCCTTTTATTGCTCCCCTACTTCTGGTGCAGCAGGGAATGAACGGGGAGACCCCACAGGTGCAGAGTTTAATGTCACAAAAGATAATTGCCACCAACCCACCTGGATATCAAGATGCAGAAATGCTCTGTTTTTACACATAGCTCACATTCCTTCCAGTGTTAGGATGTGTGCTGGAAATCTGACTTGTTCTCCTTACAGGGATTTCTCTCCTTCCCCTGCTACGGTTCTTCTCATGTGCAGCTACCCCCACTGTGAAATTTATAGAAATCAGCACAAGGATCTCTGGTAATTTTCAAGTTCTTTCCCAACTTTCTCCTTGGTGTGCTGGGAACTTGAGCTGCTGCAGTGGCTTTTTACCCACTGGGTTAATGCTGAATGTTTTCCAGTTTCATTGCATGTCACGGAGCAGCAGACACTGGGATCAGGGATGGTATTGTTGGCATTATGTTACCATTTCTGTTTTCAGTCAGGATATTCCTCTGCCCTTGCAGATGTTTTTCCTTTTTGCCATCTCAGGAATACATTAAATCCTTTTGCTGTGACATTTACTGAGCGCTTGGGTTGTGTAAGTTATTTATGACTGCTTCAGTTTTGAAATCTATCAACAGTGCTCTCATTGTTCTCCTCTGCTAACTGCTGTGCCTGCATTTTTATTGGAAATTGTTCTGATCACTTATGACAGCAACCTGCAAGATTCAGTCACTGGCTGATGTTTTTCAGTTGAGATCATTTTGATTTTGGTTCCAGGCCCTTCAGATTTGCCCTGACTGCACTAAGACATTGCTATTTGCTTTCTTCCAGTAGTAAAGGATGATCTGTCACTGAAACTCCTTCAAATCTTCTTATATTATACTTTTCTCAGTTTAAGTATTGGATGGTTGTAAAGTCATGGTGGGGGGGAAAGCCTTGGTCATTCCTGTGCTTAAAAAAAAAAAAAAAATTGCTTGCAGAAATGATGAAGGAAATGGGGCGAAAAGATTTTCCTTCAGGAATGAACATTTCAAAAAATTCAGAGAATTTTTGAAAGAGTTATTTCTGTAGCTGTGCTGTAAGGTGAAGTCAGTGAAATGGAGTTCATTTATAACTTTCTTTATTCCCTGAATTTACATCCATGAAGATTTGACAAGTCTCTGTGCAGTCTGCAGCTTCTGTATTAATATTGGATAAATTTCATTGAGGCTTGAAGAATGCATCATTAATACACCTAGGCATATTTTCAGCATACTGAGTTAAATGTATAATTTTTCTCAGAAAGGAATAACAATGAATTTTCCCCTTGTTACATTTAAATTTCAAAACAGTAGAGTTTAAAGGAAAGAAGAAACCTGCCATTGTTGAAGACAATGGAATAATTTCTGACAGGTTGTATTTCTTTTGCATTTAAATGACATTTTATGGGTCTTAAAGGGTTTTTTGTGTGGGTTTTTTTTCCCCCCAGTATTTCCTCTTGCAATGTAATGAAATTCTAACTAAAATGAGGACTATGTAAAGGACTATCAATGAGGAAAAACACAGCATCACTGCAGTTTTCTAGTATCGACATGTTCAATAGCTACCTGTGCCTAGAATATAATTTTTAATTATTTATATTAGATGTAATCTGTGCTGTCTTCTCTCTGAAGCTGTTACACAATTCCTTTTCTGTTCCCAAGTTTATTGTTCAGTTATTCCAAGGATTCAGTGCTTGTTCTTGGAGACACAGTATTTTTCATTATCGTTTCTCATTTTAATTATCTTTTCTATTTTAAATATTGTACTCATTTTTCAGATGTTTTTCTGCATTTTCCTTGCAGTCTTTGACAGGTGTCCGTCTACCCTGATGCCAGTTTTCTTCAACTAAACTAATTATCAGCCTTGCTTTATTGGAGAGCTGATCTTTGCAAATATTTTTCAACAGTTTAAGCTAAGTTTGATTTTTTTTTCCAATTTTTCCACATTCTTTCCACAGTGCTGATAGATCTGTCCTTCCAGAATTGTTTGTTTTGTTTGAGATGGAGGAGTGGAGGGGATTTAATTTGGAGATGGTAAAACAGCAGAAACCAATGAAATGCAGTAAATACGGTGTTGAAGAAAATGCTCTTGCTCCTCCAGTGCTGTTTTGCTCAGGTATTGCAGCACATCCAGATAATCAAACCCTCTGCTCTGAAGTAGTCCACAAAATCTGGATTTTTGAGATGGAGCTGTGGCTTTGGGAAGTTTGTGCCTGAGGCAGGGCCAGTTCAGGGTGCTCAGTGTGTGACACATCTGCCTCCTTGTTAATTGCTGCTGCCAGAGGAGGGCTGTGTGGAATAAATGACTTTTCCTGGGCACTTCCCACTCATTGCTGCCTCCAACCAACCCTTCAGAGCTGGGCCACTTCTGCCCTTGTGAAATCCAAATTTTCTGCAGGCAGCCAGAGCATCGTTCAGCAGCAGGGAGTTGCTTTGCTGGGAGAAATCTCATTTCTGTAGAGGCTGGGAAGGGCCCTTGCTTCTCTCCAGCTTTAGGATGCTGCTCCTGGGCTGGTCCTTCCAAAAATTGGGGATTAGGTGCCTGTATGACAGCAGGAGCCGGAGCCAGCTGTGCTGGAGCTGCTGGTGTTAGCTCAGCACAGCAGCCCTGGCAGGAGGCAGAGCGGGGAGAAAGGGAACTCTGAATATCCAAGCTGCAAACACCCATCCTGTGGAGGGGACTGAAGGACATACCCACGTGCTCAGGGAGGTCAGGAGCCAGGGTCTGATGGTGCTGGCCACCAGAAACCCCTTCTAGTCCTCTTTCTCAGTCTCTGAAATGGAGCTGCTGATTTTTCTCTTGATCCCTTTCTTTCCTATCCCTGTACTCCTGTCTGCAGGCAGGGAATGCTTTCAGCTTGTGCTCTGCACTGAAACCTCCTTAGGCTGACTGGAGTCTGGGGATGCTGTTACATTTAAAATAAACTGTGAGGAATAGTTAACAAGGGAAAGAGCAGCTAAAATCAAAATCCTGCAGTTTTATCTGTCAGATATTCTTATCAGAGAAAATGGCAACTTGATGAAGCACATCAAGATTATTCCAGAAAACAGTGCATGCATCTCCCAAGAACTAATGTTGACAAGCCCATGCTTAAACTGGCATTCCTTAAATTTCTTAAATCTACTTTCCTCCTTTTCATGATTCAAAAGAAACAGAAAAATCCCAATCTAATAAAAAAAAAAATCTTGTTGAGACCTTTCAGAGCTGATTCTTTAGCAAGTTAATTCTCCATTTTCTGCCCGCTGCAATTCAAAATCGGGGTAGGAAATAAGAACTGGCAAAGCTCATTCGTGTCTCTCCTTTCCTACTCGAAATTAAAACAACAATCCCTTTCTTCAGTGATGTTTTCAGCACATTGTACTTGGATTAGTGAAGGTTTTATACTGATTTGCTTTCATTTTTAATACTGATTAGAGAGAATTGTGTGTATGCAGAGGGTGATTTCATGCTTTGGACACCAGCCCAAAATGATGCCATTTTTGCCTCGTGGCTTTTAGATTTCCATGATTTCCAGCACGGCCTTGTTCAGTGCACACCTGGAGCACAGCTTTCTGCAGAACTTTCTTCTTCAAACTTAACCATGTGGGAATGCACGAGGTTTAGGTCATTTCACTTGAGGTACTTTTTGGAGGATTATCTTTTTTCGTGTAATGTTGTCAGACTTTCCTGTTCCAAACCCATGAACTGAGGCCCTGAAAAATCATTCCACAATCCTCGCAAAAGTGCAATTTTATTGCCTTCTTTTTCATAGCTGTGTTACAGCATCACCTTATTAGACTTTTCTTGTTGCCTTTTTAGGATCAGATGGCAATAAAAATGGAGAACTTTGTGAAAAGGCAGAAGTCTGGGAATGAGGATTTTTTTAAGGAAACCAGAGTTATGGGTCGTGTGGTAAAATTTAAAATATTCAATCAATGGCTCAGTTTAGTCTCTTCTCCTTCAGGAGGATTCCTCACAGCATAAAACTTTGATGAAATTGCTGTTTTAACAGCAGATACATTGAATTTTCAAGAGTGGAGCTGGCAAGCCTTTTTCCAGTCCGTCCTGTTTTCCAAATGTGTCTTTTCAGCAGGTGAGCAGTAATTTTCTGTCCTTGCTGCCTGGCCTGTGATAAGCAGGGAGTTAACAGTATGTAAAAATACATCCAGGCCTGTCCAATTTCTAAACAGAACCTTGAATATTGGGGTTTTTTTGTGACTCTGGAAATATTCAGTGAAGTATCCTTCCCCTTTGAGGGAGAGAAGGGTTTAAATCCAGCAGCTTGTTTTGAGGGTAAGGTACCCAGTGTAAATAATCCTGCTGGTAGCATTCATTCTTCTTTTTTTATTTTATTTTTTTTTTCCCCTGGAAAGTAAACAGCAGTGGTTCAAGCTCCACTTTGAAAAGGGGGGGAAAAAAAAGCCATACCAAATGTAAATACTGGTAAAAAAGTCTGAAATGGATGTGACAGAAATAAAACAAGAGCAAATTTTGCATCAGTAGCCAGTTTCTTTGGGTTAGGAGTTTGTTTTTTTGTGTTTTTGCTTAACCAGATATTAACTTTTCTGCTATAAAGTTGTTCTGGAGCCAGATTCTCTTTCTGAATGTCTTTGTACCCAGCAATTGAGACAACTTTGTGCAGAATGCTATTAAAAAGAATATAACACCAAGGCTACACATCTGGTTCTCGTTTCAAAGCAAGTCCTTTTACTCCAAGCCTGGATTTTTTTTTCCCTTCTGCCGTGAGATTTGGTTTTGGTTTTGTTTTTTTTAAAATTTTTATTTCAGTAAACAGGCCAGAATAAAAAGATTGTTCATGAAATGGGTTACTGGGTATCATGAAGTCAGAAAGCTTTGGCAATCCATGGGTTTGGCCCTGTTGTGATGGTGTGCAGCCACAGCTTGATTTGTTCTGTTAAAATGTGTTTTTAAAAAATCAGTCCTGCAGCTCTGGCTCTGAAATGGAGCCTGAAATCAAGGTTGTGGCATCAGCCTGAGAGACTTGCATGTCTGGAGAGGCTGGTGTGAAAATGTGGATTCTCCTGGCAGTGCTTGTAGCAGCCATGAAATCCAGAAGGAAATTGGTGTTTTCCAGCTCTCCTAAGCTCTGAAAAGTGACCTGCAGGTGAGGAAAAGATAAAGAGTTCCTTCATAAATCCTTCCTGCTCCAGCTTGCCAGGCTGGGTGCAAGAATTACGTTTTTCTGCTTCTTTCTGTTGTGCTTTTATAGGGTTTTTTCTGCCTGGGAAATGAATTGCTGCATAGTGACACATCACTGAAGGACTGGGTTTATTCCTTGAAAAAGTCCAGGTGGGATTTTGTACATCCATGGTCAGAGAGGAATTGGTTTGAGATCGAGTATCATAAGAATTGTAGCATCCCTCAAGTGTTACGCTGTTCCTTGGGAGGATCACGGTGGCACCAAGGATGGGGAATTGTTCAGAAGTGCAAAAGCAAATTCATGCCAGCCTTGGGCCTTTGGGCTCTGCAGGGTGTGATTAATAGGAGAAGATTTCCTTTCCATGCAACAACAAATTGGTCACTTATTAAATCTGGAAGCATTTTTTAGAATTATTTGTGTCTACTTGTTGTCCAGACTAGTTTTATTCCTGTGTGATTATTCCCTGTGTGGTCTCCTGGCATAGGAATCTGAGATTATTTTGCCTTGTTTTTTTTCCCTTTCTGAGGTCTGGTCAGTGGCTGCTGAACAAATCTGTGCCCTGTTCTATTTATCAGAGAAAAGCTGCTACTAAATTTGGGTGGGAAAGGTTAGATGTGGACAGCTTCATGGAGTTCCTCCCTTTTGTGGCACTGGAAAGTTTTAATCATAGGAAATAAAAGTCCCTGAGAGTGACAAAATGTTCTCCCAGCCACTGCCTGTATGAAAAGGATTTCATTCTGGTGGGTATCTTCTTTAATGGTACCTGCTCAGGCAACAAATGTGGTGCTGCAGGTGATTTTTTTGGCTCTCTGGTGTGACTTCTGTTGGCTCTTGTGGCTGAAATTCTGGATTTAAAACTGCTTAACAAATACTTCCATTCAGCAGGCTGTCCTTGTTGTAAAAAGCAAGTCATTGCAATCAGCAAATATACTTTAATACAGCTTTTTAGGCTTCTGTGGTTGCTGTTAGAAGAAGAAAAAAAATTCTTTGTTGTGCTTTAAGTTTTTAAGATCCTGTGTGTATGGTCAGCTTTGCTACCCAAACCTGAATTTGCCATTGTGGCACCACGGAAGTTCCGTGCCACACGGGGGAAAAGAAATGTTTAAATCTTTCCATAACTATAGATTTACTCACATTAATATGTACCAATACCAAAAAAAATTAAAATCTACAGATAACGTACCTGCAAACTTATAAATACTTTATTAATAGTAATATTTGTAAAGGCACTTAACAAGAGACTTCTTGGCACTGCTGACAGCACAAAGGGCACTTGGATTTTGGGAGAGCTGTTCCAGGTGCTCCATGGCCAGGCAGTGCAGGACCCTGTGGCTGCCAGCGTGGCTCTGGGGAGCTCAGGAACCCCTGGCAGGGACTGAGAGAAACCAGGGCAGCTCCTGCTCACTCCCTGGCACTCTGCAGTCGTGCCCTGGCTGAGGGAGCAGCACCTGGGAATTCTCACTCCAGTTTTTGGGAGCAAGGATCAAGGCAGAGTTTGCTGAATAACCAACCCAGCCAGGTTTAAGGGCTGCTTGATGGATGAGCTGTATATAGAAAGGTTGCTCTCAATTCCCTGCTCTGCTCATAATATTTGCAGAGCCTGAGGTGGTTTACATCTTTGAATAAATTCTGCTCCTGGGAAGAGACCAAAGTATCTCTCTTGTTGTCCCTGTGTTTCTCTGAGGTGCTGTAATAATTTAAAATGAGGCTGAGGTTGGCTGTGTGCAGGCTGGGGATGGTTCCAGTGGGCCATGAACTCTGATCTGTCCTGCAGCACCAAAAATCTGGGATGTGGTTCCCCCAAAAACCTTGGATAACCCTGCCAGGCTCAGGAGTTCCCACGGGCAGGGCTGGGAGCACCTCAGGGTCAGAAATTGTCTGTGCAGTGCTCCACAGAGAGCCAGATGCAAGAGACTGTTGCACTTGGGCTGTTTTATTGGGATTTTGAAAGCCAGAAATCTCATTAAATGTGTAAATCCACAGTGCAATCCCGCCTTATTTAGAGGATAATATTGGGAGGACATATCTCAAATAAAATGTTGAAGTTGTTCAGTTCTCTGTGCTACATTGTGAACATTCATGTTACTTCATTTATCTCGGGAAGAAAAATAAAAAAAAACCCAGGAAAAATACAAAGAAATATTCCCATTAATTTTGTTTTAATCCCTTTTTCTTTTGTAATTCATTATTATGTTTATCAGTCATTGTACACACACACCAAACCCCTGTGGCAAAATAAATCTTTCAATTATGAAGAACAATTTCTGTAGATTCAGGAAGGGAACGTGAAGTGCTGATTTTGTTTCTTTTAGAAGAGTTAGTGTGGTGAAATGTTTGATAATCACCTACATCTGTCTTCCTTTTCATAGTTCTGTTTCAGTTGTTGTTGTTTGTGGTTTTTTTTAAAACCTAATTATGCATGAGATGGTTTTGCATGAAGAACTGAGCGAGGATCTCAGTCTGTTTTTATCAGTGAACTTAGAATCCTGTCAGCTAAATATAAATATGGGTTTTAATGAGCTTGAATTCCTGTAGGACTGTGTGTAAAAGCTCACAGGCTGTGTTTTGCTGAAGAATATTGTTGGGCTCGGCGAGTTCCCACAGTTGTACCATTGAAATGGGTGTTTGAGACCATTAGGACTCGTTCAGCTAGGAGGGAGTAAGATTGTTGAGAGTAAGTTGTGATCTGATGAATTCTGGAAGGAATATTTCCATTCTTGGGGAAGTCCTGCCCCTTCTGGATAAGGGTGATCTTGGTGATCACATACTGCTCCTTTCTGATGAGATCTGTGTGGCTTTGGGGTCCTGCAGGAATCCTGCTCTGCTCCTTGGTGTTCTCTAGGAAGAGCTGTTTGGAATGCATCAAGCTCAGCTGCTTCATCTGTGAGAGCAGGGTATGAAATAATCAGAACCTGGAACAAAAATAAGGGAACTATGAGTATGGGCTTGCTCAGGCACAGGTTCCTTCCATTTTCTGCCCGCCTGCTGTCGCAGAACGTCTGGAATTTTGTTCATGTTTGGTATTTCTCTTCTCTTCCCTCGATCTGCATCTCACTGGGATGAAATGAGCCTGGCAGATCCTTCCCTAAAGCTGAAATAAAGTTCTTCGTGGCCAGGGCTCGAGAGGAACATGAACTAAAACCTCATCATTCTTGTAGTAGCCTGTAAGCTTGTCCAAATAAAAGATGAACTGGGAAAATTAAAGCAGAAAAACAGAGATAGATACAGGAGCCTCAGAAGGAGGAATCCCTGGAGACTGGGAGGATGTTGTGCTTGGGCACCTACTGGGGGGTTTGGTCAGGCTGTCCCAGCGTGGGGCTTTCCCTGAGCTGACACACTGGAACAGGCTTTTACTGTGCTTTGTGGCACCCACATGCTCCTTTCATGGCTTTGCAGCCAAGTTTTCCTTCTTGCCCTATCATCTGTCTTGCTAGAAGCTTAAAAATGTATTTAAAGCAGGAAATCTTACACTCCTCTTCCCTCTTGCTTCTGCCTTTCCTCGCTGTAGGAATGGAGTTGGGGAAAATGATTGTTCTGATCTCTGCAGTCATTTTTGCCTGTTTGCAGTATCCAGCCATTTTCTGTGTGTTCAGAAAGATTCTGCTATTATTTAGTGAGCCAGATATGAGGACGAATCAGATTATGGGTGTTATATTTGAAATACTTTTCTCTTTGTTTGTTTGGCAGGTCCTTGACCAGTATGAACGAGAAGGGTTTAATTTCCTAGCTAAAGTTTTTAATTCTTCACATTCCTTCTTGGAAGACTTGACAGGTCTGACTTTATTACACCAGGAGACACAGGCTGCTGAGGTAAGCCAGTAAAATTGGGGTGTTAATTAATGATGTGATCAAATGATAGAATTAAGCAGCAGTATTTCATTTACAGCATGATTGACACAATGGTTTAGACATTCTCTGAAGTTAATTGTAGCTTTCTGTATCTGAGTCTTTAAATATTACTTTGGAAGGAGACAGGTGACTTGGGTTATGTGGTGTGAGGAAATCATTGGCAATATTAGGTCAATTAAAAGGTAATTATGCTGCTTGATGGATTATAACATGGGGGAGACAAATGCTATTTATTTACCCAGTGACAAAAAATGGCACGTGGGCAGAAATTGGGGTGTGTTTGATCTCACTGGCAGCAGCACTGGTGATAACTCAATAAACAGCCATCTCCTGATACTGTATTTAACAGTGGTTTGTATTCCTTCCTCCCTCTGCCGCTATCTCTACCCTTCATCATCATCATCATCATTTAATTTTGGCCTGGCTGTGTCCCAGGGATGGTTCTGAAGTAGTGATTATTCAGTCCCTGCAGCCTGTGCAAGGGCTGGGGCTGTTTTTTCAGCTGGAAAGGGCTCCACAGTGTTTCTCAGTAAAGTTTTGGGTGGATAATGATGACTTGGCTCTCTCTTTCATGTTTTAACCTCTGAAAAATAATTGTAGCAGATGCTGGAAACATGAACTGTAAAATACCTAATGCATTCTGAAATCAGCGTGGTCATACCTAGAAAAATCTTAAATATATGTATGAGGGAAAGGGAAAATAAGCACCCTTTAACATGTGCCACTCATTAACAGCAAGAATAATTCAAGTCTGATTGCTAGGCCTGATTTCCAGTGTCTGGGCCATTAATGTAAAATGTAAAAACAATTAAAATTAGTAATGTGTCATTTTTTAGGTATTAACCCATAAAACCCTTTGGCAGTTTCAGAATAGGTGTTTGTTAACGAAGCTCTACAAAATACAGAGTCTGGTGTGAGTTCATTGCAAATCCCTGAAGTTCAAAGTTTTGCTTAAAACCCAGAATTTGTGTCCTTCCAAAAATCCTGGGGTGCTTTAGTGAGGTTTATGCAGGGAAACCACTCAGAGGTGGAAAATCTGACATGCAAAGTATTTGCAGAGCTCGTGCTTTCAAATTCAGTTAATTGCCATAAAACCAGCAAGCTTCCTTGAGCCTTCCCCGTAGGATTGCTGCATTTTGGGGAAAATTCATCTCTTTGAGCAGCTCCCCACTTTAATAGCCTTGATGAATCTGTGTCTGTGCATGGCCAGGGCTGACAGGTTATTTGTGGATTCTGGAGCCCTCTTGCTTGCTTTGGATTAAAAGCCAGTTCTTTTTTGCATTTTGCCACTGTTGGCTCTGAAAAACAAAGAGGTTGTTTTGTGCTCCTCTACAAGTCTCTCAGTTCATCATCTGGGGAAATTCTTAAATTTTTTAGGTGCACAAGAGAGTGCTTTTAATATCTTTTCTGCAGAATTACTCTCCTGTCTTGAGCTCATTTTCTCCTGTATTCCCAGCTCCTTTTTCTCACGCTGCAGCTGGGGAGTGTGAGGTCTGCAAAACGATTTTTGGGGTTTCTGGCTGCTTTGGAGCTGCTCTTGGCAGAGTGAATTCCCTAAAATAGAGCCTTTGGATTTGCTAAGGTCGGTGCTCCTTTGATTTGAGATGTTCTCGTTACGCTCAAAGACTGCAGCAGAAGCAGACAGAGGTTTCATCAGGTGTGCATGATCCTGGTTTGGGATGGGAATATTTCATTTTTTCTGGTGGGGAGTTACCTGCTTTTTACCACTCAAACTCTTCAGAGAGATTGTGGGGATTATTGGTGCTTTTGGAGCACCATAAAAATGGTTTCTTGTAGCTGCAGATTTTCCTTTCCTCCTGTCTAGTAAAATCTATCCAGTGCTAGTCCAGAACTATAAAAAAAATAGACTTGTGAAGGGAGATGTCATCCAATCTTATATGTACCCATATAACATCATAATTAGTAGTAATTCCATATATAACTCCTGATATTTCACTAATAAACCTGCATCTGACAGGGGAGCTACTTGTTCTTGTGCTTGTTTTTAAGAGGTTCACTGTTAAAATGTGAATTCATTCAGAGCAATTCATTGAACATTTTGCCAGGAGTGTTTTGTTGTGGTCAGAAAAGCTGTCATGCTGCTCTTATGCTTCCATTTTTAAAAAATATTTTTTATTTTTAATTCGCCTAAATGCTTAGCTGCTTTCATGATGGGTGTGTAAAAGTGCTTTAATGGGAATTTTTTTTTTCCAAGTTTTGAGTTTGCCTGAAAAAGAATCTGGTAAGTTGTGCATGTTCTGTAGGAGTGGCTGTTAAATACAACATTTTTGGATAGCCTGAATTTCCAGGAAAACTCTCCCCACATTATTAACACTGAGGGTGTTTGCCCAGATTCAAGGAACACAATTCGCAGTAAGATATGGGAAATTTTTCACTTAGTGAAAATCTTTTTTTTACTTGCACTGTTTAATTCCTACTCCAGGGTTGTGCTATTGACCATAATATTTTAATACAAGTTTAATGTGGTTTAAAGTGGAAAATTGCCGGATTTTTTAGTCAATAAAACACCTATTTCTTCAACATGAGCTGCATCAGGAAATCATAAATGGCTTCCTCAGCATGACAATTAATAAATAATCACACCAGCAGGCTTTCCTATCCTGTCTTCCACTGACAGTACATTTCAGGCATCTGCTCCTTCTACATCTGGCTTTAATTTAGGGTCTCTGGAACATTTTGGGTGTTTTTTTTTTTTTTTTTTTACCCAACGAGCTTTTCCTGTGCAGTTTGGGCTGTGATACCACGGGCTGGGAGGGCCAATGGCAGCTGTGGGAAACTCCCATGTCAGCACTCAGGCCCTGTTTCCACTGGATCCAGCTCATCTGGGGAGCTGCCCGAGCTGATGGAAGCTCTGAATTTCTGCTTTCCCCATCACTCGGGTTCCTTTCTGCCAAGCTCAACTTTTAAACTTCGCCCTCACTCGCCGTGCAGTCGAGTTTAATGGCTGGGCTTAAAATAGAGACGGCCTTGGGTTGTTGGTCAGGGGCTGGAGGTGTGGAATTGGAGCAGAAAAGGGAATAATCACCAGGGCAGAGCTTGGCAGGGCTGCCCAGGACTGTTCCCTATCAACACGGCCCTAAACCCAACTGGTTTGCTCCCCACGTGCTCCAGATTAACCCTGCAGAGGGTGTAAAGATGCTTTTCTTCTAAAATTTCTAATTCGACCTGAAGTTTTCTCATCCTGAATCTCAGCTGTGCTGGTATGCTCGACTCATTTCTCTCTGTATTTCTCTGTAATTCTCATTTCTCCTTCCTCTCTGTAATAAGAGTAAATATAAATAAGTGTAAATATCCTTTCCTTATTTTGGATGTCAATTCCTGAATTACTTGGATGCTTTACTGCGCTTCCTGCTTTCATCAGGATGAAAGGAGATTACGAAACACGCACCAGAAATAAAATTTTCACTTGGTTTTCTGATTAAAAAACAAGAAGCGGTAGAAGTTGCAATCTAAGAGGGTCATAAAGAGGTTTGGAAAATAAAAAATCAAACCCTGTGCTGGTTTCCTGTATCCCAAACAATCCTTATGAATTTAAAAAAAAAAAAAAAGTAAAAATACTCGGAGAAAATCCAGACAACCCCATTTTGTCATTTCTGCACTTATCTGAGGTTTGTGCCTGACCATTTTCCAGTCATTTCTTGAGGAACAAGGCTCAGCTGTAGAATAAGCAGCTGGTGTTAAAAAGGAACTTTGTGCTTGTCCTAATTTGGAAGAAAATTCAGAATTTCCAGTGTGCTTTGCTATTAAAAATATCCTGCTTGTTTCTGATTCTGCATTATATTATGCAGTGTATTTGATGCTGAAACAATAACATATGAATAGTCAAAAAAAAAACCCAAGCAAAACAAAAAAACCCAGCTACAACAATAATGTAACAGTAAATTCTGGAAGTTGACAATTTCTCTCTGTTAGCCAAGTATTATTCAGAATTTATTTGGTGTTATGAAAACTTCCTGAAGAAATCATTACTGATGGGTAGCCCAAAATTAAGATTTGAGAATTTTCTGTCACTGGGAGCTTTTTTTGTTTTCCTTCATGTTTTTAATCTGGTGCATTTCTGGAGAAATTAATTTTGACAGATTCAGGCCTGCCCTGGAATTTCTTTCTGAAGAGATTAAGAGATTAACTTGTTTTCTTTCAAGAGGTGGGTTGTTTTTTTTTTCTTTTTGAGTTTTCTCATGATGTCAATTAGTGTCATCATTTTTCTTCATTCATCAAGTGATGTTTCCCAGCTCTTTGAATAATGGTAATTTTTTTTTTTTTCTGCTCATATCTTCTGCTGCTTTTGGAAGGCTTAAAAATACCTGTAAAGTGGTGCCTCTGTTTACTACCAAAACACGAGCTCCTTGCCTTTCCCCTGATGCATTCACTGATAATTTCAATTATTATCATTAATTATATTCAAATTATCTCCCTGGGATTTACGTCAGCGAGTGATGTGCACAAATATTCCTGTTCCATGATATCTCTGAATAAATATGGGTTTATCCCTCCAGGGGCTTGTGCAGATACTTCTTTTTTTGGAGGGAAAGACAGGTGGTTGATATCCAGTTATCATTTTTGCTTGAAATGTCAGATATATGAAGGGAAAAAAAAAAAAAACAACCCACTAAAAGGAATGGAATAATGGCATTTGGGTTAGCAACACGTCTGGTTGGTTTATATATGTTTTTTTGAGCTGAGGCAGTAGTGTTTTAGTTTGTGCCTCGTAATAAATGATGCTAAATTGTACTTTATGGAGGATTTTGGAGTTATTTTAGCTAATGATGAACACAGCACTGCAAAATTTTGAAGGGAACTGCTAGACTGAAGCTGTAAAATCTTCATTTTGGGGTAGCAGTTCTCTTCTAGAAAGAGCTTCAGACCATATTGGCTCTCCTTCCTTTGAAGGAAAGATCTCCAGTAAAGGAGAAGTAATATCATTCAGGGATTAAATCTCTTCCAGTCCAATATACTTTGTGACAAAGAAGAATGAATAGACTGTTCAAGATGCATTCTGGTTTTCTCATGTGAAGAATAAGAAATTACACAACACAGACAAACACGCTGATGAACTTTTAAAATTCTAATTAAGACCATAAATAAAGACCACAATGTGTGTCTCAGTCCAAGATTATCTGAGCCCTTCTAGATCATTCATAGGAAATTAAAAACAAAAAAAAAGGTTTGTTGCTGGCCAAATAAGTACCAGATTTCAATAACCACCAGTTGTTGGAGTCTTACCCAGAGGTGCTGTGAAAGCCTTGGGGCAGGGCTGCCTCAGCACCCCCTCAAGCTTTAATTAAGTTAAATTCATTCGTTCATTAGGGATCAGTGTGCTCTGGAAATGTTGTCCACCAAAATATTTCCATTGTTAACAGTGTTTGTGTCCTCCTGACAGTCCAGATTTCCTCTGAAGCACCTCCTGAACTTCTCTGGGGCCATTTCTTGGTTTTCTGATTAAAAATCAAGAAGAGGTAGAAGTTGGAGTCTAAGAGGGTCATAAAGAGGTTTGGAAAATAAAAATCAAATCTGCAGCAGAGTTTCTATTTTTGAATGGGAATTTAAAAGAGAGGCATTGGTGCCAGCAGGTCCTTATGTCTGTATTATTGTCCACCAGAATATTTTCATTGTTAACCGTGTTCCCATCTTCCTGACAGTCCAGATTTCCTCTGGAAGCGCCTCCTGAACTTCTCTGGGGGTGTTTCTGTCAGTGTGACCCATGCAGGCACCCATCACATCCCCCAAGTGCCCTGGCCCTTTCGGATTGCCACCACCAAACCTCACTGCACAAGCAGCAGTGCCTCCTTTGCTACTTCAGTCTTCCCCTACGTGGGGGTGGAACTAGGAAATGGTAATAAATGGATTGAAATGTGAAGAGCTGCTGGAAAATCCTTCGGCCTTAGCACAGCCTCTCTTTAATGTCAGTAGCTGCTGTTTCACAGAGGAAATTAAGCAGCATGGATTTGAGGAACAGAGCATCGATTTTAAGACGTGCTCCTGTGTGGAAATCTCATATGGAAAACTGTTTGCCAACAACTTCTCAGCTTGAATTTTCCCCATGTCTCAGGGTTTCTTCCCTTGTGAACGATGGAATGATGTTCCCCATGTGAGTGTTGGGAGATTTGCATTCGTGTCGCTATTGAATTTTGGTTGATACTGATTTATAAAACAAGCACACTTGAGAGCCTTTAAAATCAGTACTGACCTAACTCTTACTGGCCCGAGCTCTCTTTCTATTGGAATCTTTTCCTGGTGTTTGCACTTTAATGAGCATCTCTGCAAAATGCTGCTGTTTCCTTTCCCTCCCTGTAGTTCAGGTTCTCCTGAAGTTTCCTTTTTCCAACACTTTTTTGAAACACATTAAAACTTGGCTTCCTGCTGAAATCTGCCCTGCAATATAGTTGTTTTTCTGGGATTGGCTGGAGTCCTGCAGAAACCACTTGATATCTTAGGAGTGATAAAAATTAATGACAAATCCTGTAGTTAAAACCCAGCTTTGGTTCCAAGATGAGCCACTTTTGTGCCTGAGGAGATAAGGATTGGTTCTCTCTTATCTCTGGAGTGATATTTTTTCCTTAGCAGTGGCTTCTCTTAGTTGATTTAAGGTCCAATTAGTTGGAAAGTTCAATCTTGTAAATTAAAAATTGAAGTTGTGCCTGACCTCATGAAGAGACATCCAAAAAATTCTGCATTGCCCTACGTGTAATAAAAAATTAGGCAAGAGAAAAGTGTCTCAAGTTTGGAGAGCATAACATTAAAAAAAAAAAGTTTTAGGATGAGTTTCTGGTTTTTAGGTCTCTCAACCTTTAAAAATCCTGCTCCAGGTATTAAATTATGTGCTTCAAATTAGTGATGAGTTATTGCATTTTGTACTGTCGAGTCTGGGACACCAGAGCTTTTCCTACATGTGATATTTCACAAAGCAAAAGCTGCTTGTGAGTTACTGCGTTGGTTGTTATTTTCATATACAGGAAAACTTTCTGTTATCCAACAGATGTGGTGATGATTTTTAGTCATTTAATTGTTACACAGCAACCTTTAAATAATGCAGTTTTACTGGATAAATAGGGGTGGTTTGGGTAAACAGAAAATGCTGGAAATATTAACAACAGACTTAACTTTAAAGAAGTCAGGTTGAGCTACAAGCCCTGGTAGGAAGGAAATTGAGGGCTAAAATGTGATGAGGATCAGAGCTGGAGTCTGTGTGCAGCAGTCCTGCTGCCCTCTCTGTGCAGGAGGGTGTATGTGCAGATGCTGTCTGACTGTTGAAGTGTAAAATATTGCAAAATGGCCATTTAATGGCTCAGGGCTCTCTGAGACAAGAGTTGAATCAACTCTATTCCAGTTAAAAACAAGCAGAATAAAACTGGCCTAGTTGGAGTGACCTTAAAGCTGTGAGAGTATGAAAATTAATTTGGAGAAAAACTCTCTGTGTGCAAGTACATCAGTGCTTTATCATCTGAAAATAAGGGTACTGTTGAAGTACTTGCTGTGTGCAAAATCAACTCCTGTCATTGTAAAGTACTGACTCCAGCCCACCAGGCAATGAATTTAATCCCCTGCAAGGCAAGTGTGAAATGCAATAGCTTAATCAACAAATACAGAAATCCGTGGTTAGGAAACAGATACAAACTGTGATTTAAGGGAGATAACTGCTTAGAGGCTTATTTAGTTTTTGGGAACTAAAGCAAGTCAGTCACAGAAAGGGAGAAGGGAGACACAAGTAAACCTGTAAAGAATTAAGCAACCACTTTCCAGCCTCTCAAGGGGATAGAGGTTAAGAGATACAGTTTTAAAAGTCTTTATGTTGTTGAAAAGTTTATTTGTCTAATGTCTGCTGAGACAGTGAGCCAACAACAGCAAACCCAATGCAAGTTAGAAAGAGAAAACTCCTACTGGAAGAGAATATGAAGGCCTAACAAAGCTATTCAGAAATATTACAGTACAGCAGCTGGTTTTGCTAATGCTTCTTGGTTATTTTAAAAAAATAATCATCGAAGTCCTAATTCCCTTTGTCTTCTCTCCCTGAGTAGCTGCAGTGTGTGAAGCTGGCTGGCCCATGACTCATTCTCCCCACTAATGCTGTTTCTTTGAATAGCCCTTGTAAAAACATGCATTTTGGGTTCCTTGTCTTAGCTGGCAATCGAGGAGGCTTTTTTTTTTTTCCCCTCCCTGGGTGAGTGATTTATGTGTGCTAATCTCTGGATCTGCCTTTGCCACACATGGTGCCTATGAAAACATTGCTGGTGCTGTACCTGGGACTGGTGCTCACCTTTCTGCCAGAGTAACTCAAGCACTCAAATTCATTTAATCTCTTCCTCCTACAGGCTCATACCTAATAAATTCTGATACCTTGGGCTTCTCTTCAGGGACAGGCAGTCATGAAACTGAGGCTGGATTTTAATTCTTACTAGATCTGAAAAGGGTGACGGGCAAAGAAGATGCAAATGCAAAATAAGATGTTCTTTCCAGCCTCTAATATAAATTTCTTTGCATTTGGAACTTCTGCTTTCTGGTTTTAATCTGTGTTTTAGTATTTGGATCAAATTGTCAAATGCATTTAATATGCAATTTAGTGTTGTTTAATTTGTGGATTTGTGCTGCAGATTATGTTTGGATTGCTCAACAAATTAAAATCTTTATTATAGCCAAACACGTTGATGAAGTTCAAGGAGCTGACCGGCTTTTCTTTTTTTACAGTGGAAATTAGAGCTGGCTATGGGAGATTTGGGAAGAGGAAGTAACGCTGTTAAATATCATTTTAGTTAAGTTGAGGCATGGAGGCCACAGAGTTCTCTGCAAAGTGAGGTTCAGTCTGAGCCAGGTTGGTCAGTTGTAACATCCCTTTCAGAAACAGCTGCTGGGGGATGCTGCAGGAGTTTTCAGTGTCAGTGTGTTTGGAAAATTGCTGGGATTGAAGCTCACTTATGAAATAGCAGACTGTTGCTTTCATTAAGGAATTTGTAGATTGAAGAATAAATGTGTTGATCATAGTGTCCTTTGCATTCGAAGGCGAAGGATATTCCCAGTTCTAGCACGAAGTCTGCAATCCTTCCTTCTGGTGAGATGTTTTTATTCTTCTTCTGTTTAAAAGCAAAGAAAAAGAGCTTGTGGCAGAGAAAACTGCCTATAGACTAGACTGGCTGTTTAGAATTGTTATTTTAATGTGAAGGGATGAGGTAATAGAGCACAGAATACCAGCAAGCTGCAATCTTGGACTGCAGCATCAGCAACCCCACAGGCCTGATCTTCACTGGATTTCTGTTTCAGTTTGGGAGGAAGGGGGGCTCTGATTAGCATCTCTGTTTCAGGAAGGCTATCAGGAGCTCTCTATTTTCATATTTAAATCTGGGACCTGATGAATACTCGAGGCATGCAGAGAGCTATAACATGAAGGCTGTTGTTACTATAGTGAGATGCTATTACCGACATCACAAGACTTGTTATACAAGGAAACATGATTACTCTGGATTAAAGGAGTTGCCAAAAGCTTGAAGGATTTATTGGTGCTGCCGATTTGAGTTATATATAACTTCATTATTTTGTTGAAAACATCGAGATCTAGAATTAATGAAGCACGGTAAATGCTGCTGAAAACAATCAGCAGGTTTGACAGCTTTGAACTGACACTGAGCCATGGATGAATTTGGTGGGAGCATTCTTTAGGCCTCCAGATTGCTGGGTAACATACAGAAAGGAATAAATCCAGCTTTTGCACGGAGAAATGAAGTTTAATGAGTGCAGTGAGGTGCAGCAGAGTTGATGTGGTCGAGATCATATTTCTGAAATGACTTGTAATTCCTGAGCTTGTGGGGGAGGAAATGGCCTGAGTTGCTGGGGATGGGCTGCATCTCTGGGATAGAACGTTCTGGGAGCAGTGGGATGTGCAGAGCATGAGTGACAGCAGTGGTCATGTGGGCCTGAGCAAGGCAAGGGGAAGTGGGGAATCGTGGCTGGAGAAACCAAGGACTGAAATTGGCTTTTTGTCCTGCAAAACCTAGTCACGAGTAGTGTAATTAGAGGAGAAATGCAGCTGTGAATCAGCTCTGCGGTGTCCTGGGCTGCTGCAAGGTCTCTTTCCTGTGTGAAGTAGGAGTTCTGTGCATCTCACATCCATTGGCTCACGATTTCATTCATCTCAGCTGGCAGCGTTTTGACATTGCTTCCCTAACGCAGCTCAGAGAGGGCTGTGACATCCAGAAACGCTTTCTAGACAGCTGCATTCCTTTCCTTTCTGTGAAATCTGTAGTACTGCAGAGATGTTTCAGAAGGATCATTGCTTTAACAGATGATTAATTGCAAATTACTTACTGCTCTCTTAAAATTACCTCAGCAGTCATCATTTGCTCTTGATACCACAATGCAGAATTGGTGCCGTGGGAATTAATGTGAGTCTGGATGAGAAATGAGCCATAATCAATGATGAAAGGTTTTTAAATTTTGAAATAAGTCTTACAACATGAATTCCTTACAAGCAATACTATAAAGAGAAAATATGTAATGACAGAAATGGTTCTTGAGCTGCCTTTGACTCTCCCCTCTGTAATGTGACTCAGGAATTTTGTTATGTAAAACTCTGACTAAGTCCCTTTTGCCTTTGAGGTACAGCCCTGGGTGAAATCCAGTACGAGATTGGATTTCAGTAAATTGGATAACTTCTTTCCCAGTCTTTTTAACTTAGAATTTGGGACAAAACTACATCAAAAGCTGGAGTAACCTTCTCATCTAACTATTCCGTGGCCGTATGGGGTTGGTTTTTTTTCTCTTCAGATAGTGTCTGATTACTAAATTAAGCTCTCAGCATCAATAAATCATTTCCCTGTGGAGTAAAACCTATAATTTTTTCATAGCTGTTGTGTTGTATACCTTTTGAAATATGTCTCTCGGGGCTGTGGAGCGACTCCCGGGGCAGGTACAGCAGACAGAGAGCACAGAAGGCTCCAGGTGCACGCTGTGGTTTGGTGGGTGACAAGCTGGACACATTCCAGAGGATTTGCAGGAGCTGGGTTGGGGTTATGGGCTTCACAGAACGAGGAGCCACGTGGAAAACCAAAGGAGGGGTTTTTCAGGAGCCTCGCCCGCAGTGTGGTGTGATCCCTGTGAGACTCACCAGGGCCCTGCTCTTCCCTGGGAGGAAGCCCAGAGCATCATTCCTGGTCCTGCCGAGCTCCAGGAGCACACGGAGCAGCCAGCCCAGCCCAGCCTGCTGCTGGGATGTGTTTCTCACCTTTTGGGGGTAAATCAGAGCCTGCAGAACCAGCTGGCTGGAAAGGGTGTCCTGCTCTCAAGTGTTGGCTTGCAGAACCCACTGGCCAAGTGGCACTGGAATATTTTAATTTAGGATTTCTCTTCCGTGAGGGGCATCACAGGTTCAAAATCTTTAAATGCAAAAATCCATTTGTTCTGGATGTCAGAGAGTTGGAGGGCGGAAGGGAAGAATGGAAATAATCTCTTGCCCAGGTTATAAATTAGTGGCAATTAGGAAAAAACCTGTTAGTCCACAGAGCCCAGCAGCTGGGATTTCTCCAGCCCCGCGAGCCCCCGGCTCATTTTTCTCCCTGTATCCCACCCAAAGGTATTTTTAAAACTGAATGAAGACAGCTCCCATTCTTTATTGTGCTTCTATTGACATAGTCACAGATGTTACTGCTGTGCAAACCACTGGAATTATTTTTGCTCTTAAGTACTTTCCTGGTTTCCCTTTTGCTGTTACAATTTTGTCATTGTTGCTGGGAGCTGGAACTATTTCATTCATGGGCCACAAATGTTTTCTGTTAAGCATTCAAAGCCTCCCATCCTCCTATTGTGCTTTTCCAGTTTACTATAAAGTGCTCCAGCCCCATCCAATAGACTTTGGTTTAAACCTTCCTCCGTTCCTGTTATTTTTAACATTTTCTCAGTTTTGCTTTAGTTCTCCAAGATGTATCATTGCTGTGAATTTAGTGCTGGGATTCTCCTGTCTCGTTTACTCCCTGCATCCCAGCGCTTCTGCTCTCACCTTTTCTGTGCCCCGTAATTTCTCTCTTTGGTTCACACCTGCTTGCACTGGCTGTGAATGTCACCTTTGCATCCTCTGGATGTTGGATTTTAAATAAAAATGCTCATCTTTTCGTCTTCCAGATTTGCAGTCTTACTTCAAGTTTTTCCACAGTAAACTCTCAGAATCAGCACTTGCAGCTTCCTGTTATTTTTGCACTCTTTTGTTCTAATGCTGGTTGTAAGCTGATACAGAAATGCTTCTAAACAATTTACTTTTCAGTAATGAACTTGCTTTTTTATCAGAATGTTATAAAAAATGTTGTTTACTGGTCCTTTCTTGCACTTTTCCTGAGCCATGTCATGTTAAAAAAACAACATAATTTTTCTTCAGTCTGTCTCTTCTTTCACAATAATCTGGTTGAGCAATGCAGCATTTATTCAATTTATACTTGCAAACACTTCCATTTTAAACAGCTACTGGACAAATGAATTTCATCAGTAACACTGTGGTGCTATGAACTGATTTATACTTCATTTTTATACGTCCTTTTTTTTGCTGCATTTAAATATTTACATTTGTTCTGTATAAAAACTGGACTTAAGGATCAGCTCCTGTGTTTTATTCTATTTGTTCCTTTTGTGAGCAGCAACTGCCTTGCCCAGCACTTAGCCTGTTCTCCCTATAAAGTCAATTTAATATTCAGGTTGATTTTCCATTCTTCTTGTACAAACACGCACCTTCCAATATTTGCATCCCCGTTGAGCAATAAGAAATTGTCAGTACCTGTTTTTCCTGCCTGTTGAGTATCAGGTGTAATTTACCAGGCATTTTTGGGAAATATTCCTGCAGCCCATTGCCCCTTGTCAGCAGCCTCCCTCAGCCCTGTGTGCCTGGGGAATTATTCTAATCCACAGCTCTTGCCAAGGCCTGTTACCTCCACGTTTGACAATTAAACATCAAAAGTTATACTTTAAACCTTAACATTTCTATTAAAAAAGCTTTTTTTAAATCTGGGTCTTCCTCTGTCTTCTTCATGCTTGACAGTAATGTCATTTCTTGGAAATTTAAGGCTGTCCACAGGATAGTGATGGCCTCAGATAGCTTTTTCTTTAAAAAAAAAATAGATATTTCCGTCGTCAGAACTAGATGTGTGCCCTCATTCAGACAAGAGTGAGTCGTTTTGTTTCTGCCCCTATTTTTTCTGTCAGGATTTTGCACAGACCTTTCTGGACCTTTTCCCGGCAGGTTTGCTGTTATTTCCCCCCAATCCCATGGGAAGAGAACAAGGAAAAGCTGGGGTAAATCTCAGCTGCTGTCGGGCTCTGGGTTTTATGTTTTTATTGTATTATGTGAATTTACAGAGCACGTTGGCATCACCAACAATTCCTAAATTTATTTTCACCCCCTCACCCGAACAAAAAGATTTCCCTTTTGCTATGACCATTAGTTTGGATAAATTGTAATTGTATAATTGTAACTCTGTGCGTGCCACCTACTTTCTCAGCAAATTTTTTCCTTAACTCCTTTAATCCGTGAGGTAGAAATGTTACCACTGTGCACATAAATAACACCAAATATAAATATGGACAGCAGTGACATCAGTGCTCAGATTTTGTCAGTCCTCCCTCATTCCAGGGAGCCTGGCAGACTTTCAAAGGTTGCTGCTGTCACAAAATCACGGAACAGAAAAAAAATACAAATCAAAGATGCCGTGATCTCCTTCCAGCTCTGCAAGAGCAGAAAGTCACTGTGTCAGAAAGCAGAGCCCTTCTCCATTTTCCAGAATTATTGCAATTACAAACAGGAACTTCTGCTCCCATTTTTTGGCCACCTCAGGTCTCTCCGTAACATTTTATTGAGCGGAAGAGCCAAGGAAGTGAAAATCAGAGAGAAATTTGCCATCCTTGTTCTCACCATCAACTGCAGCACACGGAAAGTCACATTTTTCATCCCTGGCAATCGAGTATCTGTTCTCAGAAAAATACTGGAAGTTCTTGGAATTGCAAACATATCAGGCCACGAGCCAGGCTTTCCCTGGCTAGGCAGTGACAGAAGCTGCCAGTGGATCTGAGTTTTATGTGGTGTTGTTTTCTACTGTTCTCTCTGAGATCATCCAAACTTATTGCAATGAGGATTCAATACTGGATTTTAATCATTGTTCCGGAGTTAAAATGGGAATTCTCACTCATGGAACAGCCATCAGATTGTAGCTGAAGTTGTTCATCTGGAAATTTCAAATTAAGTTTTATCCCAGCATATTAGTAATTTTAGCAGAATGTTCTAATCCAAAAATGAAAATCAGATGTTCTTCATGGAAATGGGGAAGTCCAGACAATGGGTATTGTGTTTAGGTTACAAGACTTGTGGTCTTCCTTTTTTAAATTTTATTTTCATTGTTTACATTGCAGGCAAGTCTTTGTTCATTTTAAGGAATAAAGCTATTCATTTGAAACCACTACTTTTTTAAAATTTGTATCTAAAAATATTTCTCTCGAGCTGTATAAAAAATTACATTTTCTGGAAATTCATTGCCCTCATGAATGGACTCCTGGTGAGCGAGGAATTTTTATGACTCCCTTAGAAAAACAATTGCAGGCATTCCACAAATAAACAATACATTGATTGGGGGGGGGGAGTGCATTTTAATGGCAATTTTATTATTATTTGTTCTCCAGTGTTTATTTCAGTATGGTATGTCGTAATTTTTAATTTAGTTATCCTAAGAATTCCCTCTTACAGCAGAGAGCAGGACTTTGGAGCTGGAGCCAGTTCCCAAGTGCAGACTCAGGCCTGCCTGTGATATTGCTCTGATTTCCATGAGGCCTGGAAGTAGAGCTGTAAGAGTTCAGGCCAGCTGCTTTCAGCTTCTTTTTGCATCTTGTTTTGGCAGTTTTGATCCCTTTCGCTCTGTTAGCTTTTCCTCCCGTGTCTCTCATTGATAAATGTCATGTGTGATTTTTCTTTTGTTTGATTTTTTTTTCTCCTTCCAGGGCTGCTTTTGCTGAATAGTTGACCACAGGCACAGCTCCATTGCATTTGGCTTTTGCTGTGTGCAAACCCTTGTGAGTGGCAGTTCTGATGTTCCTGGCACAGGAATGCAGCACAAACCCTGGCGTTGCACAAGAGTCCTGTTTGCAAATCAGGGAGAAGGGGGACTGAACAATCCTGGATTGCTCCTTGTCCCAGAGGGAGCAGCAGTTCCAGCACTGTTGCTTTTGGACAGGGTTTATTTTTGGTGCAGGAGATACTGTTGCCACCAGCAGTACAGTTTGGGATTCAGCTCACTCTCAGTCGCTGCAGTATTTTTTTCTGATTTTGAGTCATGCCAATAATATTTTGTTCACCCTGAGAGAGCTCAGAGGGAAAATGATCGCATACAGAAAACAGAAGATGGTGTGCAGCCAGGATGAACCTGGGCTTTGAAATGTTTGGCTCTTAATTTCCTTTTTGCCAAACCTCTCTGTGTGTCACTTACATTCTCAGCAAGGTTTTCCTCAACTCCTTTAATCCGTGAGGTAGAAATATTGCCCTTTGTTACAGGGAAAAAAAAAAATTTAAAAAATTAATTGGCAGCTTTTGTATTTGCAGCAGCCTTTGGCGTGTGTTTGGGAGCAGAGAGGACTGAAGTTCCTTCTGTGTGTGCACATAAATAACACCAAATATAAATATGGGCAGCAGTGACATCAGTGCTCAGATATTGTCAGTCCTCCCTCATTCCAGGGAGCCTGGCAGACTTTCAAAGGTTGCTGCTGTCACAAAATCACGGAACAGAAAAAAAATACAAATCAAAGATGCCGTGATCTCCTTCCAGCTCTGCAAGAGCAGAAAGTCACTGTGTCAGAAAGCAGAGCCCTTCTCCTTTTCCCAGAGCACCAGAGAGCAGAACTGTTGATGTTCAGGGGCTCAGCGAGGCAGCAGGGCCCTGTGGAGCAGCATCATTCCCTGGGATTTGCCCAGTCTCAACAGTTCCTTATTTTCCTGTCTGAGTCAATATTTCTGGCTGGAACAAAGTGATTTGTGTCACCCTTCAGCACCGGCTTGGCCTCTGCAGACCAATCCAAGAAATGGATGTAAAGATCAGAGCAAGGAGGTGGCCCAAGTGGGCTCTTGTGGGTGTTCTTAGGAGGTGAAATGAAGCTGGGTTTGTGCAAGGCAGGGCTCTACAACTTCTAATTGATGAATTTTACAGAGGTTTGATGTCATCAACATTAAAACTCTGCACAAAAACAAATGTTTTTATTGTAGAGGAGCTGAGCAATCAACTTCTTTGTGGACCTCTCCATGCTGGGATTTCTACAAAAACCCCAGCAGCAGAGTCATTGAAAAGCAGAGCCTCTTGCTGCTTTATTGCTCTACTAAAAATTGGTATTTGTACTTTTTAAGAACAATTAGAGGGATTCAGCTTTACTCAGCTGTGTCTTAAAGCTGCAAATCTGAAATAATTTGTCATTTACTTCTCAAATTCCTTGAAAAATTTATTGTTTCACTCTCCAAACAGTTCTGCCTGCTAAGAGATTTCTTTCTGCCTTTTTTTTTATGACAGAAAAGTCAATGGGTGAGCGAATGATCACAGAGAAAACAACATATTCTCATTGTATTTCCCTCAGAATCCTTCCCAATACAGAACGAACGTGCAGCCTCCGTTTGAAATAATTAGCCATGGTTTACTGGGGGAATTTTGGGGCTTTCATGTTGCACCGGCTTTTGATCCGAATTTCCCTGCGCTGCCTTGTTTAATTCTGGCCATCTGGATTAAAAGGCTCTCTTAATCTTAAATACAGATTGTAACTCTTTCTCTTGGAGTGCGCTGCCATAAAATTCGGGCAGCCTTCCAGCTTTCTTCATTAAAGCTTGCTTTATTACGCTTTGTCGGCCATTAAATGATTGTTATGCGCAATGGGCACTTGATGATAATTTGCTGGAGCTGGGAATCAGTTACAGCACTAATCCAGTTCTGTAATTAAAAGAAAGCATGTTTCTACCTGCTAGCATCTCCTGAGAGCTGCTGAGGGTGAGGAGAAAGCAGACTTGAAAGGCAACAATTTCTGCTAATAAGCTGTTGAAGGGCTCTGATCTTGGCACTGGTTTGTGCTGTGTTGTGGAAGTGTGATTTTTTTTTTTTCCGTAATAGCTGGGTTCAGACCAAAATCTGGGGTTTGTGACAGGGATAAAAGGGCAGATTGATTTGTCATAAATCTCCACAGATCTTTGATTTTTGTTTGAGGTTGGAAAGAAATGGGAATTTCTTGCAGAAAAGGAGCGGTCCGGGGATCCTCGAATCCTTCCCGAGTTTTGTTTCTGCCGTTGTGGGTTTTTTATCAGGGAGCTTAATCTCACTTTTACTGTTTTTTCACCTGTAAAGTTTTGAAAAATTGTGAGAAAATTGCTGGCTTTAAAATTATTTTTAAAGGGAGTTTTTCATGGGTGTTTGTGCAATTCACTTTTATATTCTGGCCGTTGGGAAGTTGAAAGAAATACATGTAATTTTGTCCAAGCTGCACAGTTGAACTCTTATGGACAAGCATGGCAGAGCTGATGGTGTAGTTTAATTTGATTTTAGCAGTATTTTATGGGTAACATAAAGTAGATCCATGACAATTTAATAAATATTAGAAAATATTTCTTTATAACGTTGAAGTTACATAGAGCTTTGTAACACTTTTATGTCCTGAACGAACCTAGAATTCCATATCTGAGATATCTTCCAGTAAATCTGCATCTGGAAAACTTGCCTGGGAGCTGAATTGGTGCACATTTGCTGAGATGAAGCTGCTAAATGAAATAATTTCATTTTCAATTTTACAAGCATCTGTTTGGCTGAAAACAGTTTTCTGCCCCAGCTGTGAGATGCAAACACCGTGTGTGAGTGTGATTCCTGCCTTGCAGTTGGTCTGCAGGAATTGCACGTATAGGAGGTGAGAAATTTGCTTTTTAACGTCCCTCACATTGGAGCTCTCAAATTAGGAATTCACACTTTTCTGATGGACTAAAATAGCTGATAATGTGGGTTGGGGACTAAGCAAGATCGTGCAAAAGTCAAGGCGAGCTGCAGAATTTTTAAGTGCTCTCACAATTCTGATCAGAATTCTGTAATGAAAAATTCTAATCAGTAAAACCAGTTCTGATCAGGGTTGGTGGTGGTTTAATCGGGAGTTTTCAGTCTTGTTGAGCAAGTGTGGGACCCAGACTGGAATAAAGGCAGCACTGAGAATTCTGCCTTTCCTCAGACCTTCTGCTGGACACGCAACTGGGACGTTCAGGTCTTCTGAGGAAAATCTGAATAACGTGGGAATTCAGAGTTACCTGGAAAATCCTTCCTTTTCCTTTTTCTGAGGTGTTTTTTTTTTTTAATATTATTATTATTTTTAAAGACCTCTGTTGATTTTGGGAGAAGTAGAAGGCTTTCCTTGTGACTCTAATCTTCTCAGTGGCAAGCCCTTGCTGTGTCTTTGCCAAGAGTTTATTTCACATGTGTTCGGTCCAGTTTTCTTTTCACATTTGTGAAATAACATCTTGGCAAGCAGCAAACAAAATATCCACAGCAAACAGAAAGAGAGATGTGTTTTTATGTAAGTGAAAAGATACATTTTATTAAATAATCCTTTCATTGAAGTGAGTAATTAAAGCTAGAATAAATAAGATCGTATAAGAGATTGCACAGTAATTATGTAACTTTTATGAAAAAAGTTTATGGTAATGAAGCCTTTTCACTTCAAAATTATCCTGAGAATATTCCAAGTTCAGGAAATATAAAAAATGTCTAAATATTTTATATATATATATATANTTACTATAGATAATATTTTATAATGTAATATAGATATTATATTAAATACATAAAGTAAATATATAAAAAATAGAACTTATTCTACCTGCTAGCATCTCCTGAAAGCTGCTGAGGGTGAGGAGAAAACAAGAGTTGAAAGGCAGCAATTTCTGCTGCTAAGATTATTTTCCTGTTGCATTGAATGCAAACTGAATTGAATCAGAAGTGTCCCCAGAGCCTTTATGCCACCCCCAGAGATATTCTCAGGTGATTCATTTTATAATTCACTCTGTTTATCAGAGCATGGTGCTAAAAAAACCCCAATTTCTGGGCTGGGTCCCTGTATGGCCAATTCACCTAAGAGTTGGATTTATTTTATTCCAGCTAAAAATACACTTTAGACATTTTAAGTGCATATCTACCTGTGTGGTTTCACAGAATAACTAAGATAATTAAGTTCATTTAAATAGCAAATCCTACCAGATAATATGAGAATTTCAGGGGAGAAGGGAACAACTAGAAAGCAAGCAACACCTCGTTTAAAAATTTAAAAAAAAATAAGGCAAAACCAAACCAAATGTTGATCTGTATTTGCAGTGTGATAGTTCTAGCTCCAAACAGAAAACCAGTGACATGGAAATTGCACACTGTGAGTTGGGGCTGCATTCTTTTCCCATTTATTTCTGGAATCCAGCAAAAGAGAGGCATTTTTCCAACGCCCATCTATTGCAGCCTTGCTGCGTTCTCCATGCTTGGCTGGAAACGCAGCTGGGCTCGATTTGCCATGGGCAGCTACAGTCTGACAACAGCACAACCAACATTCACGGGGAATTTAATGATATTTGGGGTTCCTTCAGCTCGGAAATGTATATGGCAGTCTGGAACTGTAGCAAATAACAAGAATGTTTGTATAGCAAGCCGGTGCTAATCAAATCTGTTCAGGGCGCTGCTATGCAAATATTGTGAGGTTTTGGAGGGTCTTTGCACAAAACTTGTGCCACAAGTTTTTTGTGCAAGGGTCTTATTTCAAGAATCAGAATCAAAGGGTTGCTGAGGGCTGTGGCTCTCAAAAATGCTCATTCAAGCTTTGCTGTTGTGGTTATTGATAATAAAGTCAGGCTTTCAGGCAAGGTCTTTGCATGATCATGGCTCTGAAGTTAATTTATTCCTGCAGTGCTTTCCAAAGGGCAGGCAGATCCTGTTTGTATTTAATGTAGGTATCTCTAGTAACAATCAAATGCTGAAAAATTATAATTTCAAGATATTTAGTGGTATTTCTTTTTAATGCCATAGGGTGCAGTAACTTTGCAGCCACTGTCCCGTTGCAAGGGCTGTGTTTTGAATAATTCCAAGTAATATAAATATTTCCAGATAACTTTACAACATACAGCTCTGTTTGATTTGTTCCGTGGAAGGGAGTTAGGGGAGATAACATCTGAAGTCTTTATGTGATGCTTGCAGTACAATTGTGTCTTTTTGAAGGATTAATTTGAGAAGTGAAGCCTCTGGGGTATTTCTCAGTATCTATCAGAATTTTCACACACAGGCATCTTGAACTCCTTGAAGTTACTCAATTCCAGTCAATCTCTTCAGGTTATAAATTAGTTCCTAATTAACATGATGGAATTTTGACAGAAAGTAATGAAGCCTTGGGAGCTCTTGCTTGTGCAGCAGGCTTTTCCCAGCTGTCCTCCAGAGCTTCTCTGGGGAAAAACAGAGAAATTCAAACTTAGCAGGAGTGCAGGTATTACAGAATGTGATTCCTCATTGCATTGTCTCCCTCTTCAGCTCACTCCTCACGTCTCGAGTGTCATTGCCTTCACACCATTCTCACGTTCCTCTCTCCAAGGAGGAAGAAATACCAAAAAAATGGTACTTTCAGCAACTGGCACCCCAGTATTCCAACTTCTCCTTCAGTTCCCTGAGAAATGCTTTTGTTTGGGGAAATCTGACACATTTTGCTGCCTAGGAGAGAAAAGAACACACTTTAGCCGTGAAGATGGAGGTGACAAATTCACTTCTGTATTTATCTTGGTTGTGGCTTGGTTGCTATGGAAAGGATTTGAAAAGTCAAAGTATAAAAACTGTTGGAAGTGGCTGAAATTTATTTTTCTCCATTCAATGGTCAAAAGTATTAAAATTCCGACGCATTTAAATATTCATCTTTGGATATTTTGGAGTTTTTGTGGGATAAAAATAACACTGAGTGCAGATTTGGACAGTGCCTCTTGTATGCACTTAGCTCCTGAACTGTGACATTCCTGCTGCTCTTATTCCAAGGGAATTTCTGTTGTGAATTCTTCAGCCAAGCTGCTGGAGTTTCCCGTCTGCAGAGGCTCATATTATCATTCAAACAGAGCACTGGGAATGCCGGAGTGCCAGGCAAATATCCCAAACCTGAAAGCTGCAGCTCTTCTCACCCCGCCGTGTGGGGATTCAGCATTTAGGGGATGGTGGTGTCATCAGCAGATCTTTGGGTAAGAGCAGAAGAGGAGGAATTTGGCTGGAACTCCCAAATTTCCCTCTCTGATTCCCAGGGAGCGTCACAGGAAAGCAATTGGACAAAATCGACCCAGCAAGGACAAGAACTGCAAAATAAACCCCAGTGCCGGGCTTGCAGTTCAATTTGAAAATTTTTGCAAATACATCTGTCTGGTGCTCCCTAAGGAGCAATAATAAGGAGTAAATCCTTCTCTCCTTCTCCTCCTCTTCCTCCCCTTGCTCATTCCCAGCATGGTTGGAGGGCCCTGGTGTAATTCCAGGCTGATCCAGGCTTATTTTGCTCTGGTTTTTTTTTTTTTTTTTTTGGCTTTTTGGGTAATTTTCCAACTACCTGTGAAGCAGAACTGGAGCTTGTGGGCTTTGGAAATGCAGGATAGAGATGGAATTCTTTGTATTCTTGGTTTTGTTTTGTAGAGATACATCTCTGGCTCTGTGTTATGTAAGATGCTGACCAAAATTGAATGTATTACAGTATATTTGCACATGGAAACTCAAGCTTGTATTGGATGTGGTGGTTTGAAAATTGACAGGGAAAAGCTGCTTTGAAAAGGCTCAGTCAGTGCTGGATTTCGGAAGTATTCATGCTGTCATGCTCTCTTTGTTTTAATTGTCTTAAATAGAAAAATCTATAGCAGTCAGGGGGTTGTTCTCTATTCTGTCCAGGTTGTCTTTTGGGAGATTTTCATAATTAAGTATGGGGGATATTTCAATATTTAAAGAAAAAAAAAAATAAAATCGAATGTCATTTTGCCAGGAGGAAAATAATCCTAAATGGAGAGGCATCTTTAGCATGTTTGGACTTGTTAGTCTTAACTAAATAACCTCTAAACTGTTTGTTTTGACTGAATTTTTCCTCATAGTTAAAAAAGTGAGGTTACACCTGTCCATTGTTTCCTTTCCTATAGGGTTTGTTCTGATATTGTGTAGAGGGAAGTCACATCCTTGAATTGGTATTGATACCTGGTTTCTGACTGAGGTTAAACTCAGAGAAAAGGGGAAATTTACAGGACAGGCTTCACTGGTGTGAGGCTGAACAAAAATCATTCTGCTGTCGTAAAGGAAAAAAAAAAACTTTAGTCATAAATATTTGGGATTTTGCAAAGCAAGAGTTTTGAGTTTTGTTCACAGGAGTGTGGTGAGTGTTGAGATTTTGATTTTAAATTCCCAGTGCGAGCAGAGGGGTCTTCATTCTGAGGCAACCATGGGACCCTAAGGAGTGGGTTTGGGTTTAAAAGTGATTTCATTCCACTTTGACACTCTGATCTAACTTAAATCATTTTTTAATAATCCTGTAATTAAGGCACTGCACTTGGTACACAATATTTCTGTCTTTCCAAGCAGAAAACTGTCAGAGGTGGGGCAGCAAAAAGGTGAAGGAGGTGACATTATCTCAGGAGAGAAGGTTCAAGTGGGATGAAGTTCCCATTCAATAAATGACCTCCAGGTGTCCCTAATTTAATTTTTGCTATAATTCTAAGCAAAACTCTAATAATTCTTGGCATAATGAAAGGGGGTGTTAAGATGGATTAAGTATTAAAACGGAGAATATGTGCTGGACTTCATGCCTGTAACAGAGACAGCAAGATGGGGAAACTGATATTTATAGGAATCTTAGAGCTTTCAAAAGACTGTAGAAATTGAAATTCTGCAGAAAATTCATGCATGTAAATAATCCAGAAAGAAAAAAGCAGAATTACAAGGAATGTTGAGGTCAGTGTTTTTTAAAAAGTGTTCATTTCAGAACTCTGCAGTGGCTGTGCTGAGGATGTGCTTTCATTTGGTCTTTTCACCTGTGCATTCTGCAAATGCTTGCTGCCTTTTCTCTTGCCCCTGGAAGCCTTCAGCTGTCCTCACAGCTCAGTTTTTAATGCTCTCTGTGATTCAAAAAAATCCTGGAAAACAGCAAATTGTTCTGTGTGGTGTCCTGGAAATACAAGGACATGGTGGTAACCAGCACCATGGGAAAAAAAAGTCCTAATTTTCCACTCTAATTATTACTCAGTACTTTTAGAAAGTAATGATATTATCACCCTCAGCTTTATTTTTTTTCTTTTTTCTTCCTTTTTTTTTTCCATCTTGTTTTTCATTAGAGCAATAGCATTAATTTTTGGAAAAATAAATATCCTAGCTTATCTTGAGGAGGATTCTTTCTCAAGGGCAAAACCTTACTAAGTTCATGAACTTCTTCCAACAGTAGGATTAGGATCTTGCTGGGCCAGATTTATCAAAGACATGATTCCATTAGTGAAGATGAGAATGTGAACAGCATTTCAGTCCTGCTGAGTCTTCACAAGCTCCTGGTTTGAATGCTTGCAGGAACAGGAATCTTGGCTCCTGAGACGTGGGGAACATGTCAGTGCCTCTGCCAAGCAGCACTGCCGTGCATTTCAGCTGGAAAAGAAATGCCAGATACCGGGATGAGTCTGGGAGTCTGCAAATAAATATTTGGATTGGCCATGTCTTGAAAATGCATTTTGATTGATTTTATTAAGGCTGGCACCCTTCCACAACTGCTGAACAAACACTTGGGGACCCGACCCTTCATGGTGGAGATAAATGCCAATATTCCAGCTGGCTTCAAAGGGAGCAGAGCTAACAGCTCAGTCCCCGAAAGACACAGTGGGATTTTTATCTGCTGAGCAGCAGGATCCTATGGGAGGGTTTGTTTGACAGGCAGGAATCAGGACCTGCAGGGAGCTGAGCGATTCCTCGGGGTTCCAGTCACTGGAGGCACCTGGGCTGAGCCTGCCTTGAGCCTGCTTTTAAAGGTGTTTTCTCTCTTTGCATGTGTTGTTAAGCAGTCAGGATATAACAGCTTGCACTGAGCAAGAAAACTCCTTTCGTGGTCCAGATGTCCAAATTATTGTTGCTTGCTTCAATCTTTTTTAATCTGATTTTCCAGCTGGAGTTGGTGACATGGAACAGTGAGTGTCCTACTGCCGTGGCAGACAAGGATAAAATACAGCAAGGTTGGCAGAGAAGGAAATATCTTGTGTTAGGGAAGGAAATATCATTTATTAGGGAAGGAAATCTCTTATGTTAGGGAAGGAAATATCTTGTGTTAGAGAAGGAAATACCCTGTATTGGGGAAGGACATAATCTCTTGTGTTAGGGAAGGAAATACCATTTTTTAGAGAAGGAAGTCTCTTGTGTTAGGGAAGGAAATATCATTTATTAGGGAAGGAAATCTCTTGTGTTAGGGAAGGAAATATCATTTATTAGGGAAGGAAGTCTCTTGTGTTAGAGAAGGAAATATTTACTAGGGAAGGAAATACCTTCCCTAACACATATGAAGGAAGGAAGGAAATATTTTTTATTAGGGAAGGAAATACCTTGTGTTAAGGGCACTGGGGTATCTGGAAAAGCAAAACAACCTCTTGATATAGAATATTTATGTGTCAAGGAAAAGCTGCAGAACTTGGGGTGGCTGGAGCTCACTCATTTGCTCTGAGACTTCGACTACACAGCTCCATCCTCAGCCATCCTCAGCCATCCCCATTCCCTTTTTGCCTTTTAGGACTGGTGTTGGATTCTGTTTGGGTTTTATTCCTCCCAGAGCACTTTCCCCTTCCATTTCCCAATGCAAATCCCTCCAGGAGTTGTTGGGGGCTGGAATTCAGCAGGGACTGGAGGGGATTGAGTGGTCAGGCTGAAACAAGGAGTGTGAGCTCAGAGATTTGGTGGGGATTGGTGGATGGTTTGATGGAAACTGTTTTGCTCTTGATTTCTGGATGCTATTCCAAGCAGCTTTTCATTCATCTTGAGACTCTTGGCTGTAAAACATTTGCTGGAAGATTTTAGATAAAAAGACTAAATATAGCTCTTTGTTAACTTCTTCCTTCCAAATTCTCCACATCTCCTCTCCCATCCTGTGTCTCACTTTCTCTTCTGAGTCAATGATGGCAGCTATGCCCATTTATAATTTTCTAATTTAAATATCATTTTTCTGCATTATGCCAAGCCAAGCACCAGGTTTGGGGTTTTTTTTTTAAGTTGCACAGATTGAGATCATTTTTCCTTCTGCACGTTGCTGTTCGCTACCCAGTTAATACATGGAAGAAATGATCCATTTAAGAATCATGGACTGAAGAGAAAATGTTCACTAATTAACTCTATTATAAAACATTTAGGAGCAGTTTTACCATTAGTAACAATAGTTATGTCTCCCACACTCAATAACCTGCTTATTTTCTTGCATTTCAAAGTCAGAATATACAGATATTTGTGGGGAGGATGTGTGCAGCGTGCCAGGACCCAACTCATAAAGGTAAAAGTTTCCTCCTTTTGCTGGGTGGCTTCTTTCTAGTTCAACAAATAAACAAAAAATAAAAAGTTTCCCTTTGAGCCAGAGATGGGAATTTCATTCAGCTGTGGAGACAGCTGATGGGCCTTGGGGCAAAATATGGGAAGAAACAGATGGCCATAAAAGGAGAAGCACTGGGGAATAAAATAATTGAAAATTCCAAGCAAGAGTTTATAAATAAAATCTGTGGAAGCTTACTGTACATAAACAGAAATCCAAGGTAGGAATCCTGCGTGCCATGGAGAATCTTAAAGGGATAACCCAGGGAACTTGCTGGGTTTGCATTCCCAGCCTTCGGGAACAGTTATGGGCTTTGTGCTCTGCGCTCTGCGGAAAATTTTGCCATGGTGCACGGGGATGTGCACGTCATGTAAATAGAAAGTGTATTATTTTAAATTCAGTCTTACCTGCATCTGTCTGCAGGATGTTTTGACTGTGTTTCTTTGAGCGTTTTTTGCTCATAAAAATTAATAACGGCGCGAGTGAAAACGTTTAAAAATTCAAATCTGCATTGTGGTGCTATGAACTGCCTTTAAATTCTGCAAATTCCTCAAACACATTCTCTGTGGACCTCATAATGTCTGCAGTTACAAATATTGCTTCTTAGGGAGGGGAATGATTCTTCAGGGTTGAAGAAGTGGTTGTTCAGACTTTCTTTTCTTGCTCTTGGTGAACGCTTGGGTGCATCCTACCCAGGCCATTTTATGATTCTGTGATCTTGGTCATTATTTTAATTATTATATTTGAAAAGTCTTATTTGGGTGTAATTTGGACATTCCTGTGGGTCCCTTCAAACTCAAAATATTCTACTGTGACAAACCACTACAGTCTGTTGGGGTTGTGTGTCTGTCTGTCCCGAATTCTAATTTATGTGCTGTCAAAAAAGTATTCTCCTTCTGAAACTGAACTTCTGTTCACTCACTGAGGGGGGCAAAACCCCCTCCTTACCTTATATGTGTGGGTCAGCATAAAACATTGCATTTTGGCTTCCTTTCAAGAAATCCTCTTTATTTATTTCCTCATGGGTCGTTTCTTCTCAGTGTCTGTGAACGAGGCAAGCCCTGATTCAAAGAGCACCGAGCGCTTATCAAAGGCGCGGAGCCGTTTCCAGGGACGTTTCTTCATTCTCATGTTGTAAGAATAATTACAGCGAGTTTGATTTGCAGCCACTGCCAGAGCAACTGTTCCAGTCTAGTCAACTTGGAGAAGGTTAAAAATACGCTGGGAGAAGCCTGGGCTCCAGCCAGGGAGAGCAGTTCTGTTCCTACTTGCCCAGCACTGAGTGCAGAGTTCTCTCCTGCCCCTCTTTTCCTTGCTCCCCCTCGTAGCCACGAGCGCTCTGTCGTGTTGACACTGGCACTGGAGCTGTCTTGCTTTTGAGTTTGAAAGAAGCACTTTTATCATTTCTAATAGGCAGCCTAGGGCCAAAACAGACAAAGCAATTTGGCAGGACGAGGTTCAGCAGGAGGCTGGAATCCCCATTGTGCAGCCCTTTGGGAATAGGAGGCTGCAGCAGTTTTTTATCAGTCATAAGTGATAAAAACTGCCCTGCTTGGTCAGCTGGAGTGGGGACGAGCTCGTGGCCACCAGTCCTTGAACACAACAGTTGTGATCTGCTTTGATAGACCTGCCAGAATTAGCCTGACTCCTTTAATCTGGTTCTTAAACTTCAATAGTCATTATATTCCCATATATCCCAATATTTTAAACTGACTTATTTTGTTCAGTGTGGTCCTTAAAGTTCAAAACTCATAATATTCCCATATATCAAATTACTTCTCAAAGATGCTGGTCCAAACCATCGCTTTGACCCTTCCAGAGGAATAGTTAATTCTTCAGGCAAATGTGCCCCCAGTACTGAGGGTGGATTTACTGCTTGGAGGATCTTTGTGTGACACTGATATTTTTTCATCTGCAGGATTTTCCCTTTCAGTGTGGCGCTGTCCCCCCAGTTTTTCTCCCCAGTGTTTCACCCATGTTTTGCACGAAGGATTTGTTCATCCTAGCACCTCTATGATGTTGTCAGTCACTGTAAGCTTTTCTGTGTTTGATCCATGCATCTCATGACCACTCCTGGCTTGTCTCAGAAATGATTTGACTTTTTTTCAATCTCCTTTTGAGCTGTGTTCCCCAGTGCTGTCAGCATTCTGACACCTTCCTTCTCCTGCAGGGTGTTTCCACTCTGCAGTGATTTTAGAAGCTGGTCAATAAATTTTTCATCTCAGTTTCTATGAAACGCTTCTAATAAATCTCCTTTAACTCATTTTTCAGAGGGCTGTCACCAATAATCAGACAACCTAAACACATTTATCCTTCAGTCTCGCTGCTGCATGATTTCATCAGTTTAGGTGCTGCCCTTTCTGGAGATGCTTCTCATTTCCTTTTTTATGGATTGTAAATCAAAGTGAAACCGCCGTTTTCTCAGAGTAACAAAAATTTCCTTTCTTGATGTGATTGTGCCTTAGTGAATAAGCACAATTGTGTCCCATTATCCTGATGGTCTGATGTCCTTTGAGTCCAGTTACAAACATGAAGAAATGCAAGACCTGTGCCATTCCCCACTGTCTTTTGGTAACCCTTGACTCGCTGCGTAATGTTCCAAAGGATTTATTGGCACTTTTCATCTTTGCATGAACTTTTATAATTATAGTAACTTGTTACTTCTTCTGCCTTTGGAATGATTTGTTAAGGTTTGACTTCTTTCTTCTTCTTAGCAGCAGTGCCAGGATTTAAAAATCAAATCTCCCCCAATGAAATTTTGGGATGTGCCTGCCTGGCTTTGTCCTTGGGCTCCATATGAATTTCATTTCTCCTTGGTGTCGGAAAAGTGCTAGTCTGGAGATAAATCCCTTTTTCATTGGCTGTTCTAAATAAAGCAAACAGCAATTGTCTCTAAACTAAAAGCACTGATGTTATCACTGCCCCAGATTAGAACTTGGAGACATCAATGGAGATAAATAATTTCTTTTCTTGATCTTCTGGGATTTTTTGCTCGTGAAAAATAAATCCTCTTCAGTTCTTTAATGAGATGTGAAGCCTAGACATAGTTTTTTGTTCAGAAGGGATAAAGTTTTAAAGTAAGCCTAAACTATTTAGTGAATGTATTTTTGTGTATTAATTAAGAATTTGGTAAAATAAATTATTTGTGTCTGTATCATGTGCAACGCTTAAAGTTCTCCAGAATGCAAAATTAAGCTGAAAGAGAGGATGTTCCCCTATAAATATAAGAACTCAGATAGAACCTTTGGGTCATACCCAGTGAGACAGAGACATCCAAACCAGTAAGATTTGTGTGCTAAATTTTACATACTATTTGGTTTAATATTTTACTGATTTTAGGACTATTAACCCAGCTTTGCAGGGTGGGAAGAGCTTTGGGCCAGTTTGGAACACTAATTAAAAACCTTGCTAGAACATTTTAGAAAGCATATCCTGCTGCCTGCTCCAGAGATGAAGACTCCACTCTGCATTCCCGTGGCAGCTGCATCTGTGGTTCCCATCTCCATCCTCGGCGGGCGCCGAGCTCAGCGTGCAGCTCTCTCCTAAACTCTTCATTTCCTAAAACTCGCAATGCCTGCAGGCATCCCTCCTGTCCCTGCTCCCTCTTGAGCTCACCTGGCTGAGGGGGCTTCTTCCAGGGGAAAAAAAGGGTGGGAAACAGCTTTGGAGGAGCGAAAGAGGAGCAGAGATGTGTTGTAATATCCTCCCGCAGCAGACGTGACTAAACACACTCGGTCTGCTCCCCACAATTAAGGAGTGTGCCAGCGTGTGCGGGGCCCCGCGCAAGTTCCAGCTCGCTCCCAACCGGGAGAGGAGTTTTTCACTTAGTGCACAGCTGTTTTAGCTGTTCATGCTCTCTTCGTTTTGGGGTTGGCTCGAGAGCTTTAAAGGTTTTTCAAGGAGCGCCTTAGTCTTCACTTGTGGCCTCTGGATTTTTGAATTCTCTGGGAGCAGCGCTTGGTACGGCCCGAAAGCAGGCCTTGCTTTATGTGAGAACAAAGTCAGGAAATCCAGTGCTGTTTATTCATGACCACGACAGCTTTCTGTCACCGTGACTCACAGAAAGACCCCGAGAAGCCCTGCTCAGGTGTTGGTTTGCTGCGGAGTGGGAGTTGGGAGCTGCGCAGTGACAGCCCCGCGGCGCGGGCTGAGGCCTGGCGCTCTGCGGCCACGGCGGGGGCAGCTTTTGGTGTCATTAACCGGGGTAGGAGCAGGGAAATCTCTCCTTAAAGTTCACACAGAACTGAATGAGGTTTTTCATGCTGGCTGCTGTGATCCCCTGGCTCCCCTGGCACCGAGGGTGTAGTTTGGGAGCAGTCCCTGCGGCTCTGGGAGCAGCTGGAGAATCCTTCCCCTCTGAGGAAGGCTCACAGGGAATTTTGACAAGGGCTTCATGCTCTCCTATCCCTCATTCTCTGTGGTAATTGGATAAGTTTTCAGGGAATTTTGACAAGGGCTTCATGCTCTCGTATCACTCATTCTCTCTGGTAACTGGAGGCGTTTTCTGAAGCGAGTCTGAAGTCCTGACTGCTCTTCATCCCAGAAAATGAAGCGTGCAGATGCAAAGCTGAGATAGGATTGTTCAAGGCTGGATGGTTTTTAGCCCTTCAGTACTGCTGGTTCATCTTGTGGTTGTTGTTGGGATTTGAACAGGGCTGCACAAAGGGATAGGAAAGTTTCCATGAGCAGTTCCTTCCTTACATCACCAGCGTCACTCTGAGCAATATTTAAATATCAGATCAGTAGGAAATGAGGGCATCACACTAGGACAGCTTCATTTAATCTTTCAGGAACCTTTTGGACTGGAAAACAGCTCCTTGACTTTCAAAACAGGCATTATAAAGCATGGCTTTGTCGTAGTTATAGATCAGTTATTTATTAAAATAATTAGGTAGCATTTGGGTAAATCTTTTAATTTGCTGTTTAGGCTTTTCAGCTGGAAATGGAGCCTCACTGCAGTGCATGCTGAGCAGCACATGAAAAACAAATGCCACCCCTCTCCTGTAGCAATCCCCCCTCTACCACCAAGAAATAAGCTTTAAAATAAAAAAAAAAAAGGTTAACATGCTAAACCCACAGGAGGATTAAATTGTTCATGACAAATATGACTAATTCATCTGGGTAACATCATAATGACAGTTCAGCTTAATTTGTTTAATAACCTAAGTTATTAAATTGATTGTCTTAGAGAAGGCACGAATTGCTTTTTAAAAGGAGGTTATTCCTTCAGGTGAATTCTTTGTGAACAGGAAGATTCTTAAAGCTTGGCTTATCTTAAAGAGTGCACTGATAGAGCTCTGATTTGTAGAAATCACTGTAAACAAGTTTATTCTCTCTCTGTTATAACAGTGTGTGTCTGGAATATTATCAAGGTTGCCTGTGCCAGGTGTTGGTGACTACAAACTTTTATCTGTGGAAGAAACAGCTCATGACTTTAAGGATGAAGGAAAACTTTGCTTGATCTTCACAATGTAACTAAATTAAATTAAATGTTGTGCAGAGGGGCAGAGAAGAATGTTTCTAATTCAGATTTAGCTCATTAGAAAATATCTTCTGCTACCCATAATATAAAATAGAATGGGGGAAAACAGCCATCCCTGGTGTGGAGGAAACCAAAACCTCAAGTAAAAATTCTATACAGTTCTGAGGACCAAGAACTCCTTCAGTAGAATGCTTTCATTTATCACATCAGAAGAGAAATATCAGAGTTATATAACAGCCATTAAACAAATTTTGTGCTAAAGTAGTAGCACTTGAAAGGTTAATGCAGGAGAGGGGGTCTGAAAATACAAAATTGACTTTTCTGAGCTCCTGGTGAGGACGTTTGGGTGGAACCCTGCTCCTGGAAAAGCTGTACTTTGTGTTACATGTCTCTTGTGGGCTTGTTTGGGTTGGGGTTTGAGGTTTTTTGAAGTCTCTGCATTACACAACAGTTGAATGCAGCACTGGTGTTTTGCAAGAACGTTCCATTGAGCCAGAAAAGGGCATATGAAGATTTGGTGTGGAATCAGGCTGAGAATGAGGTGATTCCTTGTGGAGCCGAAGTTGGGGTGCAGCTTCCAGCATCCCTGGGAGTGTTCCAGGCCAGGCTGGACTCTGGGGCTGGGAGCACCCTGGGACAGTGGGAGGTGTCCCTGCCATGAAAGGGCTGGCACTGGATGGGCCCCCTCAACCCAAACCATTCTGGGAGTCCAGAAGTGTAATATGATTTTTAATGTTTATATATATATATTTTTTTTTTTTTTTAATTTTTTTTTTGCACCTGTAAAGGTGTCACTTCATGGCATCCTCTATTTTCCAAGAGCTGCTGGAGCCTGCTCCTCCTGGCACCAAATGGAGCTGGAATAACAGTTCTGTGCTGGGTGCTCTGGGACATGGCCCTGCTGAATGCTGATGGAGCCTGGAATCACCTGGAATCATTCCTGCTGGGACTCCAGCATGAGAGGGATAGCCCTGCAGTGTTTGACCATGTTCTGTTTGAATTAAAGCTCTTAGTTGTTCAAAATCATTCAAAGCAACCTCATAAGTGTAGAAGAAAAGATCTTCTTCCTTCTGGGAAGAAGAGGTGAAGTGACAAAAATGAGATATTTAGGATAACGTAGAATTAGTGCCATGAAGAAGTAAAGTTTGTTCTCATAGTACCAGGAGAACTGTTGATTACTTGAAGATGAATTTTATGGAGAATCCATTGAACATCCTAGTCCTGTCTTCCCATTTTAGAACCACGCTCAGTCTATTTGCTGCCCGCAATCAGATTTTTAAAGTGGCTTCTCACCACTCTGTCTTTGTGATCCCACAAACTCATGGGATTGCACTCACGGAACCGGCCAAGAGATCAAAGCCACCCCAGATTGGGGCAGGGGGGAAGGGAATTCTGAGCCAAACCCAGCCTTGGAAGCACCTGGGATCCTCTGTGGAGCACACCTGGGACCTCGGGGGCTGCGAGTGCTCCTGGCATCCCTGGCAGGGCTGCAGCCAGGCTTTGCCAAGCCCGGCTGAGCAGAGCTGGAGCTCTGCAGGGCTGCTGTGGGCCGGGTGGGATTGCAGGGGCTGGGCTTGTGCTGTCTCCAAACCCTGCAGTGGGGTGTGGGGTGGGGTGGGGTGGGGGTCACAGAACAGCGACACCAGAGGGGTGGGTGCTCACAGACTCTGCAGCAGCTTTGGGATAAGCTTCACCCTCCGTCAGGAGCTTGGGAAAACATTCCTGGCAGTGGAACTTCAACAGCAGAGCAAGTGGGCACCCACTTTGTTCCAGCAGGTCCAGAGAAAAATTTGGAATTAAGTAAGATTTGATAGCTGGGACACAACTACTTCTGGGACACAACCACTTGCAGACAATCTGTTGGTCCAGCAGATGTTGAAATTCTGTGGTTGGAAAATCAAAAGTTCTGAGAGGGCTTGCAGAATGCAGATCCCTGCAAGAGCCTCCAGGCCCTAAATCTCCGCACGGTCTCATCAAAGTTCTTGTTTGTTCAGTTGTTTCAGTATTAATTGCAGTGTTACAGGAATAAATCTGACATCTGGACCCAAGTTTTTGGCAGAATCTGGGTTGGATATATGGTACATAATTTTTTCAGTGAAGTGGAGGCTGCCTCTGTTGTTTACTGTTAATTTATTGTTAATAATGTATTGTTAATTTATTGCATGGGCCCAGCAAATGTTTCTAGAGCAAGGCAAGGTGCTTGCAGAGGTCTCACTGCTGAGGCACCTCCTGCTTTTGCAGGTTTTTCTGTCCATTTGAAACAAAACCAAACCAGAAATCTGATCTGCCTGTTCTATTTCTAGAACATCATTACCTTACTTTTAATTACTGATTTTCTTCCTCTTTGTGCTTTTATACCAGCACTTGCAGTTTTCTGGGTAATATTTATTTTGATAAACCTGATGGGAAAAGTGACAGGATGAATCAGGAGGCAAACTGGCACATAAGATTTTAATACAAATGGGTTTATCGTCTCTAAGTTTTTGAAGTATATAACATTAAATAAATCTGATAACCCAGTATCCTCTGAGCATTTAATGTTGCAAACCATCTTCTTTTATTCCCTCAATTTATATTTCCAGAATTTTTTTGAGTTCCTAACTATATGAAGAGCATTCCTCCTGTAAAAGAGGAGAAATTTTTCCCTACCTTCTTGCTGCCTCCTCCACAAGATAGAAATGTTGTGTATACACCACATGTATCTCCATGGAAGCAATGATGAGATTAGTGAGGTCACTGGGTAAATCAGAGTTTTAATGAATTAATATTTTGATTGCAGTTCAAGTTTTCTGTTCCTTATGTGTTAGAGGCAATGCACAAGAGGAAGTCTGGTTATACTAAAGCTGTGCACAAAACTCACATGGAAGATGACATAACTGCACGTGGGACGTGTGTGAGTTTTTTCTGCCAAATGCTATTTTCTGATAATGGGAATTGAGCTGAAAATGATCCCTGTTGCTGGGTTTGGAATTATTTAGAATAATGCATATTTTGCTTGTGTTTGCCAGCTACGCTTTGTGAGGATGGAGTGTGGGTGATCAAACATGAAAACGCTGAAACTTGACTCATGTCTGGGTTAGGTGACCTTCCAATAATATTTTTTATTGTTATGGAATCTCTGTCTCATCTGAAAATCATCTGTGCTCTTTAATCAGTCACTAAAACCTCAAGGATTTCTATTAATTTTTATTCCCCTTGTAGAATTTGGGGTTTTTTTGAAAAGAAGATGAAGATTTCCCCAGTTCTCAGGGGCAGTGTCCCTTCACGATCTGATTTGCAGATGCCAGTCCCACCCAAAATCTCAGATTCCTTGGGGAGTGCTGGGATTGTCCCTCCCCACAGCAATGTGTGCCCTGCCTGGCCAGCCAGCTGGAATTGCTTTGGAAGAAATGAGAATTATTTTAGGTTGGTAGGTGAACAGAACTGTAGATTTCAGCTTCTTTAGGCTGTTGGGAAGATGGACGAGTGTGCTCGTCTTGCCAGGAGGGCGTTGCTCTGTCAGGGCTGGAAAAGAAGCACTGTGAGGATGGGGGTGATAAAAGAATGATGATATTTCTGGTATGTGGGGGCTGGTTTAGCCAAGATGACCCTCGTTTCAGGGGATGATTTATTGTGTTTGGATGTGAGAACGCTGGAGCAGCTGAAAGCTCATTTTTCGACAGCACTTCTGCATCACCCAGGAGTTAAAAAGATGCAGTGGGGTGTGGCAAAATATGGATTTACAGCAAAACAAAATCTGGGCAGTTGGAGTGGCACTCGGACTGCAGAAATCCAAAATCTCAGAACGTGGAAATCAGCCTGTAGACCCAGGGATAGAAATGGTTTCATTATTCTGAGATCCATCCATGTGTCCAACCCATATTTCCTGTACTAGCCTTGAAAGGAAATTTGCTTTTATATCAACTTCTTTTGCAGGACTTACAAATGTGATGAAACTTCCAGTTTCATTTTTAATGTAAAACCATGACACATCAAAGTGGGAAGGTAATAGAAGAATAGTGTATAATATACACTATTATATACTACAATGCTCTATTTTCATTTTAGTCAAAGGCTTTCTGTCAGATTTAATCATTCATGTGACATAATTTCCATTAATTGTTATTAAATGGAAATAATAAATTTTAATATCAATAAATAAATAAATTTTAATATCAATAAATATATGTATAATTAATTAATAATTATCAGTAATGATAATTTAAATGGTAGATAATCAATAATAATTCTATAATAAATAAGAATAAATTTAAAATAATAAATTGGTTAATTTTTCCATTTTTTGGCTTCCTTCAAACACACGTGCTCCTTGGATAGCTGCCTGTTGGTGGTAGCAAAATGAAGTTGAAAATCCCCCACAAAACCAAATAATGGCAGTCAGTCATTAAACGTGCTTGGAGGTGCATTTATTTATTTTAAATTTATTTATTTCCCCACCTGTTCGCCGTTTTTAAGAGCCTGAAGAAACAGCTGAGTAGTGGAAATCCTCCTTGTAGAGACTTTGCCACAGCTCCAGTGCCCTGCCCTGAACAATGCCCTTTCCAGCTCAAAGACAGGAGAGAAATTGGGTTTGCATTTGCTGTGCTCTGGGACTCTTTTTCCCCTCATAAAACAAGGAACAATGGAAGGAAATCTGTCTGAGGCATTTTTATACCAGAAAAAGCCAAGTGTGCGTTTTTTGTTGGTTTCTTTTTTTCGTATTGTTTCGTTAATTGTTAGTCGTGACCAAAAGAAATCCTTTTTGTGAATGTTTCGTGTCGTTTTCTGATAAAAACCTGGGAAAAGTGCTCTAAACCCAGAAGGAACTAATTAGTGGTCGGTGCTACTGTTTGTGTATCTGCTCACGACTGGGGATATTGAAAAGAATTTCTAGCTAAAGGTTTATTTGTAAATAAATATTTTCTGTGCTGTTTACTTGGCTTTTTCACTTTTGGTCTTAAAAATAGCTTTCAAAGTCCTTCAGATACCAGATCTACAAAATATTTTGGCTTTAAGGTCCCTTCCAACCCAAACCATTCTGTGTTTTTAGGTACTGTACATGTATTTTTAAAAAATTCATAAAAACTTGTAGGAGAGTTGCTGTTTGTTGAGTTTGAAATGAGAATGTCCCATCACCCTGACCTTGCAAGCTGTGGCTGTGGGTTGAAAATACAGAATTTTGGAAAGGCTATAAGAGCAAAACAAGCAGCAGTCAGGGCCACCAGCATTGGGAAAAAAGAAAAAAAAGAAAAGCCAAAAACAAAGGCAGAAGGTTGATGGACTTGACTTTATTGCAAGACAGCAAAGGGAAGGCAGTAGAGGCAGACACAGAAAAAGAATTTGTTCAGGTCCAGGGGATGCCAGGGATTTATAAGCCAGGTCAGTTAGCTGGGACACTGTGTGCAAGGATCTGGAGCAATTATCCACCCTTTTCTCCACTTGCTGCCTAAATAAAGCAGCTTGAAGAAAGAAATGCAGTTTTTACACACCTTGGATTAGATTTTTTTTTTTTTTTAGGTTAATTTGTCTGTGTGTGTTTAAGTTTGGAATTTGTGTGCCAGCTGAGGGAAGAAGTACCTGATAGGTAATAACTCAGATTATGGCCTGATTCTGGGTCGAGCTGAATTAGAGGGAGTTAGAAGGTAGTTCTGGAAGAACAATTTGGGAGAATTCTGTAGGGTGAGGTCTTGCACTGGGAGCACGAATGGATCCTTGTTGGAGTGCATTCTGCAGCTACAGGCAACCATTGGAGAAGTCAGAAAGTGGGAAAATAATAAAACCTGGGTGTTGGGACCCTGGGCACAGAGAATTTCAGCTTTCTGTGCTGCCAGGCACTGACCCCCAGGAGAACACTGCACTGACCTGAGGCCATGGAAAAGGCTCCAGAAATGGAGTGATGGGGAAAAAACGAGTGATGGTGAAAAACTTGCAGTCTTAAGGTCTGGGATATAGTAATATATATAAAGCAAGATGGAGGTTTTAGGGTGTTGGCTTTGTCCTTCTTCTTCTTCACCTTCTTCTTCTTGGCTTTGGGTGACATTGTGTGACTGGGGGAAAATGTCCACAATGCAGACCACGGGTGCTTGGTTATTGGGTTAAAAGTAAAAATAAAGTATGTGGCATTCATTAATTGGGTAATTTATTGTTAAAAGGCCTTGCAGAGATAGACCTTGGGCTCCATTTTTAGCTTGTTAGGCTGCTGTGCTGAAGAGCTCACGTTCTGTGAGACTGTACCATGGATAAGAAACAACAAACACAAATCCTGTCTGTCATTAATCCCAACCCTGGACAAAGCACAGAAGCTACACCTGGGTAGGTGAGTGAGCATTTATTGAATGCAGCGGCTGGAGCTGTTGAAAATCAATCAGAGGGAATCTCTTTGTGCTTTCCCCCCCCTCATATTTCCTATTATTTATTCCTGCTGTTTATTTTTGGCTCTTGGGCAGCCTGAGCAGGCTGTGAGCAAAGCCAGGTTGCCCTCAGTGCTCCTCAGGGCCGTTCACCTGGGGCTGCTTTCCTGTGGGAAAGGGGATGGGGAGAGAATTGTTGAGAGGGTGCTTGCTCTGAGGGAGGTGAGGGAAGCACTCCCTGTGCAGCGAGAGAGATGAAAGGAGGGTGCTGAGCTTTGTAATTATCCCCCTCGGTCTGTCTGCAAAGGCTGCAGGTCGGAACTTGCAGGGATGGAGTGAATTTCAAGGTGCAGTTTCATTCTTGGTGCTGCTCCTGAGAGGCAGCCAGGGATGGAGCAGGACCCCCAGGGGTTGGTGCTGGGGTCACTGCAGCACATTCAGCCACAAATCCACACACGGGGGAGGGGGTGTGGAGCCAGCTCTCCACACTGTAAAGTGATTTAGGCTGCCCAAAATCCTGATGTATCTTCTCCGTGGCAAAGCACAGAGCCAGAACGTGACCTACTGCATATCCATCCAAAACCTCACATTTTGTTGCTGTAAAATAGCAGAAAGTTGCTTGAATGTGTTCTGTTTTCATAAAAAATCTCGAATGTTTCTAAATCATAGACTGAGATTTGATAATTACTCTGTGGAGCCGTGTTCTCATGTGATTGACTGATTGATTGATTGATTGATTGATTAAACATTTCATTTTCAGCATCAGAGTTTTCCTCTTTGCTCCTCACCGTATGTGAAGCATTTATAACACAGCAAATCCCTGTGGTTTGCATAAAAAGTCTCCTCCAGGTCCTGCCGAGCAGTGTGCTTTGGTCTGTAAATTCATCTCGGTTGTGTGTAGAAAACAACACGTGTGGGGCTTGGTTGGTAGTTTGGAGGCCAGAAACTTCTCCCAGTCCCCTCAAGGGACATTTCTGTTCTTGCAGGTTTATTTATAAGATAAACAGTTGTTACCTGTTTGAATCCCAGATGTAAATTTGAAGATGCAAAGCCTGGGTAGGTGAGGGAGCCCCAGCTTTGGAGCTGCTGTTGTGGAAGTTCAGTTTGCAGGTTCCAGGTGTTGCTGTGCTAGGGAGGGAATGCAGAACTCTCCGTTTCCGTTCCATTTATTGAATGCAGAGTCTGGAGCTGTGGAAAATCAATCAGAGGGAATCTGTGGGCTTTCCCTCCTTATTCTTCCTATTACTGAGGAAAGTAACAGTAGGACTTGCAAGAGGACAAGTGTGGGAATCCTTCTCTTCTCCGGAGTAGCCATAATTTGCATGTGAAATTGAAGAAGCTCTCCAGAGAAGTTGGATGAAATAATAAAAGCAGGTATTTGAAGGAGCAGGTGCATTCAGGTAGTGTGCCCAGCTTTGTGCAGGCTGGGGTGGGGCCGACAGCTGCTTCATTATCTTCCCATTTTCTGACTCCTCCTGTCTTTGCCTCTAGCTGTGTTTGGGTTTGCCTCACCCAGGTGTGCTGCAGGACAGAGGAGACGTGAAAAACATCCAAATCCACAGCTTGCTTTGGGAATCAGACTCTTTGGACAGTCGTTTCCCACATTGTCTTTCTTGGCGTTCTGGGTTTTATTTCCTCTCTTAAAAGATTCACTCTTTTGAAGTAATCTCCAGAGCTTGCACAGTCATCATCTATTAAAGTTCAAATGTCTTTTTTTGAAAACATCTACAGCTCTTAGTCAGGAGCCTGTGATCATTTAGCTGTCAGTATTTCACACAACTTCCTTTGCACAATCCCACAGAGCTTGTTTTCTTGAAGGTAATTTGCAATTGTTCACTTCTGCATTGAATTTTTCCCTTTTGTTTTGTGTTTTCCTCTTCCCTCTGCATGTACTTTTGTTAAAACACCACTATTTTGTTCTTGCTAAACCTTTGTAAGTTGGACACAAAACGCTGTGCTGGAATTTTGGAAGTGTCCAAGGCCAAGTTGGATTTGGGTTGGAGCAGTTTGGGGTAGTGGAAGGTGTCCCTGCCTGTGGAATAAAATGAGCTTTAATCCCTTTCAGCCCAAGCTGTTCTATGGTTTAATGATTCTGACTGCTCTGAGATTGCTTGAAGTCTAAACTGCCTTATAAAACTCTCTGTTCTCCTGCAGGGAAGATACTTTCCAAACATTTAAAAATCATCCTGCTCAATCCAGGACGTTTGAGTGTTGGTTAAATACCTGGGAACCTCACTTTCAGTGGTTTTGTGACTATTTTATGTTAAAAACCTCCTAGAAGAGAGCTGTGCTTTAGATAGGAGAGAATTTCCTTCTCAGGGCTGCAGCCTTTGGGCTTTGTTTTCAGGCTCTGGGCTAGGGGGACTGTCTGAACTTGGGATTTCTGCTTTTCTCTGGCTTGAATCATATCCTAAACTCTATTTAAAGGTTTTGTTTTTTGTATTTATTTTCCACATCCTTGACCCTGACTGGCGAGCTGGACATTTGTGTTTGCCTTGGCAGGCTCCGAGCTGCTCATCTAGGGCAGGATGAAAACTCTTTTTTTTCCTTTTGTAAACAAACTGTTCCTTCAGTATTTTCCATAAGGATTTTCACCACCATTTTGTGCCGCTTCTAGGAACGGAGAAAATCTTGCCATTCAGAGTTTTGCTTTTACACAGCTTCTAGCACTGCAGAGAAATGTTTGATTGTATGTGTTTCCCCAGGTTGGATTCAAAGAGCTTTTTTCAGAACGTTTTTAAATTCCAGAAATCGTCCTTTTTTTTTTCTTTTTTTCCCCTGTAAGGGTTTATTAAAGCTATAGGTCAATAGGTATTGTTGCCTGTCTAGAAATGGGGTTATTTGTATTTTTTTATTTGTCTACCCAGCGCAGTGAGAACAGTGCCCCATTGTCCCAGGCACTGCGTGCATGTAAAACACTGCTTTGTGCCCTGAAGAATTTACAGCCTAAATAACTGTTCATGCTCTGCTGGGAGGGGGGATTGATAGGTTTTAGTGGTCAGGATGTAAAAGGGAGAATAACTCAGCTGGCCACTTGATGCCAACACACAGGTTGTGCTGTGAAACAGAGGAACTGGATTTGATTTCCCCTGGGACACAGCAATGCTGCTGCTCCTCTGGTCAGGTCGTGGCCAGCGAGGGGTTTCTGGGGGCTGCGTGCCCTGGAAAAATGGCATTTTTGTGCTTCTCATCCAGACCACTTGCTCTTTGTCATCTGCAGCACTCCACGAGGGCTGCAGATAATTTAGGCAGGTTTGAAACACTCCCAGTCACAGACACAGTTTTATGTATTAGAGACTTGGTGTTGGTATTAAATCCAGCTCAAGGCTGAGTGCCCATGTTAGTCCTGAGCTTAAACCCTGCCAGGTGGAGAGAAAGCCTCTGCCATGAGCTAAGCCTCTAAAACATCAGAAAAAGTGTTTCAGGAGCATCCCTGTTTCTCAGGGAGAAAAAGCTTGGAGGATATTTCGAGAAGGTGTTCTCCCCCCAGAGAGCTCTGCAAATCCCTGCTCTGAATTTCTGCCGCTCACCTCAGCGTGTTCTCAAGGACACCTGGGTATTGTGTGAAAATATTCACTTTTCCCCCACTCTGGAACCACTTACTGGCCAAGGGCAAGTCAGAAAGTAAAAGTACAATTATGTTATACTGCAGGAAAAAAATGGTGTCGTTTAATTCTTTTCTAAGCAGCAGAAAGGTACAAATTTCCATATAACTTCTTGTCCTTAAGCTGCTGTTTCTAAGATCTGATGTTTAAGTGTAAAATGACCAAGGAGTTGTTCATGAATGTCTAGAAATTTTTCTGCAGTGTTTAGTAAAATAAGCTGTTTCTTAGAAGCGATTACTCACGTGAAGTGTGTGCCAAGGAGGCAGCAAACCAACCCAGAATGGCTGGGGTTTGATCTGAGCCTTACTGGAAATGATAACAAATAGCCACATTTATTTATTATCTGTAGATGATAGTAAATACCAGCTAGCCAAAGCGGCAAGGGCTGAAAAGGAGATGTTAAAAATACCCCCAAGATGACAGATAATTATTGGTGTGTAGGTTGTTAACAGAAGAGAAGAACACTGAATTCTCTGTAACGCTCCTTTGGTGCTAGTCAACAGTTCATAAAATGCTATTTATTATTCCTTTTAAACAGCAATGTGGATTTTTAAGAGTGTTTTGAGAGAGTATTTCAACTCCACAAGCTAAAATTCCTTTTTTTTTTGTTGCAGATCTGGGACATGAGTGATGATGAAACAGTTTGAAATCAGGTGCTGAGGAGGAGGAGGAGGATGCGCTGGACTGCAGCCCTGCCTTTTGTCTCTGCTTTGAGGAGTTAATGATTGCTTACCCCTCCTGGCTGCTGGAAAGACAAACAAACAGAGCCCACATTTTGCCATGAATAACTTCACTTTGAAAGCAGTCCCTTATGGACAGAACTCACCATGTTTTCACTTTTATTGTGTAAATAACTGGAGCAATGTGCTTATGTTTAAACCTGGTCTATTTTTTTTTTTTTTTTTTTAAGTTTCTAATTATGGCTTACATATAAAAAATGCTGCTCGAGTAAATGTGGGTGGTTTGTTTGGGCCAGGTTTTATTTTGCTTGTCAATGGCCATGTCCAAGCAGCATTTCTGAATGGCTTTTTTCATCTCAGAGTTGGGGCACTTTGGTTGGAATTTGTGAAGATTGATAATTTCCTGCTCCTGGGAGTTAAATTTAGCGTTATAAAAAGGTGGGCAGGAGTGGGTAAGGACCTGAACTCAGCCGCTGCCTCCACCACAGGAATTATTTGCAAACCTGGATTTCAGGTGCAGTTGTTCTGGATGTGACCATGGAATTGTTACTCCCTGGAAAGATCCCATCTTTTCATGCTATGGAAACAAAAGTGCTTTGCCTGAATTTTGCCCAGGAAAGACCAAAATGCATTTCTGTCATGATCAGGCTCCCCTGAAGCTCAGAGGATGCTCTGTTACATGGTAAAAAATTGCTTGAGGAGGTGGTGAGTCATTGATTCAGTCAAAACCTGTAGGGAAATGCTTCACTGAAATGAGAAATTTGTTCTCTGCTGTTCTTGGGTGTGGTCATGCAGAACCCTCCAGGTGTTCAAAAAGAGAAATTCTCTTTTCCTTTTTGGTTCATTTGATTTTTTTCAAGTGGCTTCAGAGATTATGGCTGAGCACAAACAAGAGTTTGAGAATCCTTGAGTTTAAAAAAGCAGCTTGAGGAGAACGGAGTTTTAAAATATGAAAGTACATTACTGAAAAACTGGAAGTGAATCTATTGCTCTTAATTTGGAATAGGTTTTAGAAGGAACTTTGAAATCCCTTTCATAGCTTTATATTCTGGAGTGTATGAGTTAAGGCACTTAGAAAAAGTGCAAATCACTTTATCTGCCTCTCTTTCCCAGATATATTATGAAATTTAGCTGGTCAATGCAATTATTTTAGTTCCTTCCTTAACATAAGCTCTGAAGATTTTTTTAGCAGAGAATTTCCCAGCTTCTCTTTCCTCAGAAGAAGTTCAGTCAGGATAAGGATATCAGCAACTCCCATCTTCTGATCAGAAAAGAAGATTTATTGAAACCTGCTGAGGCTTGCACCAGGTGTCTAAAATAGCCATTATTGTCTAAAATAGCCATTATTACTATTTATTTATTGTCATAGTCATTATATTTACATTATTTCTTACCTAGGGGAATGTCTAATTTGGCTAACTTCAGTGTAATATAAAAATATAGATGAATGCAATATATTTTGGAATCAGAGCTGCTAATCAGAGCAAATCATCTCTCAGTCGTCAGGCACTGAATACTGAGAGTGACACCACCCCACATTTAAAAATCTCCATTTTCAAAGCAGTTACAATACCATCCTGACTTTGCAGCCACGTTTTTAACTGTGCCACGGTCCAGCTGGAGCCGTGGGCTGGTGCCAGGGCAGTTTAAAGGGAGTAATAATCTGCTTTTTTATCTCTGGGAGCTGCTGACTGTGGAGCGGGAGCAGCTCTGCAGTTTGGGGTCATGTGAGACTTGAAAGCTGCACATCTCAAACGTGAGTAATTGTTTTCAATTCCTGAACCCTGCTTGGGAAGTGCCTGTGCAGGGCAGCAGGAGCAGAAGGGTGCAGAGCCCAGGGCTGATGTGTCCTCACCTGTGTCACTGCAGTGCCACCAGCCTGGTGCTCCCTGCCCAGGTGCTTCCCTGATGTCCCTGGTGTGCAGGAGCACTGCACTCTGGCTTGGAATTACTCCCCTTGGCTGACTAAAAGGATGTTTTCTTTCTCCTTGCAGACCAGAATTGTTTCTTCTTTTGCTTTAAGTGAATTTTCTGGGCAGTTACTGGTGAGAAATCCCGAGAATCCGTTCCAGTGAATGAACAAATGAATGTACAAAGACCAATAGCAGATAAACACATTTATTTGCTGCCTTGTAGGTACTTCATGCAGGATTTCTGCACAGACCCCAGCTCCAGTTTAATGGGACAAGCTGAATTTCCCCTTCCTTCAGGGAGGAGCAGGGATTTTAATGTTATTTGTGCTGCCAGGAGCTCTTCCACCATGGCACCAGTGACTGAATTTTCTCCGTTGGTGCCAGTCAGCAGTTCATGAAATGCTGTTTATGATCCTTTTGAATTTAAACAGTAAGCAGTGAAGAACCTGAACTTTGGCTGCAGAGCCCAGCCAGGGCTTTTCAGGTGACCTTCAAATCTGCTGGAAAGAGGGAATGAGCCTCAGAGGATGCTGCTCGTATTCCTAATATTATTAATATTACTTATTAATTATCTAATAAGAATATTAGCCAATATCCTAAATTATCTAATAGGAATATACTGGCATTTTATGGCACTCTGCAGCTGTGACACCCCCATGCTCATCTGGGGACATTTAATTCTGTTAGAAGATCTCAGTGGAGAACTCTGACACCACTTCTGTACTTGAGCATTAAAGAAATTAATCACGACATGACAGCTTCTGTTGTGATCTCCCGCTTCTTCCAGCTGGAGTTTTGCTTCAGCATCAGCCCTGCAGTGTGTTCTGCTGGCTGAGCTGTAGCATTTGTGACCCACCTTCAGCAAGGTGAGGAGTTTGAGATGCTGCAGTTTCCTTCCTCAGCAGCCCGGACCGTGGATGGTGAATTCTGCTCGGGGACACCTGAGAGCTGTCCTGGTGCCATCACACCGTGGCCAGGACCCTTCCCAAAGTGGCCACCGTGGGTCTGCAGCCTTCAGCGCCGGGCTGTGTCAGGGAGAAATGTGACAACCCCGCAGAGATGCGCGGGGGAGGATCCACAAGGGCCCGGGCAGGTTGAGAAGGAGCCACAGGAGTTCCATTCCCAGGAAGCTGATGGCCCCCAGGAACTAAAGAGATCCTGCTTTGGTAGAAGGCAGCAGCACTGGAGGTATTTTGGCACAACAAAGGAAACTGCAGTGATTGTTCCACGCCTTAAAATAATTGGAAAAACGTTTTCCCTTCCCTGTGTCCTCAGAGAAGCCCAGTGAGATAAACTAAAATTCCCATTTTTTCATCTTTGATAGTCTTATCCCACGTTCTGCACGTCCCTGCCCAGGGCAGGGGGTGGCACTAGATCATCTCAAAGCCCTTTCCAACCTCTTGACATTATATGACTCTAATCTTGTTTCTTTGGAAAAATTCTGGCTGCTCACCTTAAATAGATGGCAGCAGAATCTGCAAAATCAGGTGACTCTGCCATCTACGAGCACTTTTAGCTTTTCACTTGTGCTCTTCTTCAGAAAATTCATTGAAACAGGTTTTATTTCTGAGCTGTGCTCTGTGCAGTCATATGATAACACTTCTTTCTCCCTCTTAGTGAACAAATTCTTCCTGAATATCTGTTAACTGGCATTGGTGGTGGAATCAGGGGAGCATTTGGTTGGAAAAGACCCTTTGATGGCCGAGGGTTCCCCCAGCCCCGCCGAGCTCTCCGCTGCTGCTCCGGCCTCCCGCTGCTCTGGGACTGTGCACAAAGAACTCACCCAGCTCCCAGTTCCCCTTGGAGTTGCTTCCCCTCTTTCCAGCCACCCCGTAAAACCAGTGAGATTCTGAGATGGTTTTTGGGAGCAGACCTTGCTGTGCAGAATTCTCATCCCTGGATGGGTGGGTGAGGTCACTGGTGGTGATCAAGGACACTGCCTCTCACAGAATCCAAAAGTTTGTTTTTATGTAGTTCCTCTTCAAAGTATAACCAAATTTTAGGAGTTCCAGGCGAGTCCCAGCTCTCAATTCTTGTGGGAATAGGAAGGACTGCTCACATTCTTGCAGGAGAAAATCCATTCTGAGCTGGCTCACAGCCAGCCTGTCTGCTCCTTCCACGTGCCCCGGGCCATTCCGGGTGTCCCTGGCTCAGGGATTGCTGCTCTGGGACTTTGCATTCAGGAAAGGAGAGCAGCAGCAGCTCAGTGGAGGGATTTTACTGCCAAATTTTGAATTTCTTTTTTAAATAACAATGCAAGGCTTTCCTCAGAAACAAATAAGCGTTTATACTCCAAAGAGAGCCATTAAAAAAGTATTTGCAACACGGGAAATTTTAGCTGACTTCATAAGAAACAGAGTCTGGAAGATGTCTCCAGCCTGTTACCATTTGGCTTCATTAATTCCTTTTTTTAAAAAAACTCATTTTCAGGGCAGCTTATGTACTCAGGCATATCCTGACAGAATGAAACTTTCCTTCCAGAGGCTGTTGTGCACCTTTGCTCTTGCAGAGCACCTGGATTAACTGTTTTAAAAGGCAGAAATACTACACTAGGAGGACTTTGGACTGTGCCAGGGTGTAAATTCCTAACCCATGAAAACCCTGCCTACCTGCCCCATTTCCACCTCTCCTTCCCTTGCAGCTGCCTGGGCTTTCTCCAGAGCCTAAAGCCACCACACAGGTAATGCTTCAGGTTTGAAATTCATCTGGACCTGCCCTCTCTTCAGCTTTCCAGCGTAATCATTTCTGGAAAGTTCATTTTCTTACCTTTGCAGCACTTGGCAGGTTTGGAAGTTAAAAATCCCTAACAGGTAATTCACTTCCCCCCCCCCCCCT
>VWZN01003787.1:495872-521232 GCA_013396955.1 Regulus satrapa | reverse complement strand
AAAAAAAAAAAAAAAAATTAAAAAAATGTAAAAAGCACAAAACTTCCGTTATGAGAGAAGAGTAAATGAAGTGAAAAATCCTCTGCAAGCCTCGCCCACTGCCCCAAATCTCTGTCCTAGTGAAGCTCCAACAATTCTTTTGTGCTGCCATGTTAATGTTTCCCTTCCCTCCCTTGTTCCAGCTGTAGAAGGGGCAGAAGAGGAGCCTGGAGCAGAGCCAGGAGAAGCAGCTGGATGGAGCTGCCTGGAGCAGGGCTGCCCAGCCTGAGCTCCCCCCGACTGTGGCTGGTTCGAGGAGCTCAGTGCATCCCCCCGGCTGCTGACCTGCCCGGGGTGTGCCCCTGGGGGCTCTCCTGAGGCTCAGCGTCCCTTCCTTTCTGCTGGGGGCTCCCACCTGTGGGGCTTCCAGAGCTGTGTGGAACCCCCCCGGGCAGCCTTCCCCTCCTCCGGGCCAGGAGTGAGGGGCGTCCTCCATCTGTACCTACGAGCAATTCAAGCCAAGAGCAGCCTGAGCAGGCTCCCCAGCCCCAGGCTGGTAGATGGACGCAGCTCTGGAAGGTTCCCTGCGTGATCCCGTACTCGGGGCAGTCCCGGAGCTCCCCAAACCCCCTCCTGTGGGACGCTCCTCGCACTGTTTGGGTTTGAGGCTGGGCTGGAGCCGATTCCCACTCTGGGGCTGCAGAGCTCAGCAGTGGAGGTTTCCTGAGGGGAGAATCTTTGCTTTTCACCAGTCTGGGTAAATTGCAGCTTTCTCAACTCTCAAAATGTTGCTGCTTTCCCAGCGCTGGGGTTTTGTTGTTTTGTGTTCCTCCAATTCCCAAGGATCTGTTTTCTTTTTTTTTCTTTAATTCCAAAACGAACCCATCTGTTTTGTGGCCGTGTCAAAAGGACTTGAAAATGTCTTGAAGCTAAATGCCTCAAGAACCAGAATGAATTCCAAATGTCATTATTTAGAATAACCTGACTTTAATTTCGCTCCTGAAAAATTTGAGTGGAATATTCTCCGAGTGTTGGGAGTCAATAACAGAGTTGTGAGGTGTCTTTTAGAATTGATCACATGAGTTGAGACCCAAATAACTGATGGCAAGAAAGCTTTCCAGGCACTGCAGCACTTCGATGTTGGTCTGTTTGTCGTCCTGGGTGTCTGTGCAGGGCAAACAGCCCCAGAGCGGTGGAGATTTGTGCAGGTAATATTAAAGCAATGCTCTGCTTCTGCTCTTCAGCATGAGAAAGGCAGAAAACCGATTTTGGAATGGCTACGGAGTTGTGGGAAGAAGTTTTAAATGTCCAGAGTGATGTGTGATTTAGTAAAATTTTCAAAATGTAGCCATGCTGGTAAAAATGGAGATTTCTCTTAGGGAAAATCATTTGCTTTGGGGATTTGTCCCAGGAGGACAGGATGGAGAGGAGATCTGTCACGGGGCAGCGCTAAAAGGAGCAAACCTTTCAAGTAAAGAGAGAATATTTCATCTAAAGAGAGAATATTTCCTGCCTTCTCTGGTTTGCCCTTAATGATCTCTGGGGTGGGTCTGTACTGAGGCTGATCCTCAGCCTTTGCCCGGGCATTTTTCACATTTCCTGTGAGAACTGGCAGGACCAAAACTGCCTCCAGAGCTCAGCTGCCACAGGGCTCTGAGCAGCAGGAGAATCCCACACTCCTCCTTCCTGCATTTCCAGGCAGGAATTGTTTATTTCTTGGATTAATCACTCAGAGGTACAGACATGTCAGCAAAGTCATGATTTGATTTACTGCTGCTGATTTTGCATCATCCTGAAAGGTCACAGCTTGACTCACAGGCTGCATTTGTAAGCCTGGCAGCAACCAAAGCTTCTTTTCTCTTGTGGGGAAATCTGCTGAAAATCTTTACAACAAGCCCTGAGATTGTTTTAAATGGTGGCTTTGCAATTCTTGGGGTTTTTTTCTTCATTTTCCCACCTGAAAACTCCACATTTGAGATAATGACATTAATTACTTTCCCCAGACCAGGGAGCTGGAGGTTGAATTAGCTTGAATTAGTCAGAGGAGGGGAACAACCCAAAAAAGCTCTGAAATAGGGCAATTTATGCAACATCCTTAAAAGTGCATTTTACCTTTATATGGCTGATGCTTTGGGGCCCCGTTCTTAGCCTGTGTCCAGCCCGTCACATCTTCATCACAACAAAGAAAATCTCTGCAGTGCTTTTAGATGTTATTTCCCTCTGGACACTTTCCTGATGTATCCTTGGGGCTTTCTCACAGCAAAAGGTGAGTTCTGGACCTGAGTGTGACTGAGCTCTAGGGGGGAAATGAGAATATTGCTTACATTTAGGAGCCAGGTCACTGCTGGCCACTCTGCTGGTCATTGCTGTTACTTTATTTATGGGACTTGCAGGTTAATAAATGACTTCTTTTACTCTTGATTTTCCAATTCCTGAGGCAGGCATGGGAGCCCCTGGGAAGGAGAGACAAGTAGCAAAAGGCGGCTCTTAGGGTGAAAACCTTCACAGCAGAGGGTGACTTTATTTTTAGCAGCTCTGATTTGGGGTGTGTGCTCCTGAGCAGGTGTGTTTGGGCATGGAACAGGACACTCTGGAGCAGCCAGGACAGGGCCAGTAACTCCTCAGAGCCTGTGAGGAGTAAAAATTGCATCAACTTCCCTCCAGGTATGGCAGGGAAATGAAAAGCCTTTGTTAACACCCTGTGCTGCTGTTTGAATTCACTCACTTTCTTCTGGGGAAGCTGATAAGCTGAGATTTTTCTGTAGGATTTTTTTAGCAGGACCCCAAGAAACAACTCGTCCCTTGGAAGGAAAAAGGAAAAGGAAAAGCCCTTGATTTGATCCATGAGTGTTGTTAGTTCTTTCCACTATTTTCGTCTGTACTCAAAAAAAAAAAAAAAAAAGTGAAAAAAGTGAAAATTGCGGTGTGGTAGTGAGAGCAAAGATTTAGGCTTAGCCTCAGAAATATTATTTTTTTAAATGTGTTGAATCATATTTTTCCTTAGAAAGCAAAAAAACTTCCTGACTTTTCAAACTACCTAGAACTACTCTAACCTCAGTGGTATATTGTTTATATTTTAACCCACAAGCCAAATGTCATTAGCACAGTTCGACGCACAGTATTTGGCTATTTTCAGGAAGCAGGAGATCAGAGCTTTGTGATTTCCTGGATTTAAAAAGGTAACCTTGATTCCCCACACCGGCAGAGGCTCTCAGAAGGGCTCCGTGTGCAGAGTATTTCCCCAAACTGAGTAAACAGTTGGAAGATAAGCAGCTTTTTGACTATTAAATGTAGCAGGCACTTGGCTGACACAGCCTCGCGTTGACAGATGCTTTTGTGTCTCTTTGTGACAGAGACAAGACAGATGTTCTCCCTGGCATTTAAGAAAGCTGCTGCTTAGCAAAATAAAATGTAAAATTAGACAGAATAGTGCAGCAGCGAGCAGTGGAACTGGCTGGGCAAGAGAAGATTGAAAGGGTCTCATGTGACAGTGAAATGAGCTCTCGTGGAAGTCAGTAACTGCTTTGTCATTATGAGAAATTAGCCTGTGGAAAAAGAAACTCTGTTTTTCCCAGCTCTGCTGCAGTAGAAATGTGTGCCAGTGTGAATATCCGTGTAGAACTGACCCATGCCAACCATTCCCAGCAGAGAGGGACGTCCCTGGCTCCGGGTGCCCCAGTGCCCCACAGTCTAAACCCCTGAGCCTGCCCTTTGTTTGCTGAACTGGGAAAAGAGGAGAATTTCCCCCAGGTGCTGCCTCTGGCCGGGCTGGAGCTCCAGCAGGACACTGGCCACAGGAGCAGCCTGCCCTGGGATGCCCCGGTGGCTGGCACGGGGCCCACCGTGTGTAACTGCAGCTTCCAAAGGTGCCGTTCCGTTGTCTCGGCTGGCTTACACCCAAGGAAGCACCTGAGGTAGCTGTTCCCGAGGGGGGCACAGTGTTCCCATTTTAAGAGAGGTTAAAAGAATTCTTGAATGGGTAAAATTTCTATCAGGAGCTCTTCCTGGATGGAATGTGCTTTATCAGACCTGGTAATCCAGCTGTGAAATTGCTGTCTGCTGAGGGGAGAGAGCTGGGAGCACACCTGGGGCCGTGCCCGCACCAGAGGACACGGACAGGGAGGATGCAGAGGGGTTTAAACGTCAAGAAGGATCTAAAGATGGTGCAAGCACTCCCCTGGATCCGGCCCAAGTGTTCCAGCCCTGGGGAGGGCACAAATAACCCTGGAAATGCTTCTCTGGGCCTTGTCCGGGTGTGGTGCCGAGGAGCCGAGCTGGTGGCAGTGCTTGGACCCTCGGGGACAATCCCGCGCTGCTGAGGCGCCCTCGGCGGTCACTGCGGTCACTGCCCAGGGCCCAGCCCTGGTGACCTGTGCCACCACAGCAGCACTGCCCTGCTCCCTCTTGCCTCTGGTGCGTTCACAAAGGTGATTTTTACATCTAACCCAGCCTGAAACGCCCCCGTTCAGGAGAGGCCCTCCCTGAGCCACGCATCCCTGAGGAGTTTGTGAGGGCAGGTCTGCCCTCAGAGGGGGAGCTGATGGCTGGACTGGAATTACAGCAATAACTGAGGGTAGGGCTGGGACTGAGGGCCCAGCCTCGTCCAGCTCACAGATGTCACCACAAACGTCACAGGTGTCACTGCAAACGCTGGGGGTTCACAAAACGCGTCTGGGCCGCCTTCTCCAGGCTACGCTGCCACCCCTCATGGGTTACCAAAATCCATCCACCAGGCAAAAACCAGAGGTGGCTGCAGGATCCTGCCCTGGAAGGCAGGGAGGGACGTGCTGGCCTGTGCCCCGCAGCCCCCAGACCCTTGGTGCGGGGACACTTTTCCCTTTCTCCTGAAGGGAAAGCAGCTCCCCTGGGACAGCCAGGCCTGTGGAGTGTGCTGGCCTCAGCTGCCTCCCACACAGCCCCACACCCCGGGTTTGGGGGTTCCAGTGCCCCTTTCCAGGGGGATTTGGGGGTTCCGATCCCTCTTTCCAGGGGGATTTAGCAAGGATGTTTCAGATGTGTCAAATCAATCCTCCTGCAAGTGTCCTCACAGCATCTCCCTCACCCTGAGCTGTGTTCCCAAACCCTTCAGGCCCTGTTGAGCCAACAGGAACTTCATGTCTCATTCCTTTTGGAGGCTTCCCACCCCCACCATTTTGGAGCCTTTTTCTTGCTTTGTTTGTTAAAATTTCCAGTACATTTTAAGGATTAACCATCTCCAGTGCCACTAGAGCGCTGCTCAGCCACAACAGAAGACAGAGGATGCTGCCATTTGAAATTCAGCTGTTTTCACCAGGGAGGAATTCCTTGAGGGACAAACAAAACCCCAAGAAATTGGTCTTTTCATCAACAGAAATGCAGCTCCAGCTGGTGTTTTCCAACCCAGTCCCTGTCCAGGTGAGCACCTCAAGGCGCAGCACAGCTGCTGGAGCAGCAAAAGGATTTTTTTTTATTGCTGTAAAGGGTTTCTTGACAAACTGTTGTGAGGAAAACCCCCCTGAACTCCAGACTGAGGCTGAGGTAGCCCCAGCAGTGGGGTTAGGAGCCTAAAAAAAGGCAAGCAGGAGGTGGCCAGAGGTTGTTTCTGCCTCACACACACCAATTCCTCTCCCACCAGGCAACACAGAGGCTTAGGAACACACCTGTGATTTAAGAGCACTTTATTGTTCTTTAAGGCTACTTTTAAGTACAAAAAAAAAAGATGGCCTGCCAAACCTTTTTTTTTTTTTTCCAGGTGAAACAAGGCCACAAAAGAATGGTATATTACAGATTTACAAACACAGAGAGAATCTTTCAAACTGAACTGTAGATAATCTGGCTCTGTGAAGAAACTTCACCACGTCTCGTGATGGTGAGTTCAGTTTAGTGTCCTTCCACCTCCCCCCAACCCTTTGGCTTTTGTGACACTGTTGTGTCCAGTATCTGTTTTACTGGACATAGCACATTAAATCTTTATTGCCCTCAAATCCATTTACCTATCTCAGATAAGTAAATGTAACCTTGTAAAACAGCTATTATTGAAAATATTAGCTTTAAAAACATTATCTTATTTGTGTTTACAAAGAAATAGAGGAGTCACATTTTCCACAGAGTCCATCTACAGTATTAGTATTGACTGTTATACTGCTCAGTAGCCTGTAGCAATAACAAACGAGTGGCTATTAATGCTAATGCAGTGTCCTCATAGAATAACTGTGTTCCTGCACTTTTTACTGTATTACAGACAAATCTACAACAAAAAAAAAAGATCAACTTTTTTCTCCAAACGAACGAACGAACAAAAAAAAAAAAAAAGAATGATTACAATAAAGGAAAGGGAAAAATTAAATAGCTACATATCATTAACAAATTAATTGTTCCTCAAAAAATACCTACAAATTTCTCTGTACATTCTTTACGCACAGCGTAACGATGGTCTTAAAGTTACCTATATAAAAAAAGTGTTCTTTTAACAATCTTCCTACAGAGAGTAGGGTACTGAATGCCAAAGCAAGGAAGCGTTGACTACCCAGTAAGATGGTAGTGAAATGTGTAAAACTGGGGGGCTTAAGTGTTGGGATGGGGGGTTTTTGTGGGTTTTTTTTTTTCATTTTTTAAAGAAAACCGAGCAGCCACCTTCTCACCAAGAGTAAGAGCCAATCTCCCAATTTCTTTCTACCCTGCACCTTTTCCAAATTAAATAGCTTAACTTTAAAAAAAAAAAACAAAAACAACCAACCAAAAAGCATAAAATAAAAGCCACAATGGACCCAATACTGTAACATAGTCCATAATACATCACGTGGAGTTCATCTTCCAACCAGTTCTCACTTCCTACACCGAGCCCGTCCTTGCAGGGAGCCCAGTATAAAAACCAAGCCCTGGCTGCAGCTGTCCTGGGAAGATGGAATGTACTGGGGAGAGTAGTTACACTTAACAAGAAGAAGAGAAGCTCTTAGCACTAGCACAGCTGTGGTTTTATGCCTGCCTCTACTGCCTAAGTTCTAGTTAGTAGCTCTTCATATAGCAAATGATAATACAATGCAATAATACCTGTATAAAATCTACTGGAGGAATGTTTGCTGCGACTTGGCGTAGGCTTGATGGATAGGCTTTTAAAAAAAAAACAAAACCCAAGAATCAAATAACCAAAGGGAAAGATCATCTTTCACCAAGTGTAACTATCTGTTGTCCAGCCAAGAGCTGCGAGGGTAGCAGTTCCTGCAGCTAGTTCAGGGTGGGTTACACACACTGGGGTTTGGGAAGCAGATCCCTGTGAAGCAGCAGAGCTGCACGAGGCCTGTCCTGAGCTGCCCTCGGTGCTGCTGCCACTAAAGTGAATAATACAAATATCATAGAGTACAACTGTACCAGCAGTAAGTATATCTAGGGTTGTTACTGACAAAAATAAACTAATTCTGAAGAGAAGCTAATAAGTATTATGATTCTTACTGTCTATACATTAATAGATACCAGCTATTTTTCATAAAACATGCATCGTTAAGCACTATGGAACCCTCCAACCTCAGCTCTAGTCTAACAAACTGCAGTGTTTAGGAAAAAATGCCCGTGTTCTGTAAATTATGCAGTCCAGTTGCAAGCACTAAGCACCTGAAATCTAAAGAGAGAAAGACCTATAACCTGTATGAGACTTCCCCTTCCAAAGCTGTTTTGCTCTAAGAAAAAAATCAAACTGATAGAAATGTCATCCTTAAACCCTTTTTTCAGCAGTTTGCCCTCAAAATATTAGCCTCTTCCAGAAAGTTGCTGTGCAACTTCAGTCCTCCTCCAATAGTGCAAATCATACATGACAGTTCTTTTCAAGTATATACATACAAAATTACTTCACAGAGGGAGAAAAAAAAAAAAAGCAATGTAAGCAAACCAGACAAATTCTAGTCTTGAGAAGCTAAGAAAAGCAAAAAAGCACTTGGGTCAACCAACTAAGTGTAATGGCTTTTGTGGATTAGCGTGCATTATTTTTTTAAGGGGCAGCAGATTTGCATCAGAGGTTTCTTTGGTAATTGAGGCAGGAAAAAAAGGATGCTACATCATACGAATCTTTATGAAATAGTTCCTGCTATCGTCTTTAAGGGCACCCTTTAACAAAAGTAAAACAAAAAAAAATAAAATAAAAAAAAAAACCAAACAAACAACCAAGTGAGTACACAAAACCGTGTGTCGAAAACTAACCTCCCCTCCCCCAGCACTACCGAAGCACTTGTTCCAAGCTCAGTCAAACCATGCAAATTCCCAGCGGGAAGGGCGCTGTCCTCAGGAGACCACGGAGGGCGAGTGATTGTGGCTGACCATGTGCGAGGAAGGGGACGCCTGGCCCCGCCGCGACGCCGACTCGGGGCTGCTGCCCACGCCGTCCTTGGCGGCCTTGATCTGCAGCCACGTGTCCCCCAGTGCTTTGGCAAAGTGGTCGTCCACGGAGCCCGTGATGGACACCGAGTTGGCCACGGGCTCGGGCTCCTTGTAGTTCTTGCCGAGGCTCCTGCGGAAGTGCTCCTCCACCACCGGGTCGCAGGCGGCGCTGGCTGTGGGGACGGGAGCGCGGGGCGCTGAGAAGGCCGCGCCGCTCCCAGCGCGCCCTCAGAACAGCCGGAGCTCGGCCCACCCATCCCAACCTCCCCCTCTGTCCCAGGCTGCTCCAGCCCCAGGGTCCAACCTCGGGCACGGCAGCCACAGCTGCTCTGGGCCCCTGGGCCGGGGCCTGCCCACCCTCCCAGGGAACAATTCCTGGATCCCAGTATCCCACCCAGCCCTGCCCTCTGGGACACCCCCTATCCCGTCACTCCAGCCCTTGTCCCAAGTCCCTCTACAGCTCTCCTGGAGCCATTTTAGGAACTGCAAGGGGCTCAGAGACCTCCCCAGGGACTTCTCTCCAGGCTGAACACCGCCCACCTCTCCTAGCCTGTGCCCAGGGCTCCAGCCCCAAAGCATCTCGCTGTAGCTGAATGCCCTATCACTACCAGTGTGGCCTTCCTCACACCCTTACACAGCTGGGAGTGAAAGAGGTGGGCAAGAAGGTGGAGAAGAAGGAGTTAAAATGAAAAAAAAACCAAAAACAACTGGAGTTAAGTATTTCTGCATTTCTGTGACCTGGAACAGGTGAGCATTTATATATAATTGTATTTCTCCTCCCTCAGGCAACTAACAGCTCCAGCTCCAATTCTATGGAAACCTTCTCCCAAAACAATCACAGAGGACTTATATTTAGGCTTAAATGGAATTAATGATGTAAAGAGTTGTTTAAAATCAGCTCCCAAGCCTGCTGATAGCAGTCAGGTGTGAGGAGACCTCATCCTAAACTGCAGCATGCCAAAAGCTGAGCTCAGGGTTTCATCTTACTCCACACACTTGTGCTGGGAGCAGTCAGAGCTAAATGAATCATGAGCGCTGCAGTAAAAGCTGTAAGACTATTACAAAAGCCTTGAAAGACAGGTTTTGGACAAGAGCTGGAGTAATTCCTCAAACTAAATACAAGAGCACTGCAGTTTTACAATATAGAATCAAGTCTTTGTGTGTCTTAATAAGAACTGTCTTTCCAAAAATACTTGGAATTGTTGGGATCTGTGGCACAGCCTTCCCTGCTCAATCCTAAAGCAATGTTTGATGGATCCCAAAATAAACGTGAGTGTCATGCCCAGACACCTCTTCACCTGACAGGAGACAAATCTTTTTTGGAAACATCCAGCCCTGCTCCCGTGCCCACTGGAGCAGCTCTCCTGGGACCAGCAGCAGCAGTTTGTGAGAAAACTTGTAACGTCTCAGATCCCCCAAGATTGATTTCTCCAAGACTTTAGGAGGGTCCTTCAGCTTCCAATTCTAGTTATCAACAGTATACTGATCTTTATAAAAATAATACTACTAAATACTATTAATAATAAAAGACTAATAATTACCCTGCTGTGGGCTTTAGGCTGCTGCCTACATCATGCTGGTATTGTTCCACAGACACATCCTGGCTGCTGGAGCCCCACTGCCCTGAGCTTTTGGCAATGCTGCAAGTTAAAGCTCTGCCCCAGCAGGTCAAGGACTTGCAAGGAAAGGGCTGAGCCTGCCCTGTGCTTTCTGAGCAGTGAGAGTGAGCAGAAAGAGCCCAGCTTTCCCAGCAAGTACTGCCTGAGCAGACGAGCAGTGCTCACTGCACAGAAGGCAGAAAGCTGAAGCTCCCCGCTTGGGTTGCTGTAGCAACTGCCCTCCAAAGGTTTTTGTGGTCTCCATGCAGAGCAGGGTGGAGGGTATGGGCTTTGGAAGGGTATTTGTGGCTGCAGGAAAGATTTCTGCGACTGCAGCTGAATCACAAGAGTCTCCTGGCTATTGAGAGAGCAGGGGAAACTACAGCTCCTAAAACAAGAGAGCGTGGGGGGATCTGCCGGCCCTGGCTGCTCTTTGTCAGCTGGACTAAAATAAACACAATGACTTACTCGTCTGTGTGGGGTGCTCTTTTTTTTGGGTTTTTTTTAACAAGCTTTTCAAAACAAGATGAGCACACCGCTCTCTCTCTCTCTCCCCCCAGCCCCGCAGCGGGAGGCACATGAGGGGACAAAGGGATGTCCCCCCCTTTCCTCCCTGTCAGGATGGCACGGCGAGCCCGCTGTGCCCTCTGGGAGCCCGTCTGGGGGCCCGCCTGCCCCTCGGGGTGGCACTTACAGCTGGAGGGTCTCCTGTAGGCAGCGCCGGAGCAGGCGCTGTGCGCGATGGGGCAGTGGGACAGGTTGCAGTTCCGGCTGCTGGCAGAAGCACAGGTGATCACAGAGGGACGGTTCTGCGGGGACACAAGCACAGTGGCACCCTCAGCACCAGCAATCGAACCCGCTTCACGTGAACCCCCCGCGGATATTCGGCTACAAATAAAAATCCCGTACGGATTTTTTCGTTTCCGCTGCGTTTCCGGAACGGTTCGTGTTGTTTCGGTGAACAGAAAAAGGGCAGCGTGAAAGCAAATCTTAAAAGTGATTTCACAGTGATCGTGTCAGCTTCACAGTCAGGGTAATTAAACCCATAAACCGTCCCACTGATATTAACTCCCCTGAATATTCAGCTGCTTCTTTGATTAACAATAAAAATCCACACTGCATTTCCACGAGGGTTCTTATTTATGTAAATGAACAGAAAATGAGCAGTGTGAAAGCAAATCTTAAAAGTGATTTCACAGTGATCGTGTCAGCTTCACAGTCAGGGTAATTAAACCCATAAACCGTCCCACTGATATTAACTCCCCTGAATATTCAGCTGCTTCTTTGATTAACAATAAAAATCCACACTGCATTTCCACGAGGGTTCTTATTTATGTAAATGAACAGAAAATGAGCAGTGTGAAAGCAAATCTTAAAAGTGATTTCACAGTGATCGTGTCAGCTTCACAGTCAGGGTAATTAAACCCATAAACCGTCCCACTGATATTAACTCCCCTGAATATTCAGCTGCTTCTTTGATTAACAATAAAAATCCACACTGCATTTCCACGAGGGTTCTTATTTATGTAAATGAACAGAAAATGAGCAGTGTGAAAGCAAATCTCTGAAGTGATTTCACAGCGATTGTGTCAGCTCCACAGCCACGGCAGTTAAACCCATGAACCATCCCGTTCATAATAAACCCCTAAATATCCAATACTTGTATCATCAAGATAAAAATCCACAGAGGTTCTTGTTATTTCGGTGAACAGAAAAAGGGCAGCGTGAAAGCAAATCTCTGAAGTGATTTCACAGCGATTGTGTCAACTTCACTGAGCTCCACATGCAGCACCAAATGCCAACACATTAAATGGTTGTTTCGTTCTGTGGCCACACGTAGAAGGGTTCTGCAGATTTTCCAGGTATTCGTTGTCTTGGTGTTGTAATTTTGATTCAGAAGTTGAGTTTTCCTAGCCCTACCTCTGTATCCCACAGTGCATCCTAATCCCGTGGCATGCACAATAAATATGAAGAACTCTCAGCCAGTCCAGATCTTTTCCTGATGGAACTCACCTGCCTTACCAGAATGTAAATTAATTTATACTTAATTAACATCACTGTCACTCTCAGCACAGGCAAACTCCCCAAAAGGTCTATTCACAGCTACACTGCATTAGAACTCCACCATCTATACATTAAGCGTAACTATAAAATGCTCTTTTCAAACTTGTTTATTATGGACATTTACACAAGGCCCTGGGAAAAGGAATATCCCAGTTTTTCCAGGTGGCTGAAGGGAAACAACACAGGTACTGGAATAAATTCCATGTATTTGATGATGCAAGGAGTCCACGATACTCAATGCAAATCAAATAGTAAGTGTTCAAAAGATTAACAGAATTTATGTAATTTAGTTTCTTGACCATTTTACAAAATTTTATCCACAAAAAAAAAATCATCTATCCCCATACAAGGTCAGTGAGGAAAGAGGGAATTTCCCTTCTTTGGTGACAGTTGAGGCAGTAAAGTAAAAGAGCTGAGCTTTCCAGGGAAGTTTAACATGATTTTCGCCAGGACAAAACAGCAATGAGGTTATTTACATCTTATTGCACTGGCAGCAAAGTAAAAAAAAAAAAAAAATTAAATAAAGAAAACAGCCCAGAAGAATAATTTGATTTTTCTGTAAGCAGTTCACATGTGGGAGTAATTATTTTCTGTAGGGGCCAGGATTCTGTGCCTCTCTGAAGTGGTTTTTGAGAAAGGCATGTATTTAATTCTCTTCAGAAGAGTATCTTGGACATGCAGGAGGTGGGATGTAGAGACAGACAGGTAACTATCTCAGAAATGCAGGTGCCAACACCTCAAAGAACCCAAAAAGGCACCTTGCAGAATCCTCTGCTATGGCTGTGTGTGCACAGAATATAGAAACTTATATAAAAATATTGAGCTAAACTGAGAATTTAGTACCCATCACACTAACTACAACAGCTGAATATCCCCATCCTGCTGCAAAAAAAAAAGATGTTTTTCTCCCATCTGTTTTATTAGAAACAGAGCAAGATGAAATCAAATTCAACAGGTTAAAAAAAAATAAATCTCCAAAACATGGCATTATGAGACCAGGATTTTTTTCAGTACACTTTTTATTTTGTATTGTTTCTGCCCTGTGCTCTTAGCAAGGCCTTACCTCAGCATCCTATTTTCTCAAGAAAAAGAATTGTCATGTGGTTCAGAAAGTCAAAGAGAACAGAAGAGAGGGATCCAGGGAAGGAAGAGCTCGGGTACATGGGCCACTTTAATTTCTCAGTGCTGCAGCTCATCACAGCTCAATTCTCTTGCTTTGTGTCTCCACTTGTAGGAGGGATAAAAGTGAGTCTGACACTTAGGGAAAAACTGTTCTTGCCTACAGAAATGGCTCAGCTTCAGCACTTCTGCAGCAAAACAAACGCCACGTGCAAGATGGCAAACCAAAGAACCACCAACCAAAAAACCTGAACAACCACTCCAGCACATGGAAATCGGGCATAAAATAATCAAAAAGAGAGATTTGGCTTTTAGGAGGAGGGAGTTAGTGATACAACATGAATAACACAGCAAATGCTTCTGGCTGGCTGAAACAACCAAGATCACTCCGTGTCAAATTCTCCCTTCTGTGCTGGACCCTTCTTGAGGGTGGAGAGAGCTGGGGCAGAGGGGAGGGGAGCACACAGGGATCACCAGGGGGGTACAGGGGCTGCCCCAGGCACTGCCTGGCAGCTGCTGGAGCCTGCTGAGCCACACAGAAGGAATTCCCAGCTAAAACACAGGTATTGCCCAATAAAACTCATGCATTCCCAAGTAAAAATTCATGCATTCCCAAATAAAAACTCAAGCATTCCCAAATACAAGGCATGTGTTCCCACACAGAATACATACATTCATTCCCAAGTACAACTCATGCATTCCCAAGCTTGGGAATGTCCCTGTTGTGGGAAATAGTGAAGGTATAAAACTCTCCAAAGGCTGTGTGAAAGCAAATCCCAGAATGGGAAAATACCAGAAATAAAAATTCAGGAAGAACAGGCAGTGATAGAGCCGAGCACAGGGTAAAAGATTAGCCTTAGGAAAATGTTAAGCACGATAGTGGAAATATGTCAGTTTAATAATGAACCTTTATCCATTTTTCAAAGCTATTACAAGCCAGCCTTATTCAAAGCAGAGAATACACGCAGCTTTACTCCTTCACTTCGGCAGATGCCTGTAAGCTTTCTGCAAGCGCTGTGTTATTGGCTAGAAAGCTTTTAAAAAAGCCACCGCAAACGATGGCCGCTGCCATGAACTTCCACCATCTCTGCTCTCCCTCCCTATCCTGAGGGCGCTGCTGGAAATCCAAGTTCCCCGAGTGCCCCGTCCCACGCTGGTGACAACCAGGTCGATGAAGCGGGAGCCGTGTCCCCTCAGGCGAGTGTCCCCCCGCGCCGCCCTACCTGCTGCCGCTCGGCGCTGCTCAGGCTGCCCGACATGCCCACGGTCCTGGCCACGTCCCCGCTGTTTTTGGTCAGTGCTAGGGGCTGCTCCATGCTCAGGCTGGGGATGGAGGCGTACATGTGGTTGGCGTGGAGGCTCATGGTGGGGGCGGCCGCCCGCTCGATGGGGCTGCGGCTCCGCTCGCGGTGCTCCTTGCGGTAATCCCCGTTGGCGGTCTTGCTTCTGGACAGGGAGGAAAACGGGGAGAAGGGATTCGTGTGTTTCCGAGCCGTCCCCGCGGCAATGCCCCGGTGGGATAGCCCAGAAAGAAACCAACCCCCCCCCGTATCTGCCAGCTTTGCCAACAGACATTTCCCGTCAGCCTAGAGCTTCTTCAGATACTCAGGAACAACATTCGACTCCTCCTCTTTAGGTTAGTGTTAATGTCACTCCGTCTAACGCTGCAATATTCTTCTCTGAGCGTTGCTGAAGCCCAAAGTAAGTTTATTTTACTGAAAAGACACGGCTGATAGTAGCAAAAATGCACGGAGTCAAGGCAAGAAGCAAAACTTTGAGAGGAGAAAATGAAGGAATAGCAAACTACACTGCACTTGTCCCAGAATCATTTACCCACAACTGTGCTTTCCAAAGACTGATTTCCAGCTACTCCTGAATGGTAAATCCCTGTAGATGTGCTCACATAACGAGCCCATCATTCACTGCAATGAAAAGAAAGCTGGGTTTGTGTCCGTGGATGAGGGATTGCAGTTTCCATACTGCAACAGAACTGTCATTAAAGGCAAACCAATGACTGAAGGGAAAATACCTTCCCTCATCACCAGGTGCTCGTGGGCATCCCCAGCAGCCTGCTGGAAGAACTCACACACTGCATGGGGAACAGCAAATTCCAGCTGCAAAAGCACCAGAGGAGACTGCTGGTTCTATGGAAAATAAAAATCACAACCTGTCTTTGAACCATTCTTGAGTACCAGTGAAATGCCCTCTGTGTCCTCTCTCTGAGAGTGTGAAATTCAAGGTTTTTCTCTTGCTTTTTTAAAGCCTATCGTGGCAAATTAATATGCAAGAACAATCTTTAAAAATGCTCTGATGAAAGGCAGAGACAGAAGAGGAAGTTGATTCTGAAGTAAGTTACAAGTCCAAAAGCCTGTTTGAATGTCTGAAGAGGTCTTTCCACAAGCAAGGCTGAGGGAAAAATGGTCCTGTCAATGGAGGGAAATAAGGAGCCCCTAAAACACCCACCCAAGGGTACGGGGATATCCCCATGGTGATCCTGCCCAGCCCTAAATCCTTCAGCCTCAACATCCCGTACTCATGGATTCCAGGCTTCAAACGATGTCCTTTTTAAAGTGCCTTTTCTCCACAGGCTCTTTTTGTTTACTTTTGAACCTCAAATCAATGGCTTGGGCTGCTCTTGCCCTGACACTTGCATTAAGAGGGAGACAAAGCCATTGCTTCCCTCTCATCTTGCAGCCACTCCCAAGTTCATCTCTTCAACAACTTTTTATTCCAGTAACACTTTCTTCAAATAAAACCTCTATCTTTGTCGTCTTTGTGGCCCCTGTCAGGTAAGAGCTAGACGTCACCTCCTTTCTGGAGATGAGGATCCAGATCTCCGCTTGCTGCATTTGTGAACGGCACCTTGGCTGAGCTACTCACAATTCTTCCGTGCTATTTATTCTCAAGAGTCACTTGGCCGTCGAGAAACGACTGCTCCCGAATCAAATCTCAGCACATTTATCACGGTACAAGCTGGGTTAATAACACGATGCCAGGCAACTTGGGCAGCTCAGGACACAGGGACTCGCTGCCAAACTGCCCTGGCAGCCTGGGGAGGGGAGGGCCCACAGCACAATCCCTAACCCTTTGCATCCCCTCGGCCCTCTGTGCTAATTACAAATTAGCAGCTGCAGATGAGGAGAATGTGCCGTGAAATGCAAGGCTGGGGTTTCCCAGCTGGCCCCGTGCGCTCCCCAGCCCGTTTTGCAGATTGGAGCTGATCTCCCAATTCCCCGGGAAGCGCCGTGGCCCAGCCTGGGATCGGAAGGGCGGGCTCTGAGCTAGGGCCGGGTGGCAGCACAAGGGCTCTATATTTAACCTACAGTAGCTCCTCTTGGGTTACAGCGTGGAAACAGCTCCTGGACACGGCAAGGATCCCAGCCCAGCCCTGAGCGAGCAGGAGGAACCTCACACGCAGCCCAGGATGATGTCCTGGGAAACAGCAACACCAAAAACCACGGCGAAAATCGCAGCTCCTTCTTGGTGCTGCGCTGCAGAACCTCTGGTGGCTGCAAGCCAAATTCTCACTTTTCAACTAATTATTAGCTGGGTTACTACAATTAAAACTACCATCTGGAAGCTGCAAAACCACCAACAACTCCAGAAGATTCCTACTTTTCACTGCCTCAAAAAAAAAAAGCCTACCCAGAATCTCTACTCAGAATGATTGTGTTTTGTTTTAGTAAGCACAAGCTGATTTTCAAAGCAATAGTTTTGTTTACTCCTCCCAAAATGCTTATGAAATTAAACAAAACATAAACCTACACCAGTTGCTCAGGGTTTTTTGTCTTAGAACTCCATTTTCAACAACTTAATGTTGCATTTACTGGGGGGGTGGGGCTGTCAAGTGACCACGGATGAATAAATTTACTGAAATACCCAAACAAAATAAACTTCCCATTTTATACAACAGAGCTTATTTCACTCATCCTCACTTTAAATGAAGTCACAGCCCCAAATATTGTCGAACTGGTACTTTTTCTGCCAAAAAAATCACCAAACCAACAACAACAAAACTCCGTAACAAAAACTGTAAGACAGAAAAACCCAACAGAAATTTTCCCTGAAAACTTTTGGAAGAAGGGACCAAAAAACTGGGCAATGGGATCAACTTGTCTCCGGGAACCAACCCAGCAGGCAGACCTTCCCTAAAGGCACCTAAAATTATGGAGTTATCTCAGCAGACCACACCCCAGGCCTTTCTGTAGGCAAATAATTCCCTCTTCCCAAATTAGAACTCCTCTTCCGGGCATGGAACTGGTTATAATCCACTCCCTCAAAATCCTCTCCTCCATTCATCCACCTTCAACTCAAACAGTCTCTGGAAAAAAATGAAAACCACCTGAAGATTCTACTTCCACATCAGATAATATTTCCTCTGGAATTGTTCCAGCACCGTGTAGGACATGCCTCAAAAGCTCTGCCCTCGTGAAAATACAGGAGCATTTTTGAGTCCCTCCTGTTTATATTCATAAATAGCAAATCCTACAGATCTGTCAGACAATTGTAAGATTATTTATAGGGCATTCATTGATTTCATGTTATTAAGTAATTAAAAAATAATTTTCTATAGAAATATTATTGTTGTAATTATAATGATGATAATTCTTGTTTTGCTGTTAAAGACTTTCTCTGAAGGGGCAATGAGAAGACAAATGTGTGAAGATATTAATATTTCAGTGAAGTCCGTGAGCTCAAACATTCCACACACACTGGACAAGTTCAGAGTTGCATCTCTCAAGTCAAACCTAAGGGCCCAAAATCACAAAGAAGGATTCCTGACCAATCTTGAAAAAGAATTTAAAAATATATACTACAAACAAATCCAGCTGTCCAAACAGCTCTGCCATCCCCGGGCTGCAGCTTGTCTCAAAAATCAGCATATTTTACCAGCCCTGAGCGCAGCAGCAGAGGGGGAGATGCCAGTGCAGCTCCAGAGCCACAACCCAGCAGCTCCCACGGGGGATCCACGCCCAGCACGCCCACTCCCCGCTCCCACGGCCATCCCAGCTCATTCCAGCTTTATCTGAGCACAACCAGACCCCACGGCAGCCTCAGGGAATCTCCCCGACCCTTGCAAGGTTTTCCTGCGGCTCCCCAGCGAAGCAGGGCACTTACCAAACATCACGGTGCGCTGCTGGGGCGGCTGTCGCCAAGGGCACAGCCATGGCAGGGTCCCAGAGCAGCTCCAGGGAGGATCGGAGCCCCTGCGAGTGCCGCAGAGCCCTCGCCCCGGGAGGCTGCTCCGCTGCTGGCAGCGCCAGGGGGGAATTCACACCCGGCCGCAGCAACAGGCGGCTCTGCCAGCTGCTGCAGGAAAAGGGAAAGAAGAGGCCCGCGAAGGGGCCGGCGCTGCCTGCAGGAATGCTGCCAAAAGCCTCGCTGCACCTCCGAGGCAAGGAATCGCAGCCGGTTCTCAGCGCCTTGGGAAGGAGCCGAGCGCTGGCTGGAAATGGAAGCTCCAAGAGGAGAGCTCGGCTCGCACAAAGAACAAGCGCCCCCTTCTCCTCACGCTAACAATGCCGGGCTTAAAGAGCAAACTTGCGTTTCTGCGAGATGATTCTGATATGATTTGAGCTTTTTTCAGCATCTTTAGCGCTGCCTTTATTTCACCAAGTCTGAAAGAGGGCAGCCGCTTTTGTTAAAGGCTGCTGAAGGATTTCCAACCCACTGATACAGATTATCTGCTCCACGTGATGAGCAGCATTTCCTGCAAAAGGGAATATTTGCACACGTTAATTCTGTTACCGTGAGGTGGGAGAACTAGAATTTGAAGTGGTATTTCAAAATACCACTTATAATTATATACATCCGGGGAGAAAAATCCTAAGAGTTCCTTAACTCTGAAATTTTTAAGCAATACAAATTCACTAAAAAAAAAAAAAATCCAACAAAAACCCCATTAAAACCTGAAAACAGCAACAGTTTTCTCCGTCAGCCAATTTTCTGAAGTATTCATAACATGAAAAAGTACTCCAAGCAGCTCACTGCCCTCCTGAATGATTGTCACCTAAATACATAACCCCGCTCCATCTCATTCTAACAGCTTTGGGATTCCCAGTTCCTTTGAGCTGCCTTTTCCTTTTCTGGCTCAGGAGACCATCCCAAAACTTGCAGAGATCCTTGTTTTTTGCAGGAACCACTCCTGCCACAGAACCTGGTATGGTTTCCTGAGAAATATAATGAATACCCTCCCTTCAAAGGAAAGACCTTTTAAGTCTAAACCATTGAAAAAACACTAAAAATAAATGGGATAATCTCACATATAAACAAACACGAGTCAGACTTTCTATATTTATCCTCACCAAAACAGGATTTTCAGAGATAAACCTCGGACCAGACAGTTACTTGTAAATGGAATCAACCAGGAGAACAGATTTCACCGTTAAAGAGAAACCAGGAATGAGTTGTGAAATGCACAAACGAGTGTCCCATTACAGCCTGCACCAAGCACAAATATTCAGATACAGATGAATTTCCCTTCCTGCAGCCTTAATATTCACAAGTATGAAAGAATGCAAGCGAACCACATGATGTAAGACCTCAGTCCAAAGCCAAACCCACAAAACTGAAATCTGAATCTAACGTACAGTAAAATCAATTAACACAACCTCAGATCTTACTCGTTTTTCTCACAGGATTCTTTCTGAATGTTTGGCCATCTTTGCTCCAACACTCACAGGTTTTTGAGGACAGCACGGGTTGCACTGAAACAGCAAAACTCGGAGATTCATGAAATTAAAAGTTCTGTCACTGCTGGAACATGTGCACAAACACAATGCAGGACCAATGGCAAAGTTACCTCACTGCAATAGGTACAGACTGCAGGTTCCCTGCAATTCAGCTTTTTTTAAAAAGGGGGAAATGACTCGCTAATCCCTTTGTTCTGCACTGCCGCTGCCTTGCTCAGCTCCGAACATATTCCAACTCCAAACCTACTCCAGCTCCCGTGTTTAGGTTCTCTTTTGCTTGGCACACTTGATAGCTCATTCTAAATTTCCATTCTAATTTTTTCTGAAGAACCTTTATATGATGTCATTCCTGAGACACAAACAACAAAAAATTAACTTATATTAAATACCCAGGAAGCTTTGGAAATGGTAACTGATGTCATAAATTCTGCTGACGTACCTTCAACATAATTTAGCCTGTAAAGACAATTCTAAAAATCACAAAAGGCTCTAAAAGTGGAGCTAGCACAAGAGCAAGCTCCAGATTTCTATGTCACCACAACAGCGAGTGTCCAGGTAAAATCGAATATTGCAGCAATCATAAAGTTTCCTAAAACGCTCAGCAATTTCTGGAAAATAAACATAACCCATTTCCACAGCTTCAAAGTTTTGGTGAACTCATCCTAGGCAGGAACCAGGAGCCGAGCTCCCATCACATCCAATTAACTTTTCAAGGAACCGAGGACAACAAATGTTCAGCCTCCCACCAATCCCATCAGTCCAAGAGGAGAAACTTTGATTCTCTAACCCGCACCAGGGCATCTCTGCCTTCCTTGTCCCAGCTCCTGCCGAGGAGCAGAGCAGATCTTGGAGAGAAGCCAGCACAAGGAACCAACTCTTCGGGATTTATCTGATTCAAAAACCTCTCTCTCCATAACTCTCTCTGCAAAGAACAACAGTGGCTCCAGCTGCCGCTGATGGAAGAATTAACTCTGCCAGCTGCGAAGAGCAAATGACAGAACACACAACACGTGAGTGTCTGGGAAGCTGAGAAAGGCCCTGCAGAGGATGTGGTCTGTCCTTGGGAGATGCTGCTACTGCACTTTGGAGAGCTTTTTTTTCTTTTTTTTTTTTTTTTTGGACGGCAGTTTCAGCAAAACTGCAAAACTCAGACACATCAAAGCGTGCTAGAAACTCCATCCCACAGCTGCCAGCGCAGCCCAGAACTCAGGTCTCCTTTCCAGCTCCAAAGTGAGCTCTGCAGTGCCTGGGCCCAGTGACTGAGGCAGTCAGACAAAGCTGCAGAAGCACAGGGAGGGGAGCAAGGTGGGATCCTGGAGGCTCTGGGATGAACGGGATGGGATCTAGAGCAGCAAAGCACTGCTGGAAGGGAAAAGAAAGCTGTCCTTGCAGAACTCGGAGCTCATTCCAGTTCTTAAGGCACTCTAGGTGTTTGGAGGGCACCCAGGAGAGCAAAGGATAAAAACAGGAGGTAAAAGAGACACTCCACATTTTGAGCGAGCAGGAAGGAAAACCTGAGCACAGGGAAAGAGCAGGGAGACTGCAATGGAAACATCTCCAAGGTCAGAGGAGTCTGTGGAGGGATTCCTTTGTGCCCACTGCAGTGCCTCCCCAGACACTCTGGTACACATTTCCTCCTGCACTCTACCCATCCATCAGAGGGGCATGGGCAGCTTTTAAAATTCCTTTTTTGCATTGTTCCTTACAGCATTTTTTTACTTTTTTTAGTTTGGAAAAAGTACTTTTGATCATCACTGTCATGAAACTGTTTCTGTAGAAGTCAGAACCAGTTTAAATCAATCCATGAACACTAAATTCTCACAAGTCTCTGGGATTTTCCCTAGCTCCACCACCTAAAAGACTGCATCAGGTTGAATTTCACAGCAAAGGAGCAGATGAATAATTTTCTTCAGATGACAGGGGGAAGTAAAAGATATCAACAGCATGAGCACGGCCAGTTTATCTGGTAAGAGCTTTAACACCACAAACCAGCCTCTGAAAATAAGGTCACAGTGCTGGAATTAACTGTGCCAAATCATCAGGAGAAAATGGGACTACACAGCCTTCCCTTCCAGCTTCACTGGGTTCTCATGAGAAAGAGGAAAAAGGGCCTGGGACCCTTAAAACTTAGAAATGATGGTCTCTGTCCATCAGATACACACTGGAACATTCGCTGAGGTGAAGCAGGAAAAGCTGGGAAACTACAATAATTTAATTCACTTCCAGACATTTCAAAAATTCTCAAAAAACCCCCAGGCTCCTTAGGCCTTTAGACCAAGAGCAGTGTTTAAACAACTGGTTTTAAGAAATTAGACTTTTTTCACAGGCTGTTTTAAAGAAGGAATAAACATTTCATTAAAAGTTTATTGAAACTGTTTATAATTGCTAATAAAATCTGAATTACCGAAAACTCTAGAAGCACTATAAAAACAGTAACAGCTTCACTGTACATTGTACAACTTTTCAGACCAATATAGTAAAAGATCTCCTTGAAAAGCTGGTAACCAAAGGCACCCCAGCAGCAGCTGATGAGTGTGTGGAGGGCATTGCTGCAGCTCGGGCACCCCCGCTCTGCAATCAACAGACTCCTCTTACAGCAGCTTCTGGTTTAGCAGAGACTTAGAAAAGCAAATCCCAAGCAAAACAAGTTTGGGGATTTTGCTTACTCCTTTTTGAAGGCATCGTTTGGGCAGCAGAACATTGGCCACGTCCGTGGTGTCAGGCACGTCCACGTGGGATCCATCCCCACCCAACACCACCACAGTGTGGGGTCACCGTCCACCGAGGAGCTGCGCTCCATCATCCTCCCGGGTCCTTCCTTCCCAGCTCCCAGTATTCTGTGCTTCTGTAACCCCACCCCCACAGTGGGACCAATCCCCACCTGGATCCCTCCACACGGCATCCACCTCTGCAGAATTCCCGCGGGGAAAGCGACCCCATCACTGGGATCAAGCCCTCCAGACCCCGATGGCAGCAAAGCCCTTTAATTCCCCTCCTCTTTCTCTGAGGATAAGCCTCACACCAGCCGGGCCCCAGCCCTGCACAGCCCTCAGGGCATCCCACCGCCCCCAGCCCTGCAGCTCAAGGATTCCCTGGGATCCCTCAGCTTCCTCCCGCAGGTGACAGTCAGGGAATTGCTGCAGTGTGCCAGCAGCTGGCAGTGCTGCAGGAAGGAGTTAAAGCTGCCAGGCTGCGCCTGCCATCCCACAGCATCAGCACCGCCAGCCTGGGGAACAAAACGACTGATTCAAGGAGAAATTAATGTAAGGTTTTATTCCAAACCTTACCCTCACACAGTCATTGTCTATAGCAACCGTGTCCATAACATGCTCATTCTCAAGAGCACAACTTTCTAGTAAAAGGCACATCTGTCAAACTGCAGGAAACATCTGGGAAAATGGTTAAATAGAAAGAAGTGATATTAAACCTTTGTTTCCATGGGATTGTGTCTACATCCAGAGTAAGTTTGCAAAGGTTACTGGGTCTTTTCTTGCTTCTTTCTAAGATCTCGGGCTTTTGGACTGGTGCTAAATTTCACCCCATGTAGATATAGATTGATTCACACAATGTAAAATTTTGCTTTTACCCTGGGATAAAAATCCAACACCAGGGCTCGAGGGATTCTCCATTCATTTAAGAGTTGGACTTGATGATCCTTGTGGGTCCCTTCCAGCCCAGAAGAGTCAGTGATTCTGCAGTTCCCATTCCATCCTGAGGGCACAGGACCCCGATGCCTCCCCTAAATGGGGACACCAGCAGGGCTTTTCCCCCACAGGCAGCCTGGGAAAGGAAGGCTCAGGCTCCTCCACAGAAGATGGAAAATGAAAGTGGAAAACATGGTATCGAAGCAGGAATCTGGAGCTGGCTAACAAAGCCCTTCTGTTTGCAAGTGGAGGAGACACCTGAGCTAACATTGCCTGGTTTTTCAAGTACCTCGACATCTACCCAAATTTTGACAGATAGGTCTTTTTGTGAAGTACTGATAAGCTATCAATCAAATTGCTTTTAGCTCCGAAACCGTTCCTAACAAACCTTTCACATGTGCTTCAACTGAAAGGGACTGGAGTGCTTTCTGAAATTCCCCCTTGGCTAAGAACTGCAGAACTCTGTGTTAAATATTAACTCAGATATGGTGGCTCTTTCAAGTCTGTCTCTGAAGGTTCCATTCAGCATATCTTTCTTGAAAACAATTTAATTTTGTGCAGTGTGTGACCTCCACTAATAAATAAGAAAACCTCTGATTCACTCCATCATTCAAGCAACGCAGACAAGAAAAGGAAAAATAAAATGAATTAGGAAAAGCAGTTTAAAACCTGCTCTGTGATCCTTTGTCCACTTAATGAAGAAGAACCACATTGCCTCGGTTCCACTGAGGAGTCCAGCTCCAGCAGGACTGCTCTGAGAGCCCCAGGTGAACCCCAAAATCCTTCCTGTGTGCCGAGGACCGGGCGCAGGCGCTTCCCTCAGCGTCTGAGAGACGCTTTGGGTGTTCTCGACTGCGCGCTGGGGCTTTCTCCCAACTCAAATTTGTCACAATAAATCACAGTGAAAGCACATTTCTCAATACCACATGAAGTTTGGAACCCAAAGAGCAGCAGTTGCAGCAAGGAGCTTCTCTGACAACTCCCACGCTACCTCTGAGAGCCAGTTCTGCATCTTTTCAAGCCCTGCTGGAGCCACCTTCCTCCACAACAGGGACCTTGGTTTTCTGCAGAACATTTCCACCCTGCATCCTCTGCTGAGCCAAAGAGGAAGGTGACAAGAATCCCCCTCTAATGAGGATCTTTATTTACTCAGTATTTCAAATCTTACTCAAAAATTCTTCCTTTAAGCAACTCTAAACTCACTGAAGATGCAGCTGAGCCTGCTCTGAGTGAGAGGCTGGATGAAATGGTCTGTTCTAACCTGCATTATTCCACGGTCCTCAAATCCAGGTAACTTTTAGCACTTTTTTTTTCTTTTCTTTCTTTTTTTTTTTTTAAAGGATACCCCACTAATTCTGTCAGAGTGTCATTAAAGTGAACAAATGCCATTGGATATTCACAGTAAAAAACTTGTGGTGTAAGGCAGATTCAGGAGGGTTTCGGATGGGACTGACATCATTCTTCAGCGTAACAAAACTGAAGACAGCCCCAGAATTTGAAGAGTCTGAAACTGCACATCATTTTACATGACACACATTAAAGTAACTTACTCACGTGCAGACCTTTTATTACAAGAAAACGCCAAATTATTTCTCACACAAACCAAGAGAGAGTTATCCCCTCGACCTCACAGCTGCGAATATTTAACCGTAGGAAGATTTTTAAACAGAAACTGCTTGCCATCGCAATCCTAATGCCACCAAACCAAACGGGGACGAGGGGGAAATTCCCCACGCACAAGCCCGGTCGTCCCAAACCCCAAAGGCCAGCTTCCAGTCTGAGGTACTCAGCACGAGGGAACAAAAATACAGAATTGCAAAGGCCATTTGTTTGGAAGGGGCAGCGCTGTGCCCGCTGGCCGGGCTGGGACTCTTAGAGCGGCGGGGTGGCTGGGACAAGGCGGCCTTTGTGTGCCCGG
>VWZN01003787.1:473738-489083 GCA_013396955.1 Regulus satrapa | reverse complement strand
TTTTTTTTTTTTTTTATTAAAACTGTTGGGCAACATGATAAAGCACAGACAAGCTAAACAAAGATAACACCGTGACGTAGTGTCTGCCTATAGAGCAGCTCTGCTCTCGCTTGACACCAGCCCATGCAGTCAGCAGGAATGTGCTTTATTTTACTCGATTTTAACCACTTCGGGGCTGCCTGAGAGCGCTCCCGGGGTGTGTGAGGCCAGCAGGGCCCTTCCCAGCCCCTCGGGGCCCTGGGACAGCTCTCTGTAAACACAGCGTGTCCAGCTCTGTTTGCCTTTCTCTGGGCAGCGGGAGCCCCACCGGCACATCCACAACAGCAAAGTCCTGTTTTCACAAGTGTGCCTCGACAGAGAGACACCAGAGGGGTCTGAAATGTGTCTGAGAGCTCCAGGAGTCACCAAAGACTGGGGAAAAAAAAAAAATATATATATATATATATATATACACACACACACTACCCAGGCAGCAAGCTTCCTTCCTGTGCCTCGGTGTGGACACGGGGCTGCCGTATCCTATCCCCCTCCCGATTTCCTCTCTCCCGCTGGCTGCTTTTAATGCACAACGTCTGAGCATTAATTACGAGCCAGAAATGAAAGGCTTTGTCTTGCCAGCTGAAGATTGACACGGTGCAGACTTTGGGCACGTTAGAATAAAACTTCCTACGAAAGAAAATCCCGGCGCTGCCCTCGATGGTTTTTTTGTTCTGTATCTGACAGATGGATTTATCCACAAGAGTGAGTTCCTGATAAGTTTATTAACTTTTGGGAAAAAAAGAAAAAAAACCAAAACAACACAACTTAAAATTCGTCAGTTGTGGTGTTTGTCATTAAGGTCCGTACCTTTAGGTCTAGGATTGAATTGCTATGACCTTAGGCCACTCTATTAATTAAAAAAATCACGGGCAAGAGCATTAAAATGAATTTAATTAATGGGCATCACACCTTTAATTACCTTTTCCAATACCTGCAGACAAACTCTCATTAGTGAGAGGAGTTGCCTCATGTTCTTAAGGCCAGATTCCCAGGGATGAGTAGTACATGAAGATCTTCTAGGACAGTTTTTACTAGTAATTCAAGATCAAAATTTACTTTCATGTCATATGCTGAAAAGCCAGCATCTTCACAAAAGCAATGCCGATGTGAAAAAGATACTGTAAAATAAAATTTGGTTTTTTTTTAATCGCTATATTCTAAAATTGCTAGGAGATTAAATAACAAATCGATTGGAACACATTTCTAAACTATTGCATGTTTTATTCCACTATGGCAAACACAGAAGTCAGTCTGTGGCAACATAAATTGGGATAAATGGCATAAAAATTCCAATTCAAGCACAAAATGAAAATAATCACATGACTGGAGAGATCAAATACCAAGCAAGGAAGTCAGCACAAATTACTCAATTCAGCAAGTCATCAGAACAAGCTCTGAGCACAGAATGCAGAGCAGCAGCAGCGCCCCTGGGCAGATGCTGCCAGTTTATTTCGGGGTGATTCCACCTCCCACTGGAGAGCAGGAGAGCCCCCACAGCCCTGGCACGGTCTGGGAAACTCCCCCGGTCAGAAGGGTGTGGAACACGCTGCGGGACATCTGAAAAGTGGGCGGCCCCAGGCAGATCTGCTTGGCTTGCTTGACCAAAGACAACAAATTAATCCGTCCTCAGGAGGAAATATTTGGTCACCACAAAAGACATCCCGTGAAGAATTCCAAATTCTATCATTTTTATCATCGCCGAACACTTCTGGCAACCCCCACTCAGAAAAACAAACAAAACCCCTTAGCCCAAAAACCAGCATTCTGCACCACTACTTTCTTTCTGGGTTGCCTTTGCAGAAGGTATGATTTAAGATGAGCTTAAATAAGATTTAGTTCTGGGAAGCAGTAGATCAAGCACTGTAAACAGAGTCACAGTAGTCTGTATTTCCTTTAGAGTACATTAAACAGGCCTATCTGGAGAGCATAATAAAACAGCAAACTACAGAACAACAAAAAATTAAGTATTAATGGCAACAGTCTGATGAAAACACGCTGCTAAGAAATCAGATCTTGGAAAGTCTTCATTATAACTGACAGATTTCTCTCAGCAGCCAACTTAGTGACTCCTTTATCTGCCACATATTCTACCGACTTTCTGCAGTGATAACAAAAAGCTAATTTAGGAAATCAGAAAGTCGCATACACATGTGGAGAAAAACTGGCAAAAGCCCCCTTCTGCTTCATTTACAAAACATATGAAAAGCACTTACTCCTGGAAGCAAGCTCTGGCTTCCACTGCGCAGGGATCCGTACGCCAAAACACCCCTGGCCAAAAGCAGCGAGCGGGGATGGAAGGGGCTGCTCTGGGCTGGCTGCTCCAGCTGCCCCAGTGACATCCAGCAGGGACCTCTGCGATCAAGCACCTCCACCCACCGTCCTCCCCTTCCCTTCAAAAGCCTCACAAAGGAGCCAGAATTTGGAGCTGCAGCAGGGTCAGCTGGAGGATCCTTCCAAAAATACACTGTTCATCCAAATTAGAGATCATTTCTACTTGAAAATGTCGTGTTATGTACCAAAAACTACAGTGCCACGGGCAGGAAATGGCAAATCTGCCTCCCCCACGCCAACGTGACCCTATGTGCTCCTTCAAAGGTAGTGTGAAAAACTGAGTGCTCATCTGACCTTCTCTCTCCTCACACTGTCAAAGCGCAGCTGTATGAAATACCACTGCTACATCAACTGCCTTGGCTGGGGAACTGCTTCAGTTCCACAAACTATGCACAAATATGCAAGATTAATAATTTAAAAAAATAAAATCTTCACTGAACACTTGACTGTTCCGTTTTTCAGTGGCTGAAAAATTCCCCTGAGAATACCAGGCACCAGCTGAGGGAATCTCCTTGGTAAGGAGGCAAAAACTGCTGGCATGGGAGGAACAGGGCAGCAGATCTGCCACAAAGAAAGCAGGTGGAATAAATTTTAATGCTGTGGTCTGGCAGAGCTGCTTAATATTTCCTCTGTCAAACTGCAGCTTTCACACCTCAACAGTTGTGACTGTGAGGCTGTGTTCAGTTCCAGCCCAACAGTGAACTCAGGCTTGGGTCTAACTTTAGACCGCGAGATTACTTCATAAATTTGCAGCTCTCACTTAAGATAATGTCCCATTTAAGTAACTCCTACAAAACTCTGGAAAATGTGTCCCTCTTTCTGCTTAGAGTACCTGTACTCGTGCAAACTGTGGCTAAAACAAGATTTCAGTGATCTGGCAGGCAAGATTTGGATGCAGCCAATGCTAAAATGACACTGATCTCCAGATAAATAACACCAGGGCAGTCTACAGTACCTGATTTCATATCAGTGTCAGAGAAGGATTTCTCTGACAGAGGATGGGTTTGTGCTCCAGGAGCAGGGTCACACCCCAGGAGCAACCTTGGAGCCTTTCTGCCAGGAAAAACCTGCACCAACCACCCAGAGTCAGTTGAGAGGGACGAAAAACCAGCACAGTTCTCATTGTCCTTGCTCAGAGGAGAACCAAGCTCTGGGCTAACCCAGGACACGTACAAAGTGAGGAGAATCATCTACACTTCCTGCAGAAAATAGTAAACTCCACATTCTTGTTCGCTTTGGGAAAAATGACATTCCTCTTTACTGGGCAGCAAAAGACACCTGTGATAATGTGGCGATTTCACTGAAAATGTAAAAGCAGGTGGTTTGGTTTGGGCTTTTTTGTGAATTAAATATAATTAAGACAACATGTTGAAGATGTTGTTTCCCAGACCAAAGGCGGTTTCAAATCCAGGTGGTTCTTTTTTTGGTCACCAACACTGAGAGTCCTAAATGACTTTGTCACATAAAAGATGGCAAAGCTAAACTGATCAAAGACCAGCTGAAACAATCCAAGCCAGAAGCCCTGCCATCTATTTCAAAAGTAAATCAAAGTCCCAGCAAGGTCACGACAGAAGAAATTTTAAGGCTGGGGGCTGAAGCAGTATTTCAATGTTTGAGATCCTACCTTACAGCTGTATTGTCACGTGAGGGCAAAGACAGAATTCAATTTGTGAAAGCTCTGTCTGAATAATTCCCCCTAGAGAGAAGATGTTTGCTACCCTCCCTCTGCTTGGTTGGTTGGGTTTGGGGGTTTTCTTGGATATTGTTTCTGTCAGTGGATACTCGGGTTTAAACCCCCCCTCTGCTCTGATGGCTGATATTCCACGGACATGATCCTGTAACAAATTAAATTCTGGGTGTTCAGTGTTCCCTTGTGGATATGAACACAGTCAGGATGTTCTACGGCAACCAGGAGTCAAACATTAATTCTGAGATGTTCACTTGCAACAGGGCCATATCAAAAGTAAATCCAATAAATTGTGCACGCTTTCCTTTGTAAGGATTTAAAGCAAAAGGTGCAATGGAAAGGTAAAAAAAAAAAAATCCACTTATTTCAACTGGAGCCTATTTTTAGAAGTACTACAGACTTTTATTACAGTTTAAAATAAACATGCTCTGAACACCTTTTCTCACATTATTCTCCTCTGCTACATGTGGAAAAATTCGGACCATCAAGAAAATGAGCTCTCTAAAAGAGCTGTGAAATCTGATATCGCACCTTCCAGCAATGTTTCCTTTGTTCCCATTTTATTTCTCCCCGAATTCCCTACCTGGAAGGTAAAACGGCCCTCAAGAGAGGATAGAAATGCTTTAAAATATGAACAGAAAAGCAGATGTGTTGAAAATGTTAGGGAAAGACAGGCTCTGGTAGGTGCTGCCTTTGGGATGGATCTGGAATAAAGCTGGGTCATGGTGCAAGATCCCGAGGGGATTCCCTGGGACTGGCACCCAAGTGACCAAATCCCCTTCCTAAACCATGGTGAAATGAGGAAAAGAATCACATTTGGCTCCACAAACACAGAAAAAAGTTGGGTTTCCACTTTGGTTTTGCTACCTGACTTGCAGCCTCATGGTCTCCCACATGAGGAACACTGAGCCCCTCCAGCCAAGCTGGACAGAATATCCAAGATTTTAATCCACTGAGCAGCAGAACAATCCCAACTCATCTCCCACAAAGAATCCATTATGGAGAACAAAACCCCTTTGTCCTTCAGAAGGGGCTCCAAAATCCCTCGTGCAGAGGGAGAGCGAGGGAGCAGCGACAACTGCACGGGGCAGTGGAGCGCCGGGAACCCTGGGCAAACCACGGGAGCCTTTCCCAGGGAAACAAGATCCTCCTTCCGCCATGGAGAAGGAGCAGGATGTGCCAGCCTGTCCCTTCCTCATGTGCTGAGGCTGGGACAGGGCCCAGCCACCCCTCAGACTCAGGGGAAGTAAAGGAAATTCAGCTCAGCAGGAGCCCTGCAAGGTGCTTCACGGGACCTTCGGCCCTGGGGATTTGGATCGTCCTGGGATACAGTTCAACAATCCCTCAGGTGCTGCTCTCATGCACTGTTTGGATATCCAAGAACTTGTGAAGGCTTCTAGAAGAGAACAGTGCAGCTCATGAGATTCAGAACAAAGGATTTGCCATCTATTTTATATACAGCTCATATAATTTCTCCGGGTTTATGGGTGCTGCTATAGAAAAACATATAAAAGCTAAAATATCACTGTTGTTCCTCACAGCACTGTCTTCCAAAACAAACAGGTGCAGAGCACCTCTAAGGAAAAAGATAAAACTAAATCTGTGCCTCTGACAGAGCGGCTTTGAATCCTGCGTTCGTGACACACCACCGCACGTTTCCTGGGGAAAAAGAAAGCGGCTCTGAAGAGATGCACAGAAAAATTGCAGCTAACACCAGAGAACACAAAAGCTTTCCAAACTGTTGCTCCACTGCAAGGCTTGGCTGGTAGCAGGGCAGGAACTGCTGCCCAGAAGGAGGGAAGGGGGTGGATGTGAAGGCCAGCGCTCCCACCCAGGGCGGCAGCAGCAGCAGCAGCAGCGCTGGGAGGGCTGGAGGCTGTCCCAGGGATAAAGGGAGCCAGGCCGTGGTGCCAGGGGCTGGAGGGATGGAGGCAGCTCCCAGCCCAGCTGGTTATTTCACAAGCAGGGGCTGGTTTGTGGGGCCGAGCTGCAGGGTCACCGTTCTCTCCAAGGGGAAGCGAAGGCAGCGCAGATAGAGGGAGGGACTGTGTTTGCTACCAAGAAATTACAAGCTGCCTGGGCAGCCTTTCTCACAGTTTTCTGGGCACTGAGGACAGGTTTTCCAGAGCTCTTGGAAAAACAAGAACAAGCAGAGGTTCTTATTTTTTGAAGTTATCTTGACAGTCACGGGGTTGGAAGGGGTGAGCAGCACTGAAGTTAAACTCTGCTGCTCCAACGCCTTTAATCAGGGCTGGGTCTTCCTGCCCTGTACCTACCAGTCCTTAGCTGAATTCCCTTTGACAACAACTCCAGCCTCCTTCCCTATCTATTTCAGAGCTGCAGAAGCAGCTCAATCCTGACAGACCCCAGGAAAGACAGGAAAGTGCAGATGTGTGGGTAAAATAAAGGTGACAAAAATGTATCAGCTGTGTGCCTGTGACCCACACTCTCATCCCGCTATTCCCGCAGGAGCCGCAAATCAAACCTCTCACTGCATTGCTAGGATACAATTCCCCAGTGAATCACCTGTTAAATCCTTCCCCGTGCCACCTGAAAAACATTTCTGCAGATCTCTACCCCCGTATCACACATTTGAGGTGTTCCATCCCGTAATCTAGCAGGGGTTATAAATTAACTGTGAGTTTTTAATGGACCCCAACAGCGACGCTGGGGGCAGTGAGACGCTGCAGTATTCATTAAAAGGTTTGGAAGCCCTGCTTCAGGTCATAAACGGGCTCAGCCTGGCTTGCACTGCCCAAGCACAGCTGGACTGCTATTTCATTAAGTCTCTGCTCCCAGCTCATCCTGCAAAGAGAATATAAAAATTAACTGCTGGCATCTGCGGGCACATTCCTTGTATCCAACTCAACGGGCTCTGATCCAAAGGAACAGACCTGGGGACGTCCTGTGGCTCAGACAGGGGAACTTCCAAGTTCTCCCTAGCACTGTCTGCAAGGCCTCATTCCTTTCATCAGCTAAAAAGACTCAACTACATCCACTGAAGGAGATTCCATCACCTCACTTTGCGTGGGGTCCACTCCAGAGGGACCAAAGTCACGACTTTTTGGTCCAAAAGCTCCCGTTTCCCCTCCATGACTGCTGAGCACAAAGTAAGGATCAAGCTCATAGAGCATCAGTCCAAGAATTATTGTTTTTACCCACTCAGCTGATTAATGACATATTTTATTTGAACATCTCAAACAGGTAAAAGCTATTTTCTTTACTACAGGTTTTTAGTAGCTATGGCAAAACATTCCAGCTCTTGGAACGCTGCTGTCAGCTTTATCCCAGACTCCTGTGAGTTCAACCAGTTCCAGCTCTTTATTCCTCACTGTAAACGAGGATAACACTCATTGTTTATTTCACAGGAGTGGCTCAAAGTCGAATTAACTGGGCTTCTGTGAGAGCAAGGATTCTGCAGAGAGGATTAAAAATATATGCAAATGTGAGCATTAAAACGTTTGTTGTCGTACTCGTTGCTAAATGCACCAATTGAGAAACACTTGAACTCAACCAGGGGAGTGTTCAATTTACTGTACTGCAGAGAAAAACTCGGAACGTCCACGGATTAGCTGCTAAGGCAAACATAATGTACCTCAGAACAGTCGCAGTCTTAGATATTTGGACTTTTAAGAGATAGATCACTTTTTACAACTTTTTTTTTGGGGGGGATGTTAAATACATGGATTATGTAACACTAGTGAGAAAAGCATTTTTGAAGCTAGAGAACGCCGCCAAGGCTCCATGAACATCCTCACTAACGCCGAAATTCCCATTTTTGCCACCTCAGGTAAACAGCTCGGTGTGATGCCTGCGGCAGGACAAGAGCAGAGCGTTCACCTCTGGGTTTGGAGCAGGAAAAGCGTGAGCATCAGCACTGCCGCGGCCGCCGGCGCGGGGAGGTTTCATCCAGGCCCAGCCCGGCGGGAACGCTGCAGCGCGGGGGTTAAACAAGCACCAGGCACACCACATGTCTGGGGAGGACATCTGAAAGAGATCCCGAGCAGCAGGAGCAATATTGAAAAAGAAAAATCCCCTTCCATGCCATAAATATTTATAGTAGATCCAAGGAACTGGCCGAGTTCAGGCTTGTCCTACATGAATCATACATCAACCCCCGTCTTCATTTCATGTGCTCTGGATAAAAGCGCCACAAAGGAGGTGCCACAGTTGTGTCAGCTTCTTTTTCTCTACCTTAAGAGCAGGTTTTGTGGAGCTGCTTGAGAAGATGTTGCTTTCCAAAGAATATAAACAGAAGGACTAGAGAGTCCTATTTTACTTGGCTAGCTCTGGTGTGGCATTTAGGTCCACAGAAACAGTTTCCTTTTGCCTTCTTTACAGCCACATTTAATTCCAGGCAGCAGAGCATCACAGAAAACAACTCCAATGTTGCAATCTGGAGCCTAGAAAACCGAATTTTCTGAGCGGTTCTGCTCTGAAAGTGTCCAAAGCTGTTACTGTCACAACCGTCTTAATTTACTTTTAGAAATGAGACCTACCAAACATTAGCAATTAAATAACAAAACTGGAAGTCTCAAAGCCCCCTCTGAAAGGCAAGTACAGCCTGTTGATACCATCTGCAAGGGAAGTAAATCCCCCCCAATTCCCAAAAGAAGAACAGTTACTCAAAAAGATCCATTTGGCACCTTTGGGTTTCATGCTCATGCAAAAGATGGCTGGGCTGGGAACTTGGTAGGTTGTATCTACAAAGGGTATTGCCAATCTGCTGTTCTGGGATTTTGAGTTAAAACAAAATATAATAAATGTTCCAAAAATGGTTTATATTGCCATACAACAGTGCCATTCCTACCCTGGGGAAAAAAAAAAAAAAAAAGATTAAATCTCTCTCACATCCAACTACAACCCCATATTTAAAGGCAAAAACAACCCCTATTTCTGCATGCTGAGAAAGAAATACTAAGCCTCACAAAGCAGGAAAGTGCAGTGCTGAGAGGTTTCCATGCCTGCCCTGTCAAATGGGTTTCCAGGAAAAACTACTGCTTTTTAAACACAACTGGTTCCAAACTTTCCCTGGGAGAGCAAATAGATTTCCTGGAACCTGCTAGCAACATTTGGAAGAATAGGAGGAAAGTTATACACTACAATGCCTGGTTCTCACAGCTGACAGGGAGCACTCCGGAGTGATGAGGAGTGAAAAGAAACGTCCTTAAATAATCAGAGACTCTTGGAACACCGGGAATTAGGAAGGACAGGTTTTGTGAGGGAACTGAGCTGGCACCAGCCTGCTGAAGGCAGCTTCCCTTCCTCCCTGTGTGCCACCAAGGCTGCAGCACTCCAGTATCCCAAGTGTTATCCACTTCTGTCCACCAACACCACTCGTGGATGAGCTTTTTCTCCAAAACCAAAATGAGGCCCAAAGCACCACACAACATTTTTTGGGGGGAGAAGCTGGACCAAGTGCTGCTAAACTTAACAAGTTCTTGCTTTTAACTCTAGCAACAAGTGTCACTTAAAATCTAATACCAAACAGTGCCATGAAATTTAGGCAAGGAAACATTCTAAACTCTTTGTTTAAAAAAAATCTGATAGCAACCAGTGCTGTGAAACTTAGGTAAGGAATGATTCCAAGCTCAGTCCCACACTTTTGTCCCCACCACCCATATCATCGCCCTGAGATTTAAGGACTGCCATTCCTGTTAAAAGTGGATCTCTGAAGATCTTTGCTGCAGTCCCATCACCTGGGACTGCAGGTTTCTGGGTGACTCTTTCTTCGGCTGGAACCAGTGCTGCGGCGGTGCCGGCTACCTCAGCCTCACCAAGGTTGCACAAGAAGCTGCACTGAGATATTTCCTAACAAGGAATGACCTTTTCTAAGGAAACGGCCTGGAGTTGCATCGGGGGAGGGTCAGGTTGGATCTCAGGGAAAGGTTCTTCCCCAGAGGGTGCTGGCGCTGCCCGGGCTCCCCAGGAACGGGCACGGCCTGAGGCTGCCAGAGCCCCAGAGCTCCCAGGGGTGCCCAGGGTGGGACTGCTGGGGCGTCTGGGCAGGGACAGGAGTTGGATCCGTGATCCCCGAGTGTCCCTTCCAGCTCTGGATACTCTGTGCAGTCGCCCAAGCTCGCCTCACCCTACAATCAGTGCCAGCTACTCCTGCTAAGACCAAACCTCCAGCAGCAGCTCCATCCATCCCTCTGTGAGGCCAGGGTTCCCAGTGGGCAGAGATAACCCTAATTAAGATCTCAGCTGCCCTGGAGGATCCATCACCCCCAGCCCTCCCAGGACACACACCAGTGCTCCGAGCTCCTCCCTGAGAATGAGACCATCTGAGCGAGCCGGGAGAGAGGCACCAGGGGCACCCTGCCCCGGGAAACCCAGAGGGAGCCACAGCTCTCCCTCGCCAAGGCAGGGACGAACAAAGCCCCAGTGTGTGCAGCGAGCGCTCCGTGCAGATCCGCAGAGCCATTCCAGGGGCACGCTGCACAAAACCCGCCCGGCTTTAAAGCAGGAATTCCACCCCGAAGCCCTCCCGGTTCTGTAACGCCGAGGAAGGATAAAGCCATTTTTGTAAACGCTTCTCCAGGAACTCGTGTTCACCGCTACCTCACGCTATTATCAGTGAGAAATTATAGGCTCTGTCCTGCCGGATTATTGTTAGTGTAAACAACTTTGCTAAATTGCTTGGCACTCTGTCTGCATGCAGCATGTTCAAACTCTGTCGTCTATTCAGCCAAAATCAAGTATAAAGGCCCATCTGTATTAAACCTCAAGAAGAAATTAATAGACAACTATTTTCATGCAAAGCAGATATTTAAAAAAGGCAAAGCCAATACATATGGATGAACTTTTTCATTCATAATTTTAGATGCCGCACAATGAAGACTGTTGTTTAAGCTTTATTTTTTCTCTAACAGCTCTCCATACAATGCAGTGCATTGTTCAAACTCTGGAGCAATTTAAGCTTTTTCAATGTCTCCTAAAATCCCTGGATTTATATCCAAAGAGACCTGGCACTGTAACAAATTTGACTTGTGAGTAACAAGTTACAGCCTTTAAGCAAATTGCTCATTAACACAGAATTCAACTTACTGCTACAAACCTCACTACCTTTTATCTGAGGAAAAAAAACATGCTGCCTATCTAATCTACAGAAGTTGTGGGATAACACTCTATTATATTTGGGTTTTTAATTTCCTTGTTTGAGTTCTCAGTACAAATGCTGAACTAGCATCCAGGGTGAGAACAACAGAACTCCAGGGGGAAAAAAAAAAAAAAAAAAGTTGAAGTATGACCTAAATCTATCCTGCCTTTGATGAACGAGGAAAATAAACTGAATTTTGATGTCGGTCCTGAAGAGGATATTCCCATCTTTATGCTAGGAGGAAATGAGCAAGAAAAGCCCAACTGTGAAGCTGGGGCTCTTTGTTTTTTTCCTGAAGATGAAAGAGATTGAAAATGCAAAACCCACAGAATGGTTCTGTAAGTGGGGAACGTTCTGTAGGTGCATCTTAATTTACATGGCTTTGAACAGAAATTTTACACTGCGTTACAAATAAGAACACTTAATCTGCCATGAAGGAGATTCTTATCCAAGGATTTCTTAGCAGAAGAATAGTGCTGAAGTCATTTTACTTGTTTAGAAACTAACCCAAACTTCGCAGTTAATAGGAGAAACTGATGTTAGAGAAAAATGCGAGGTCATCAAAGAAAGCTGATGGAAACTCTTCTTTAGAACTCAAGGAAACACGTTGCATTTCATGAAAAAGCAAATGAAGTTGGTTAGCAGGACCTGTGCCTCTGACAGCAAACGTCTGAAGTGGCCTTTTGGGGAAGACAGACACATTTTCAGGATGCCTTGGGAGGACACCCAGCTCTGCAAGCCAAGGAACACTCCAGCCTCACAGGAAGTCGCTGAAATAATTATGTAATATGCCACTAACTATTGAAAGCTGTCCTGAAACCAAAAAGGGGTGTTTCGCTAGAAATCTGGATCCAATTTTTTTCATTAAAAAAAATAAAAAATCCCAGTCTTCTGGATTATCCAGAGAACTCTGCATAACTATTTTGAGTGCTCCAAGTAACATGCCTGGGGGATTTCTCAGCATCTTATTGCATTTTTTATACCTTTCCCAGCACAGCAGTTCCAGCCCTGAGAATGCAGCAATAACCCAGAGCATCTGAAACTGGGAGAGAGAGGAAGGCAGGCAGGAATCTGCCTTCCAACCCAGCACCATCTGTGACGAGCACCAGAATGAACCCAACGTGCCTGGATTCTGCAGCTCCTGGTGCACGTTCCGTGGGAAAGCAGGAGGCAAAGCTCGCTGGGCAACCCCGGAGTCAGGGAGCAGCTTCACCCGGAGCACCCCAGCGCCTCCCGGCCCTGCTGGGAAGGAAGCAGAGCTGGAGCTGAGCGCGTGTCCAGCACAGCACGCTGCAGGAGCGCCAGCCCCGAGCCCCTGCCCGCACCTCAGCCACGCTCCCAGGAGCTTCCCCGAACGATGGTCATTCCACTGGCCCTTGCTGATCACTGGCAGCAAATGTTTGCTTGAAGGATATCAGATGTATTCACGCTAAAGATGAGCGTCCCCATGCCAAGGCGACAATTCTCTAATTGTTTCTTCTTTTCTTTCCGATTGCACCAAAGCTGTTACGCTCAATTGCTAGAAATGGTTGATGGTCACTAATGGGGCTGTCATTTTCCATTGGTGAGGACCAAGCATTCCCGTTTGAATGATTCCAAAACTTTCTTTCACTGGAGAGGGAGGCAAAACTCAAACGTCTTTTTCATGCAATTTGTTTAAAAAAAACCACCAACTCGTTAAAAATTCGGATTTTCCTCCAAAAGCATTGGTTGGATTTGAGATTACCATGGGGCGTCATGAGGGCTCAAAGCTAGTAATGAGATTAAGAAAACCCTCCAAAGACAATCAGTGTAAAACAAACAACCTTGAGGAAAAGAAATGGCTTTATCCTGTGCTGCAGTTATGGACCCCCTTTCTAGAACTCTTTCCCCTCAATTCTGGTTATAATCCTTCTCCTGTGGCTGTTTTAATGACACCAGCGTGCAGAAATTTCCAAGAGGCTACAAAGGCACCTTCGAGGCCATTTAGAAACCTCCAGCTCAAAAGCAGCCTCAGGCAGGGTGGGATGCTCAGGGCTCCAGGTGGGATTTGAGTATCTCCAAAGGTGGAGACTCCAGAGCCTCGCTGGAGAACCCGCGCCAGCGGTTCACCAACGTCACAACAGAAAATAAAATAAATCATCCCATGTTTGAGGAAACAGCCACGCTCAGGTGAGGTTTCAGCTGCAGAGCTCAACCTGCAGCACGGCCTCGCTTCTGAAGAGCTCACGGGAGAACTTCCAGCTCTCCCATTCCCAGCAGGAGAACACTCCGCTGCCCACAAGGCAGGTCCCCCATCTGAGTTACCACCTCTGCTCCTCCTCCCGCACAGAGGAGGCCAAAATCAGAGAGCGGTGAATGACCTGAGCAGCACCTGGGCACGATCTCCACGCTGGGAACCGTGAAGGGCACAATTCAGGAGGAGATGAAGACAGGGCTGAGGTTCCTGCCCCTCCCAGCCAGGGAAGGCTCTCCAGGGCTGGCATTAACTCAGCAGACCCGAGCTCACAGATAACAAATTGCTACCTGTGACTCTCGCCGGGCAAGAAAAAGCAGGACTCCTCTCGGGATGCAAATGACACTGCTCTGCTCCGTGTGGAACTACAGGGTTGCCAAATGCACACGGTGCAGGAGCTTTTCCTATTCCTTAGGTATCCACACATCTCTGACCCACAGGCTGCTGCAGATCCAACAGCTCCAGTGCCAGAAGAACAAAACCACCAGGCAACCTCAGAAAACACACTGACACATCTCGCCAGCACAGAAACACACTGACACATCTCGCCAGCACAGAAACACACTGACACATCTCACCAGCACAGAAACCATCTCGAAACCCAAAACCTAATGGCTCACGACAGAACCTAAAGCAACAAGGAACCCATCTATCTCCTGAGGCCTGGTGGCCCATCATGCTTTCCTCTGAAACTTCGAACCTCTTTTCCCACCACACGGTGTATTTTTATCTCATCCTACACCTTCAAAAGTACTTTCCAGGAAGGCATCACTAGTCTGAGTATGGCCTTCAATAAATCCTAATTAACTGAGTTTGAAAGGCTGTTTTGCTGTCAATATAGTTACTGCTGCAGCAGTGCCCCTGGATCCATCGCTGCTGACACAACCATAAAATAAATACTATGGCAGAGGCCTGGAAGATCTGTAGGCATCTCTGAAACACCCCTTGAGCTCAGAGCAGATGTTGCCAGTGTTTACACTTTTTAAATCATTGGGGTATAAACACCTCACTATAAACACCACTGAAGTTTTGCTTTTCTTCTCTTCATTTTGTGTGTGTTTATTTTAGTGTTAAAAATGTTAACTTCCAGAATAAGGAAAACAGCAACAGATGTTTAACCTAAACAAAAACTGTTCCAGTAGAGTGTATTCCTTAAGCTGTTCTTTTGCTTTTGAACTATTAAAGCTAAGATCTGGTTAAATAACAATTACTGGAGAAGAGGGTGGGGAATAAAAAGGGGGCTGGAAAGAATCTTCCATAAATATTAGGCATAATTACAATGAATCGAACTAATGAGCCAAAACTACAGAGCAACAAAACTTAGTCAACAAAACACTCAGAAAGATGTATTACGTAAATAAAGCTTTGCATAAAATTCCATGGTTTTCATCAGAAGTTATCGACTGCTTCCAAACAAAACACTAATTACTGCAGAGAGCAGCAAAAAAGTTAAAGGATCCTGAAATGAAAAAGTTAAAGGAACATGACATGAAAAAGTTAAAGGATCCTGAAAATTGTTTTTCTTTTTTTGTTTTTTTTTTTTTCTCTCTTAAACGAGTTTTCTTGCTCTAACAAAGAAAGCATGTCATAAGAAAGAAGTTGGGAATTCAACTCCATGCAACCTCAGCTCTGTATTATTCAGCTCAATCTCCCATAAAACACTTTTACCCAAATGAATATACACATATTTGTGCAGGCAAGAAAAAGCAGGGAAAAAGGGGAAACAAAGACTTGAACAGTTCAACAGGGAGCCCCTCCATTTCCTGAAGGCAAGAAATGTGGCCGTGCTGGTTTAGGGATAGAAAAGTCTGTAATTTCCACAGTGAGACTCAGCTGCCTGCCTCCTGGCCTGCCCTTTTTCTCATCTCTCCTTGGCCTCTGTACGCTCCTCATTGTTTCTTTCCTGACAACTCCAGCGAGTTTGTTTTCCGAAAGAACATGGAAAAAACGTTCCTGCTGAATCAGAGAAAAAAA
>VWZN01003787.1:456201-472444 GCA_013396955.1 Regulus satrapa | reverse complement strand
CTTCCAAATTGTTAAAAAAAAAAAACAAAAAAAAAAAAAAAAATAAAATACGAGCGTAAAAGCAAAGCGAACGCGGCGGGGCAGGGCAGGCGGGGAGGAGGGCGCAGCCCGCTGCGAGCGCCGGCGCTGACAGCGGCAGTGCCCGGCACTGCCCGGCGGGCCCCGCTCCGCNCCCGCCGCCCTCAGAGCCCGGCCCGCCCCGCGCAGGCGCCGCCGGCCGGGGCCGCTTTGTGCTCCGGGCACCGAGCGGGGGGCGGCGGCCACGGGCGAGGAGCGAGGGAAGGAGGGAGGGCACGGCCGCGTCAGAGCCGCTCGCACAGGAAACGGCGGCTGGAGGAGGAGGAGGAGGAGGAGGCGGCCGCGAGGGGAGGAAGCGGCGCTGAGGGGCCTCCTCCGGGCACGGGCGGGGGCTCGGGATCCTTCTGTTCAAAACGAATTCTGCTCCTTGTGTTCGAAAGGAATTCCGCCTCTCTGCGCTCCCCAGCGCGGCCTCAGCGCCTCACACGCGGTTCTACGGCAACAGCAGCCATGGAATCACGGCATGGCATGGCAGGAATGAGAAATGGAATCGCAGGAATGGCAGAGACAATTAAAATAAAAGGCGTGAGGCAGTGGCGAGTTTCCCGTGTATGTAGTTTATATATAAATAGTTTTGAAAGGTTTCTCGTACACATTGCTGCAATTCCACGGGGGCGCAGGCGGGTGGGATTTTTTTTAAGGGCTATTAGTGGTTAAACATTCCAGGCAAAGCTGCGGTCGGGGTGACAGGGATGACGATGATGATGATGGGGGCTGCTCTCTCATCTCAGGATGTGGGCTGCCCTTGCGCGCTCCCAACCTGGAGCACAAAGCTCCGGGACAGATGTGAGCACACACCTGCATGTGCCAGCCGGACGGGCTCATCCTCGCACCCGGCTGCAGCTCCTGCGGCTCAGCAGCACCTCAACTCTCGGGCTGACACCGACAGAGAAATAAAAAAAGCTCATGGAATCCTAGTTCTCCCTCCGCCCTCCTCAGCGTGGAGCACAGCCCATCCCTGCCCATCTAGGAGGGGGAATCTTCATGGGACACACGAGGGCAGAGCCAGTAAAATATTTTCATTTCCACTCTGAGAACTTCTCCCCTCTGCTAGAGAAGGGGAAGGGATGACATGACAGAGGCAACTCAGGGGGTGCTACTTTGTGATGGCATTTTGAGAGTTACTGCTTGAATGCTTGGGCTATTTCAGCTAGAACAGGTAGTTTAAATCTGCTGCTGGTGCGTACTGAATATTCTAAGGAAGATTGACTAGAACATGAAAAAGGTTTCTCCTCACTTCAGGTAACAGCACATTTCTTAAATGGTATCTAATAAAAAGTTGCAGTTGTTTTGCAGAAGTTGCAACCACCCAGCCCAAAGCAGCCCGTGATGTTTTCGATCAAGAGTAGTGTATGGTAATTTTTAAGCAGGGCACGAGAAGTTTTGCATATTGTGCATATTCAGACAGATTCTACACCAATCCATCGAACTAAAGCAGCCAACTAATAAAGACATCAAGAGAAAGCTGAGCCCTCTAAGGTATAAACAACAATGAAAATCCACACCTACAACATTTTAAAAAAGACACGTTTCCTCAGCATGAAATGCAAGCTCCTCACCAATGCTGGGGACAATATTTTGATATATAGAGTTTTTAACAGAGAGCATCGATGCAGGGATGACACTGCAACACATTTAGTGGGTGCTTGGGAAGGACAAGAAGATAAGTATTCCATTTTTTCACTTTAAAATACTTTAATTTTTGTGGGAGGTGCAGGTGATGAGAAAGAAAACGCTATTTCAAGTCCTTTAGAGCAGTGCTCTACAAGACAGGGGTGCACAGGGGCTTTAAAATTCTGAGCCCAATTTGTATTCTCCTCTATATTCAAAGTTACATATTTCTCCAAGCTGTTTGGAAAAGTGTGGTTGGGTGTTGTCCACAAACCATGACCACTCAGGAGCGCTGTCCAGACATTAATAAAGGAGTTAATTCTTCTTTATTAGACCAGTAGTCACTGGTGTGCAGGTTTTTAGGCAGTAATGATCCCTGTTAGGTGAATGGCTTTCAGCATTTCAGTACAAACTCTGATTGGACTTGTCAAATGTTGCATAATGAACATGCTTCACAAACAATAATAATAAACTGTTCCAAGCAGCAAGAACATTTTGAACTTCTAAATTAAAATATCTATGCTGAAAACAAGGCAATGCCTAGTGAAAGAGTGTGTGTGGGGAGGAATTATCTATGCAAACGTGTCTCTAATATTGCATTTTAAAGCCAAAATCCACTCTTAGGAAAACTTTCTTTGAAAGAAAATTTCATCAGCTCAACAACTCCAAGTCCAGCAAACATTAACCTCAAAAACTGATGGGGTCACTGTGAAGTGCTTGGCTCCTGTGAGCCAATTCCCAACTCAGATTGCTGCTGGGATGTGTACTGAACAGAAACCAGTCATCACCGCCACAGTGGGTGAGGGACGAGGCTCTTTTCCAGCAGCTCCTTGCACACGCAGAGAGCAGCAAACACAGCCCGTGCTGAGGCATCTCTGCCCTCTGTGTCCGGAGAAATGGAGCATCCCTGGGATGGAGCATCCCTGCTCCTGCCAGCGCTGGATGCACCAACTCCAACACAAGAGCAGCCTCTAGAGGCAAGGGGAAAGCCAGTGGGATTGCCACGGGATCTCCTCCTGGTTATCCCACCGCAGCCTCCCCGGGATCGGCTTCGCTTCAGCACAGAACACAAACTCAGCCTGGGCACGGCCGTGTCCTACAGCTCAGGAGGCACAAAGAGCAAAGGAAGGACAGCAAAGGAGCAGGTCAATCACCGCTGTCAGTAACAGGACTTGGTATAAAAATAAATCCTTACAACGGTATATTATTTGTTCACCTGGGGTTTTGGAAGGGGAAAAAATTCTGAGTATGTCAAGTCTTTGGTATCGGGTTTGACAGTGAGAGTTAATATGGGGTTTTAGAGCATTACAAACATACGGGGAGCTGCTTTTGCCTTTGCCTTTTCTCTGCCCGCTCACACGTGCTGAAGAGCCTGAGGAAATAAAATCCCTGTGGTGCCTGCACTCCCCAACATCTCCCAGGGGGAAAATGGGCAACGCTGGCTGAGAACCAACCCCGCAGATGGGAGACACCTGAGATTCCACCCATGAAGATCATCAGCAGAGAGCAGCTCCTGAAACACTGACCAGCTCTCCAGATGAGAGAAAAGAAACAGTCTTTCTGGAGGTGAGACACACTGAGATGTCTGTGTGGTCACACAGAGCTGCCCAGCAGAATTCCATTTCTGAGGAGATAATTATCAGCTGCAGCTCCTCAGGCCAGACAGGCACCTACTGAAACCCCAGCGCACAGCAAGGAGGAGGTGCAGGAAAATAAAGCAAGAACATTGAAAAACAGGTTTTACCTTTTTCCTTTCCCTAAAAAAGAGCGAATTGGGAGTTGAGGGTTGCTAGGGGGCGATGTGCCTGAAGGAAAAGGCTTTTCTCCTTCCACACACTCCACTGCAGCCTGTGGGAATAGCTGCTCTCAGCATCCTTGACTTGTATTTGTTAGAATGTGCTGCACGGGAAAAAGGCAAAACAACATTTTTCCTGGAGATCCACAAACACAGCTCTTCCCTCGGTGGGTCAGACACCACAAAAAATAACTTTACACACTTCTTACAAAGCCTTAACCACTCCCAACTGCACCAGGGAACAGAATATATCAAAACACACGTTACTCCTATGTGCATTCTTCAATGTTTCTTTTCCTTAATCATTAAAAGTTGCAGTGCAAATAGATTTTAATCACTCCAAATGACCCGTTTCCTTAAAATAAATCAATAATTAAAGAAAGCCCCACCAGGCAGAACACCTCTGAGCTCAAGCTGGTGCCTTCCTGTTTTACCTGTCCCCTAGTTAGAGGTTTCAACAACGTGCCAGACATTAGACCAGACAAAAGACACTTTTTAAATTCTCACTGGAGCTTCTGAAGACTGAAATAGAAAGCTTACACCCAGTATCGACTTGTAACAAAATAATCTGTGTATTCTATCATACTTGTCATAACCTAAGCTTAGGGGATGCTGCTTAAAAAGCCCAAACACATTAGCATTATCTAGTGAGGAAATCTGTTAATGGGTGTCACAAAGTGCTGGGTGACTCACCATAGGAGCCCCCAGTGAACAAAAATCAAAAATGCAGTGATGCCTAAGGATGTCTAGAGCTGCCAGCAGCAGCAGGAAGAGATGGCAATGGCTTGTCTGGACTGGCAGATTGATTTAAAATTTATTATTATTATTATTATAATTTAAAAATGCCTTGCTGTACTGCAGCTCTTATTGTGTACTCCTCACTTCTTTAAGGACACCCAGGTTTCAAACAGCATCTCGCCCTGATGGTAAAGGGAACATTTCAGAGTGCTTGTTTTGTATTTATTGAGCCATTTAGGACCAGCTATTTCATAGCAGGGCAGAAAATTCCAAGGGATGTATCAACTCAAAAAGCTTTTGGGTAATTAAAACCTGCCTTCATCAGCAAGAATCGTTTGTCTCCCACCCCAAACCCAACACACCTGCTGTCCTTCCACAGCCTTCTGCAGGTGGAATTTGGGCCAGGAAAGGCAGAATCCAAACACAGAGCTTCCCCTGTAGGTTTTTTTGGGGTTATTTTTAGCAAACACCACATTTCATTTTGGGTGAATGCATAAGATAGGCACAGAGGTGCTGGGTGAGGCCTCTGGTTTATCAAGAATATTTTCCATTTCTCACTGGTAGCTTGTAGCTCTCAATTTGCTGGTGTTTTTCTCTTTTTGTTTCCTTAGCCTGGGCTGAGAATACTTCAAAAAATGCAGCTAAAGCACACAAAAGATAAATCTAGTTTATCTGGGTGGAAAAATTGTAACGTGCTAATTAAAAACTTGATAGTCTTTCCTGTTATTTGCATACTAATTTAAATTTCTGAAGGGTTGATGATAATCACAAACATAATTCAACTCGAACTACAAAGAGTCTCAAACACCATCAGAGCCTGTGCCATGCCCTGACATTGTGTTAGAGGGGCAAAAAAATCACTTTATAGTCTTCCAATGTGAGAAAGGAGAGGATTTTAAAAAAAAAAAAAATGATTACACTAAAAAAAAAAAGTCAATTTTAAGTCAGCTTGATGCTCAGGCATCTAAACCACTTTTAACTTAGGAAAATTAAGAGCCAGACCGTGTTTAGAGGTTAGACTTCAAAATTGCTGTGTGTATCCCTCAGCTTTGGGAAGAAGCAAATCCAGTTTCCAGAAGCCACTAATTACAGGGTTTAGAAATAAAGCAGAGAGCTCTAAAATTGCTAAAGTCTTTGAAAACATTTCCCCTTATAGCTCGCTTGGCAAGACATGAAATATACTTTTTTATAGATATAAATATGTATGTAAATATACAAGGCCTAATTGAGCTTAGATGTCAACATATGTAAATCTGTGGAGCTGACCTTGCTCGCACACAGAGTGAATATTCCAATAATTATAACCCCCTTATAAATGAGATAAAATCAGGTTTCCCAATGCTGTCCCAAGCACTAAAATCCATCACAGATTTTCTTATGAAACTGAATCGTTTGGGCTTCTACACATCACAGCAATTCCTTACTCTAAATTTTAAGATGAAATTATTAATAAATATTTCTTGCCAAACCCAATTATGTAACTTTCAACCTGCTCCATGAAATTAAAGTGAAATTTCATTCAAGCTCTAAGGCTATTCTTTTCCAATTGAGGGTCTTGTTGTCGATTAATTTTAAAAGTATTTGACCTTAATAATATTTTTGACCACTCCAAAAAAAAAAAAAACCCAAACCTTACCCCACACTTTAAACACACTCTCATCCCCAAATTGTTGTGCTCGCAAATACCTAGCCACAAAAAAAAACCTCTGCTCAGGATGCTGAGAGCTGTCCTCTGGATCAACAGAAGAAAAAAAACCAAAAAACAAGGAAAAAATCCCATCCTTGCAATATTTAAAGTATTACTACAAGAAGTGTGTGTTGTATTATAGAAATATATCATATTATATATTATTTATTCACACATGGATGTGTGCAGGGTGCTGTAGGACACAAATGGAATGTTAAAAATTGTCCCAATCCCAGTAAATCCTCCGAGGATGCCCTTGCTGTCCAGAAGTACAAATTCAGGTCCCAGGAACAGAGAAAGAACAGGGAAAATCCTCACAAGAGCAGTCACAAAACCCTCCCCTGTTCCCAAGCACAACCTTCCAGCACTGCTGCTCTCCAGCCAGGACAAGACCCGGCAGTGAATGGAAGCTGAAGCCCTTTTTCCAATGGATCAAAGCTACCATTTCCAATTCTACAGTGCACAAGGCATTTTTCCTTCCAAAAATGAAGCCTAGAGAATGCTGAAAATTCCCCACCAAAACGATTTTTCAGTGGAATCAACACTAGGGTCTTTTTTTGTTGTGCTTCTGCTGTTTTCGCTCCAAAAAGAAATGGAATCAAATAAGGTGGGTTTTTTTTTCATGTTTTGGATTAAAAAAAGACATTTATTTGTTATTAACTTCCAGCTTACTGACAAACCAGTCAAGCCTATATTCACATTTCCCATCACTGCCCTTCTGCCAGCTCTACCCTGGTTTTCTCAGGGCTCACACAACCATCACTCACCACCTTTAAAAGCAGAGACCGTTCTTTAAACCAAATTTTTGGCTTTTAATTTACCAAAAAGTCCCCAGGATGGGTCTCTGGTGAGCACTGGCCGTGCCACAGGTTGTCCTCAAGGCCACGAGGAGCCGCAGGCGCTGCAGGAATCGGCAGCGATCACAACCTGAGCTTTGCCATGTTTCACCACTTGTTTTTAACCCGAAGAGGAAAGGATCACAGCTACCAAATTTTAACCCCAAAAGACACCTTGGGTGTGCAGATTTGGGAGTATGGATCAGTTTTTTCCCCCCAAGGCTCACGAATCCAAAATTCAGCGTTTCCCAAATGCGACAAATATTCCGCAACGTCCCCAAAGCTTCCTCAGCTTTTTAAAACATTTTCAATCTTAACATCCCCTTTTGCTCACCTGCAAGCTTCTCCTTCTCTCTCTCCCTCCAACAATCTCAGCACCTCCTCCAGCTGTGTTCTCCAGCCACCCTAAACCCATCCCTCTCTTCCTGATGGAACTTTTCCCATCAATCCCCCCTTACCCAGAGCTCCTCATCCTATCTCACCACAGTTTCCCAATCAAAGATTAATTCCAGGCTGTAAAAGTCCCCGTTTCCCTCTGGACCAAAAAGATATTCGATCATGGCATAGTGAAATCCCAAAAATGAAGTGACAGATCACACTCTCAGAGCACCCCCCAATCTCTCCCTGTCCTGCTCCTTTTCTTCTTCAGCTTTTGTTTCCTTTCTGTCGAGCTACAGCTGCTCTCAGATCCATGAGATCAATGTTTGCTTCTCTAACCCAGTGATATTCCACCCTCTTTCCAAAAAGCTGGAAAAAGATGTCCTGGTTATACTGGAGTTCACATCTGCCTCCTTCCCGAGGAAGGAGTAAAAAAGGCATTAATATTTTGTGACAGGACTGGTGGCTAAAGAGGAAGAAGTTCTACTGGTCCTTAGTAGATAAAATTCCCCTATAACCACCAAATCCCAGCTCCCAAGGAAGAAGAAAAAAATCAGCAGTAGGTGGTGAGCCAGGCTAATTACGTAAACCAGATAATTGCCAAAATTCCTGGGCTCGTTGCTTCCAGAAGTTGGAGGAATTGAACTGCCACATGAAAATGACTGCTCGGCCTGGGCCAGCACCATTCCAGCAGGAGCCACATGGCTGGAGCGAGGCGCTCAAGGAGGAGCGGAGCCAAAATCCCCCCCTTTACAACCTTCACACCGAGCTTAAGGCAGCCTGGGGCACGGGGCTGGGGCAGGGCTGGCTGCCAGGTGTGTGAGCAGCCCGGGCTGCCTGCTCCAGGAGCTCCAAAATTCACACACTGCTGCTCCCAGCACTCCCTGCTGGGCTTCTGCTGGGAAAGAATCAGCAGCAAAAAGGCCACAAAGCTTTTAATTTAATCATTTCTATGAATAGCTTATTAAAAGTTATACTGATAATAAAATACATTAATAGTAATTAATTAAAATTAATAATTTTATGTTATAATAGATTTTAATTTATGAATAAATTAAATTTAACAAAAAGCCCAAAATCCTGAGCTGGAGATGCTCTACTCTTTACCATTACACATCTCAGGAATCAGTTTTCAGGGCAAATATTGTAATATATTTTTTTTTAATACTGAAATGTTTAAAGAGTATTGCTCCCTTTTTTCTCTCCAGGTTCTTTATGTTGCAACTCCATAATATATTGCAAAGTTTTGCAATGCCGATGCTTTTCTCAAAGGCCCGTTTCTCCCGTGGGCACCTGAAGATATTGCACACAATTAAGGGTTTTTTTTCAGCTTTTAAATCTAACAGATTTTTTTTTTAAATCATGTAAATTAGGCCTCAAAGTGAAACCACAAGCTCAGAACTGGAAATTAGTGAAAGCTTTTGAACTGAACACTTTTGAAGGCTGATCATGAAGTGCCAAAATGTTTGGGTTGGGCAGAACAAAACAACTTTTTTCAAGGTAGATAGATGACTGTCAAAATGCATTTTCTCCTCTGGTGTCCCATTCATCAAATACATTCAGACATGCAGAGATCTTCTGTCTCAGAACAAATTCACTACCTGTGAATTTGGATGGATGCGTGCAGGGTTCTGTAGGACACAACTGGAACGTTATAAATTGTCCTAATCCTGCAGGGGATGCCCTTGCTGTCCAGAAATACAAATTCAGACCCCAGAAACAGAGAAAGAACAGGGGGAAAACTTTACAAAAGTAGTCGTGGACATAAATAAATGGATAAATACATGGATATTTAGACACCCATAACCCACGGTGTTATGAGTGTCTAAATATTTGGCTTTCTCCGACGCTGACATGTAGACACCCATAACACAATGGAAGAAATTAGGATTTTTTATTATATATAAAGAGAAGAACGCACCTAATCCAAAGCCACGTGATGGGTATTTTTACTCTTTAAAGCTGGATTTTCTACCATTTAATAGAGACAACAGATGAGCAATATGGTGCCCAGGAAATTTCTATCTGACCCGGGGCCGTAAGCAGGCAGCTGCAGAAGCGAATGCGGGCAGGAGGGTGAGATTCCCCTGCAGGCACAGAAGCCAGTCGGATCCTGACTCCCCAAGGACCACGCCTGGCTTTCATCCACTCTGCAATCAAAGAACTCTTGGGCTGATGCTCCTTTCAGGCAGAACCTGTCTAACCTGTTGATCACTGAATATGGATTTTCAAAGCCACGGGCCAGGGGTGAAGCTTTAATAAAGGAACCCCGTGGAACACCCACCTCCTTTTCCAGCCCCTGCTCAGGCTGCAAACTCCTCCTCTTACCTTAATAATTAATGGGACATGAACTCTGATGGTTCCAGAGGAAGGCTTGCTCTCACAGGGAAGGGAAGCATTTGCCCTCCCCAATTCCTGCCTGTGCATCCTGACCTGCAAATCCAGCAGTGCAGGAGCCAAAATGCTGCCCTACCTGAAGAGCTGGTTGAGCCGGGTATCTCGGACATCCCCGGCTTCTGGTGACCCTTGCCACGCCTCAGCGAGCACTATCTGCTTCTTGACTTCAGCTAAAAAACCCCCACAGCCTCACCCGGGCCTCGGCAAGGCGTCCTCAGGTCACGCCGGCTCTCTGGCCAAATGCAAGAAAGAGGAGTCCACAAACCTCACAGTGATTAGAATTAATTACCCTTCATGGGAATGAGCCCCGGCAAGGCGGTAAAGAATGTGCAGAGCAGATGATGCCGAGATCAAAGCTCAGCTCACAGAGTTATCAGCAGCAGGATGCGGCTACAGAGGGAAGCTCCCGGTGAGTTGACATCAGATATCCCAAGGGATCCTCCCTGAGCACACAGTGCTTCCACCAGGTACCTGCTGATTTCCCTAAACTAACAACCCTCCCAGCTCCCAGGTCCTTCCTATTTTGTGGGGCCACAGAGGATTTCAGGTCACTAACAGCGTGAAGCAGGAGATGGGCTCTGCTGCCGGCGTGTGAGAACACACACAGGCCCGGCCAAGCTTCTGCCCGAAGTGTGATTTTTATGGAACTTTACGCCCCCAGGAAAAACCGTCTCTGGTGAGCTGTATCCCATCTCAACGTTCCTCCTTTTTTTCCTCCAATGTACATACAGAACATGAATTTTTAAAGCTTAAGCCAACCCCCACTGTAATCACAATTCTCAGATCATTTTCATTTACTGATAGGCATTAACAAATTGATTTTTATACTCCACTTTCTCCTCAGGTTTCTCCACACACTGAACAAGTACAGAACCCTCTGAGTTCTGTCAGCCTCAGAAGTGTTGGTAAAATGTGCCGGGTATCTTCTCCAGTCACACCAGCTCCAGAGACAACCATCACACCACAGAATATTTCAACAACACCGTTTCTGTTGAGCTAATTTATTTACCCTTTATTTTATACTCCCGGGCAGGCCAAGCAGCTCAGCTTAAAACCTGCTCACTTTAGCTTTCCTTTGCTTGCTGGAAGGTTGAATTTGTGTCAGGAATGTCTGTGCACTGAAGATAATCCCAAAGAAACCAATTAGCCACATCAGGATTCAGCATCAGCAGCGATATCTGAGCACCGCCAGAGCTTATCAAATACCCAACAGCTTGCAGAGTTTCACAGAAACAAAAAAATCCCCAAAATCCATAAAAAAGCGATACAAGTCGGTTTGCTGTGTTGCATAACAAAGGCTGAGAATAAACCCTGCACCTTTGGATGCCGGAATTGAGCCACGTTTGGGATAAGCTGAGCGCAGCAGCAAGCACAGACTAACAGGGCCCAGCATGGGCAGTCAGCCTCCCAAAAATGCAGGCAGCACACACAAACCCCACAGAGAGCCCAGCAGAAACACCCCACACTCACGTGGCTCCTCGAAACGACCAAGATGAATCTTGGTGTGATCTGACTGAGCTGCAGGAAGAGCTCTGGAGTCTGCAGTCGATTAAAAGGATTTATACTGGCCCGGTGTGCGTACCAGTGAACTCACCGAAGTGATGCTGCTGTGTCACCATCCCTTCCCAAGTTGGTTTCCTGTATTGGTTTCCGAGGAAAATTGATAATACACAGCCTGGAACTGAGAACAAGCTGAGAGGGGATGCACTGATGACGCCAGCATTTCTCACGCTGCTGTTTCATCCCTCTCACATTGTTTTATCCCTGACATTCCACAGCACAAACTGCTGTCACTGATTCAAATCCCAACAGATTCAGCACCTCCTTCTGAGCACAGTGACAAAACCAAACCCCGGGAGGCTGAACAAAAACACAGTTTTGGGCTGAAATACGACTAGAGCAGCCGTCAAGAAATGATGTTGCAGCTCTTAAAGGAACTTTTAAGTTGTCAGTTCCTTTCTCCCCAACTTCCTGCTCAATTCCCTGTAGAATTCCCTGTGCTTTACCACCTTCCTTCTCATACATTTACCTCAGAAGCACCTGGATATTAAGCCTTATCAAATACATATCTAAACTCTTAAGAGTTATGGGCTAAACCAGCAGTTCACACCATGGCAAGGAAATGGTGCCAAAAATCTTCTAGCACAGGACAGTCTTGTCCTTCCTTCACCCCCATTTTCACCATTTCTCGCCTCTGCTCTCACTGGCTGGTAGAATTTCCCACCTTCTAATTGCAGAGGTACATTTCAGTTAAAGCTGATGACAAACCTCTAACTGAAACGAAAGTACCTTCCAATTATTGCTTACTATTTCAGCAAAATGCAAAAGAAATTCTCATTTAAGAAAAAGAATCATCTATTGCTTAAAAGCATTAAATATCTTCAGTGTTTCATTACATTAATAACAATTAATTTCTGCGCAATCAAAATAATCTCAGTTACTTCACCAATGGCATTATGTGGATTTCCTTACGGCCACATAAAATCCAGGCCAGCAATTCATATGGAACATTTAATTAAATGGCTGGCCCATGGAATTTAATTCCAGCAATAAGTTGGACGCTCATTTGCAGCCTCCAATCTATTACCCACACACCACTGCCTTCATAATGGCAGGTAGAAAGAAAATTAAAAATAAGAACTCAGAGAATGCAGAGAGTAAATTGAAAGAGACCTTAAAAGGGAAAAAAAAAAAATCCTCATTTACAGCTTCTGTTTCTCAAAGAAAACAGCTATTCTATACCTACTGGAGAAATTATTTATCTTCTGTGTTTCACCAATCAAAAGAAGTCACAAAGTAGCATCATTTGCATAAATATTTCCCCCTTACTTCAACGAACATGCAATTTCAGTCAATTAAAAAGGAAAATTATGATCCCTCTCCAACTTAATGAAGAACGGGAATCCAAAGAGGAAAGGGAAACAAAGAGTTTGTAAAAATATATTTGGAATCTGTCATGTCAGAAGGAAAAAACTCTGTCCCAGCCAAACCCAGGACAGAATCCAGTCTGAGAAATAAATAAAAGTTCTTTCACAAAACTCTTTTTTTAGTACTTTGCACATGTTGACTGCAATTAGCAGAGTGCTACCAGAACCTGCTGTTATCAATAACTGAAATTGTGAGGGGAGCACAAGGACACAGGTTGGAACAGAGCAGTGCTGGGAATTCATTAATTCCTAATTAATATTAGGAAGAGCAGAAAGCAGCATTGATGGGATTGCACAAGGGTCAGCGGAACAGCCCGTAACGCCACTGCTCCCTATTGCTGAGAAGGAAAAAAATCAAATCAAATCTAGGGTAGAGCTGCCAGAGGATCAGACAGAGACGTGCATGCAAAAAAGCCTCCCGTGGGACACACCGGAGCGCAGGCAGGTGACAATATTCCAGCTCGCACTCCGTGGCACCGCGGCTCCCGTGCTGGTTTGCCAGCTTGCCTCTGCTCTGTACACGGCTGGGTAAATCCCCCGGCAGTCCTGCAGAGCCCAGGGGCTGTGCTGAGGGTGTGCAGAGCCCCCCGTGCCGCTGGACATCTCCCGCGCGCTGGCGAGGCCTCGCAGCGCCGCACAGCCAGGGAAGGCCACGAGAAACCGGCAAAATTACAAAAAGCCAAGCCGTGAAATTTCAAAAGCCGAGCCGTGAAATGTCATGGCTGGTGGTGTGCTCTGAGCTCTGCTCTGGGGAGCCAGCGCCCGCCTGGCCAGAGAGCTCCAGAGCCCCTCACGGCCAAGCACCCCCTGAGCCCCCGCCAGGAACCGTCCCCAGCTTCCCACTGGCACCAGAGCTAGGACTGCCAACGTGCAATCAGCAAAAAAATCCAATTTTTCTATAAATTTTTCAAATTCTTCCTTTCAACAGAAGGCAGCAGTGCAAAGCCCATTGTTTTCCTTCATGCTCAAATATTGACAGATGACATTCTTAATAAGCCGTGCAGCTTTTCTATCCAGTATATGAATAAATTATTGATTGATAATTCTGTTAAGGACTACTATCAGAGTGGATTTATTCAAAACAAAGCAGTTATTCAAATATACTTCTAAAATTGGAATTCATCGTTTTGGAATGAAAGGATAACTTCAGGAGGTATAAATGTAGCATAAGATGATATAATTATGGTAAGTACCAGCATTCTGCAATAAATATATCCTGAAATAAATTGGGGGGATAATAAAAAAAAAAAGGTAAAAACAAATGCAGAAAAAACTCTGAAAAAATATATATACACTGAAAAAATCTATACTATATATATATACTGAATAAAAATGTACACTGAAAAAATACGGAAAAAATATACGGAAAACACATAAACATAAAAAGGAAAAATATATATACTGAAAAAAACCTTTTAAAAATATGCTGAAAATACACTGAATAAAAACAACCCTTTAAAAATATATCCTGAGATAAATATATATACTGAAATTCTCCCAAAGACAGATCCCTGCACAGTAAGATCACAGATTCCAACACTGCTCAACTTGAAGATATTGGAATTCCAGCCAATATGGATACTGAAAGCCATTCCACTGCCTGCTGGGGAGGTAAATCTGAGTGTAAAACCGACTGGAAGAGCTCCTGGAAGAGGGAGTTTTGTAAAACCCGATGGTGCTGCAGGCCAGCCATGCAGGAGGATTCCAGCAGTGGAGTTCCAGCTGGAACACACACATGTTCTCACACAAACCTAGCAGACATCGTGGGCACGACCCAGAGAATAAAAGCAGTCGCTGCTCCTGGCGTGCTTCCAGAAAAAAACCCCCAGACCTTGTGCTGGGATTGTTCCCTTTGAAACAAGAAAGCTCACAAAGGACCACTTCTGGCCAACTGCTCGGGATCTCCCGGCCTTACGGAGCAATTAATGTGTGTCTAAAGCAAATTTATCCCAGTGCTAGGGAATTATCATCACCCAGCACAACCCTGCTGCAGGGGATGCACAAAAAAATATTCTTGAAGTGTTTTGGGGCACCTTTCAATGAACGTGGCATTAAGCTTAAAGTCAGAACAGAAATGGGGAAAAAAACCCAAAAAAAACCAGAGGAGGGTAGTAAATCACTCTTCACTCTTCAATTTGCTAAATAAGGAGCATTTCTCCCTTTAAGCTTATGGATGGCAATTTTCTGTAGTGACATTGTTTATAGCTGCCCTGCAGATTTGTAGCCAGAGTTCTGCCTTCACAGGGAATCAATTTTGAGTCAGCAGCAAAAGAGGAGGAAAAAAAATAAAAGCAAGTAATTTTCAGGGTTTTTCCCCCGCAGTTTGCATCTTGGAGAAAAATTAAGTTAGTAAAGCAGTGTGTTAATTGACTGTATCCTCTTTGTTTCACAAGCCATTCCATCAGGACACTCACCTTGGACTGGAAAATCTGTGTTCAGATCCCTCCTCCTCCAGGTCAGAATTTGAATGACATTCCATAAATAAAGTCTGGCTTCCCAGCCAGGGAAAAGAAGAAAATTCCAAACAGATGCTCATTGACTAAAAACTTGCACGTTGCTTTTTACAATGGAACTGTAAAATTTCTATGATCATTTCACTAAAGACTGTGTGAGTGAACAGGGAGTGAAGGCTGCATGGGACAACCTCAATTTCAGCTTTTAACTTTAAATTTAAAGGCAATTTTAACTGCTGCTAAAAGAATTGGGTTTATAGTGTCGAGCCTGGTTTAAGACCCAGTGTTAGAGGCAACAGGGAAGTTACAAAGCACTCCACTCCAACCCTTCCAGACTGATAAAGTACTGCAATAAGTACCTACAGGAACAAGTACATTAAAAAAAAAACAAAAACACAGAGAATGGTAAATACACCAAATCCAAAGTCCTGCTGGAATATTTGAGCTCCTTTCCTCCCACAGTTGTGCCTTTCCTTGCGTGGCACTGCCATTTCCAGGAATGCCCTGTGTGTTCTCTGTGCCCTTACAGGACACCCCAGAGAACACCCTGCACTATTTCTAATTAACAAAGAACTTTCATTTTTTGGCCTCCTAAAACCAAATCCAACACTCCAAATAATATGCACCACAGGAAGAATGGCCAGATTTCCACGGCAGGTTCCGTCCCCCCTCAGGAATCTCCAGAGACAAAGCCCAACCAGGGAAGGAATAATTTCCCAGCGTGGTTGGGGAATCCAGGCTGAACCCACCATGAGTTCTGGTCCAACAGGCAAAGCCCAAGCCCAGCACTGGAGAAATGACAATAACTGAGGAGCACGTGTGCTGAGCAGCTCCGGGGATTTGCAGGGCCCTGCTGGGTATCTGATGACAAATGCCAGGAGATTCCTCCACTCCTCGCCAGGCAACATTTAAAGAGAGGAAGTTTTGCCCAACCCCTCTGATTGGGGGGCAGTGGCAGCAGCCCCCGTGTTTTATCCCAAATTCATGGAGAAGAAAAGCCACAATCCAAGCGTGGCTGCCCCTGCCCGGGAGCTCTGGGCAGGAACATCTGGGGTGTCTGAAGGGTGCCACGACTGTGTTTACAAACTGCAGGCAGCTGAACTTTTGACAAACTCATTCCCAAGGACCACGCAGGCCCTTTGTTCCTGCAGGAATTTCCATCCCTCCGCTGGCTCTGCTAATGGGGTTCCCCTGCTCCTAAAACACAACGAGGCGCCAGGCAGACAATTGCCCCATTTTCCAGCCTATTTAACGAGTTGAAAACATCCTTTTATTTCCTTGCTACAATAAGCTTGGAGGGGGGAAAAAAAAATAAAGGGGGGGGGGGGGGGCGGAAAACTTTG
>VWZN01003787.1:444743-456182 GCA_013396955.1 Regulus satrapa | reverse complement strand
GGGGCGGCAAAACTTTCTGGGGGTAAGGATAATTCATTGGGGTTTTTTTAAAAAAAACAAGCCAAGCAAGCAGTTGTCCTACGTAACACTTGTCCTTCCAAGAAAATCCTAAAATTAATGGGATGACCCTGCCAGCACTCACAGGAAGCTACGCTGTGAGATCCTGAGTGGTACAAACAGCTAAAGGTTTTGGAAAGACAAAAAGCACAAGGTCAGGAGTTCAGCCATTCAGATATTTTACTAAAAACAGCTTTACTGACATTTAAAACACAGAAGGTACCAGTATTTTCTGTGGGGCTCATCAATTTAAAAGCAGAATTCTCTGCGTGTTATTACTCTGAGTTTTATTATTTCAAGCTTTTGGTATTCATACAGCATCAGATGATTCAGGCTGCATCTCAAGGACTGAAACACTTCTGGTTTTCCATCACATTATTACTATGCTGAAATATCACATTCCCATACTTTCCCCCCTTCCATTAAAAAAAAAAAAAAAGGATGATTTATGTCACAAATTCCACTCCAAAGCTACCAGGACTCCCTCCACCATTGATCAAACATTACTTACATGATAAATGTACTTGAACACCTCTCATGGCTGTTAAGGGATTACAAATGCAGATTGTTCTGCTCCTTAGAAATTAGAGCTTTTCTTCCAGGCAACTTCACTTTCTCTTTTGCCAGACAGCACAGATAAGCACTGACGACAAGCACAAGTGCTAAATCATAAAAACTACTCCATTACTTAACTACACATTAATTTCCACAATTAAAGAACCCAGGGTATCAAAGCGAGTTGGATTTTTAAGACAAACTTCTCGTTTGTTTCGAATATCTGCTTCTTCTCTGAGCCACCCTGGCAAAAAGACAACCAAATCAGTGTTTTAATTGGCCACGAAAGAAGGAACAAACACCTACGTGGTGAATCCATCTATATTCATATTATAAATTATCCTGGAGAGCTTTTCACCCTCCCCTCAAACAAAGTCCTGCAAAATTTGCCAAGCTCTAAATGAAAATTTGTGCTGGGTTGGTTAATAAGAGATGCCCCAAGAGCTGACAAACCCGGATTAAAAACCCCTTCCAAACTCTGAAATCACTCAGAAAAAAACACACATCCAAAATTATTTACAAAATGCAGAATAAAAATCTGAATTCAAGGGGTTGTGTTGCCCTCGACCAAGCAGGATTGCAGCAAGTATTGTCCTACCAAACAAAAAACTTCATTGCTGGAGGAGTCCTGGAGGTGACAGCAAGGAAGGTTTTTAAGTAGAAGCATCATATACAACCTTTTCATTATAAGGTGAATTTTTATTTAGGCAAAATTGGGAAAAACCAAGGCAGGGATTTTGTCAGTCTCTGGAATGACTCCCAGGTAAAGGAATGGAACCCAACATTCTCCAGAGCAAGAAATTCTTGGAGGGACCCAAACATATTTCAGATGTCAAAAGATCCCTAAACATGCTCCAGGATGCCCTTTTTAAACCAATTTTATTCCCTTCCACCCCCAAAACAAAAGTTCCATGGATGAGCAGCAAATACTGAAATCTCTCTTAATTCAGAATCAGAGACCTTCTCCACTTATTTATTTATTTGTTAGTTACAAGATTTGCAATTTTGAAGCTACACGTGGAAATGAAACACAAAAGGCAGGTCACATGCTGAGCCTGTGTCCTGCTGGAAATCTTCCCTCGTGGGGAGAAATATTTTGCTATAGAATATTTCTTGTCCTTACACTACAATTCCTCCCACTCCTGCTCAGAATGGGGTGAACTTGTGGACAGAAAATAAACAAGGATTGTGAATGTATGGAACTGCTGTTGTCCTGCTCCCCTGGCTTCTGAAACAGAGGAATCTCCAGAAAAAGGGAAAACAAACCAACCCCACACAGCTAAACCAGCACTGGAAAAAGGTCACAATCCTCTAAAAACAAACTGCAAATGATCCTTGAGACTTTCTTGGTACCAGCTGCATTCTCAGATCCAATTCTCTCCAATTCCTCCCTCTCAGTCACTCAGAACCCTTTCAGGTATTTTCAGTGCTGATGTAACTGCTCCCACAGTAGGACAGAGGCTCTTTAAAGTTCTGCAAACACTGATTTTAAACCCTGCCTCAGGCTCACTGCCCATAATTTGCCATAAATTTACACAACAAACGGCAGCAGCGTGGGTGGAAAGTCCTGGTGCTGCTGGAAATATTTCATTATTAATACCTTCAACATGAATAACAACACTCAAGTCTAATTCTGCTACAAATACTGCTTGGGTTTTTTTAAATTTAAACCAGTACACGCTTGCAGAGTCACCATCTTCTTCAACGGTGCTAAACACCAATAAATTCTCCTCTACTCAGCCTTGAGGCAGGATCCTTCTTTGGGATCAGCCATCCAAAACAAATAATCATTGCATATTTATTTATGTGTGAGGGGGTGGCAGCCAGCACAAAATCCATGCTCCTAATGAACTCCTGATACCAGTGAGGAACAGGGAAAAAACTCTTGGTGGCTCTTGTCTACACCAGGATTTTATTACAAAGCGGATTAGGGCAGGGATTTTAAAGCACAATAATTCTTCTGTACTAGAAATATCAACTGTATGGCCCGGCTTAATTATTTGAAGTGGATTAAACGAGACCACATAAAAGCAACAGTTGCCAAACAATACCAGTGTTCACAGGCAAGGAGTGTGGAATTGCAGCTCCAGGCTTCCCTGCACACATGTGACTGAGGGCACATGTGCAAGAAGCATGGATCCATCAAAGAGAATTCTTTTTTTTTTAAAATTATTTTTTAAATGTAGTTCTCTATCAGTTTTGCAAAACGTAAAACAAGACTCAGCAGGTGTGGATGTGGTCCAAGGCATTAAAAACTTAGTTTTACCCAAGACTTGGTGGTGCCATTTATGAGCTGTTCCTAAAGCTTTCATTTCCTTCTGGAAGTGTATTTTCCCCTGCTTGCCCACAGCAGACTTTTCACCATATTACATACTATTAGACATGGTTTCTCTCATTCTTTCCCATATTTTTAAACTGGGCTTAAATATTGGAGGGAAGTGTAAATAAAGTGTTCCTAGAAATCCACACAGACCAAGCACAAAGTGCTTGCAACAAAATCAGCAAGAAAACTGCTCAGTGTTTCCTTCACTGTTCTCTCAGTGTCAAGATTATGCTTCTAAAACTCTGTTTGTAACTGAAAGACCAGCTCCCAAACCCCTTACACCAGAGGAATATGAAATTATAATCCTCCTCACTGCTTGAATCCGACCAGTTTATCCCGTGCTCTCCCAGCTGCAGCCAGATGGAGCCCCGAGCAGCTGGGAGCCAGAAGAAGCCCGGTGAGAACAGTGCAGGGAAAGAAGAGCAACGAGTGTCAAGCATCTCGCTGGGAACTGCAAAAAACAAGCTGGCAATAGCCCACGTTCTGTGATGTCTAAGGCTGTGATAAGAAAAGAAAGCCAGCACGGATGCACACCACAGAGAGGGTTACTCCTTCCAAATCCCACTTCTGAAGCCCTGAAAAGATCCCACCAAAAACCCTCCAGGTGCCATTTAATTTAGATTAAATAGTTGTACTTTAGCGACAGCTCCTCATCAGGGGAAGCAGATTTTTTTAAAATGACTTTTCCTCCACTATTGACAAGTCAGAAATTAGCAGCCAGCCTTTAACATGTCTGACAAATCATTGCCTTCACATCTCCTTTTGATTTTCGAGTTCGGATCCAGCGTGGAGTGAACCTGAAGAACTGCTCACATCTCCGTGGTGAGAGTCCAACCCCAAACTGCAGTAGCCATTCCCGCTGGATAATTCATCCTTCCCGTGACACGCCACTTAAACAAATGCGGTTCATAAATTTTCATTGCTAACAAGTGCAGGATGATTTAAACTGGGAGCTGTTGAAATGCACTTTATGGCTCCTGAGCTGCAGCAGAGCTGAGGCTGAAGGCAGCACCCAGGGTTAACTCAGCAGTGCCCAGAGCATCCTGCCCAGAGGGGGAACCCCTCAGTGCCCCTGGCCTGCCTTTTATTCCCCCCTCCTCCCCTTTTCTCTTTGCATGATCATAATTGGAACGCTTTATTTCAGTGATTCAGTTGTTCTCATCTCAACCCCCAGGTTTTACTCTTTTTTCTGACAAACCTCCCCATCCCAGCTGGGCTGAGGACATGAGGAGCTGGTGGCACTTGGGTGCTGGCTGAGGTTAAACTCCTTTCTTTAAGTGCTGCTAAGGTGAAAAGTATTTGTTTTAAACAGTTCATGGTTTGTATACACACTAAGACACTGCAGCATTACTCGGCCCTGCAGTGAGTGCCCACGGAAATTTTCACATTTCAAAGCACTGAATTCATAAATATTGGTAATATTGCTGCACTCCTGGTCATTACTGGAACACTGGACACACTGCAGAGTTCTGTTTTAGACAAAGTGAGTGTGGATAGAGAAATACAGACAGCACCACTGCTAGAACCTCACTGCAAGATCAAGGATAACTGCTAAATTCAAGATTAAAACTAGCTTCCAGACTAACTTCTTTCTTTACTATCCTTGAATTCGTTCTGGGTAATAATAAGTTCGTTTGGAAGTTAGCTTTAAATCTTGAATTTAGCAATTAACTTCCAAACGAACTTCTTTTTACTCAGAATAACTTCAAGGATAACTGCTAAATTCAAGATTTCAACTAACTTCCAGACTAACTTCTTTTTGCCCAGAATAATTTCCAGAGGCTGCCAGGAGCTCAGGGCCAGCTCTGCTCCTTCCTTTCCAACCTCAGCAGCTCCTGCACTGCAGCACTTTGGGCTGTGACAGAAGAGCAGGGCAAGCTGGAGACAGCACAAGTTCGAAGCTGCAGAGTGGCATAAATCTAATTAAATGTAAGTGGTAAGACTAAAGGAATGTAATTAGAAGCAGATACACATCAGCTCCCTCACATGTGAGTTGCACTGAATCAGACTTCCTCTGGATTCCCCACATCCAACTTTCCTACCCTGTGGAGCTCAAAATCAAGCTCCAGGCTTGGGCAATAGTTAACCAAAAAAAATGCACTTAAGCTCAAGAAAACTGAGACTACAAATTCAGAATATACTTTTTAAAATGTAGCCAAAAGAAATAAATAAATCTTCCGCCTCCCCAGGGCAAAATCATGGTTAAAATTATTTCCTCAAGGAGTTGCACTGCTGTTCATTTTACCAGTAAAAATGGTCAATAACTGGGGCAGATCAACCAAAGCATCCCCCTACAGTGGCACCACTGAAAACCTGGAACTAGCAGCGAGGTCAAATGCAAGAACAACAAACCCAGCGCTCAGTACAAAGCAGATTTACAGCAGTAAACCAATTATTTTATCCAATATTCACGGCAAATCATTCTCAGAAATACACCCAGAACAAAGGAACACAAGAAGAAAAGCCACATCCATCTTAAAAGGTGATTTTATGCATAGAAGCAACTCATAAAAGCAGTTTGAAATTGAAAACACCATTTTTCTAGTCAGAAATCCAAAATACCCTTTTTTCTACCCAAAGGGCTCACACTCCTCAGAAAGCACATTAAGGACATTTATTACTGAGCGTGCAGGTAACAGTCTGAGCTGGGAAGTGGCACTGCAGCTTGGCAGAACTGAAAATATTATTCTAACATGAGTTAACCCATCTGCAACTCTCACCACGCATGATAAAGGCAAAAATATTACCCAAAGCATGGGCAACAGGAGCCTCTGACTATTTAAAATCCTGTAATTCCCTTTTGCTGGCAGAGAAAGGCAAAAGAAGAGCTCATTACTAATGATAACAGTCAACCTGAGAGTTTTTATCAACCAAAATCTTTCAGCCCACTGGTGCCCACCCAGTTCTGTGTTCTTAAAGGAGATCTAACCAAAATTATCTGGGAATGTGAGTTCTCAACCTGGCCTTAGTTTGACAGCAGCTCCACCACAATTTTTTGTCTGCTAGCAATGCAAATGCAGCTGGGAAAAGAGAGGCGCCCTGACACGAATTAAATACATTTTTAAATAAATCCCTATTTCTATTATTCATATTTATATATGTATATATATACAAATCAACTCCAAAAACCCCCAATCTCTCCTGCCCACTGAGCAATTTAAATGCAAGGGGTTGGGTTTTCCCCTAAGGAGAACAATCTCTGAATGCGATCCTCCCCATCTCCATCACCCTGCAGACAGTCTCCTACCCATCCTGGACTCCGTGAAATTCCAAGGTGGATCCAAGCAGCCTCCAGGCTGATGCACAGCGCAAACACAAAGCAGCTGGACACAAACAAGGCAGGGAACTCACGTTTCTCATCGTCGGCGTGGACCAGAGATGCTGCTCTCGACAGAACATCCAAGGGAGTCTCCATTCCTCTCTGGATCCTGCAAAATTCAGAAGCAAAAGTTTCAAGAGAGCGAGTTGGACACTCGGAGCACGCACACCCCCACCAGGTTTACAGGTGGAGCAATGCACAACAGGAGCACGGCAGCAAAAAGAGCCCAAAACCCAAATTCCTGCTGCTCTTTTCTTGCACAGGACTTGTTGGAAGTGTCACTGCTGGGAACAGGGAAACGCTGGGCTGGGCTGTCCCACCCAAACAAAAGCAGGACCCCAAATTCCAAGTGCTGCACTCTCACCCAGGGTGTGACAGGGTTATGGGTTTGCCTAATAAACACCAGGCTGAGCCAAAAGCCAAGACATTGCTGTGGATCCTCAGCATCCCAGAACCCTCACCTGCACACCCTTCTCCCCTGCCCAGAGTAGAATTACCAAATTTTATCCTTTTCCTAAGATTTTTTTAATAATAAACACATATTTGAACTTTGGGTATGTGTGTATACAAGCACATGCAGAACTGTGTTTTTTCCAATCATAATGACACTTCAGTAGCTGCTTTTCCCTGGATTTTGCCCCTTACAATGCACATGAAAAATTAGTTCCCACCACATCAAAAATGCCTCTTCCAGCACTATGCCAAGCACCAGACTCCCATAAAATCAGGGACTGAGTTGCAGCTTCTCAAAGTTTCCCATGAATGGCTTTAAAACAGAGAAAAGAAAAAAAAAAAAAAAAAAAAAGATGTTTCAGCATGAACTTCCAAAAATATGAAAGGGAAAGGAAGGAAGAGAATAACATGTTGTCAAGATGTTTTTACGACAAGGCCAACAATTTGTGTTTTTAAATAAACAGGCAACACCACAGGCAGAACTGTTAAAAAATGGAGAAAGAGGAAAAAAAAAACAGAACAAGTAAATTTTGTTGAGGTTTTTCCACAAAAAAACTTAGTAAAAACTTCTCTCATAAGAACTGTTTACTGTAACTTACTTTGCAGTATGATGTTGAAAAAAAAAGGAAGGTAGTGTGGCAGAAATCTCAAACACATGTCCAGCATGTACATTGACTTAACAACAAGCACATGTTTGGGAAGCAATTTCCTTGAGTTTGTACTAAAACAATAAACCTCACTATCCTCACTCCCTCTTCCTAAATAAGTCAGGCTTTAAAGTAATCAAAGACTTTAAAGTGTAAGAGAAAGGATTTTACAGCCTTTGTAAGTTGAAGAAATGTATTTTTAAGCTTAAAGCTTATATTTTTAAGTTTAAATAATGAAATCCAGTAAGATTTCCACAGAGCTATGCAAGAAGAGACAAATTTGAAATAACCAAGTGCACTGAGGATTAAAACATGTTTCTCCCTCACTGCCAGACTCAGCTTTTGCTCAAGAATATTGGAAGTAAACTTCTAAAGTCAATTAACTCTTTAATTTAAAGACAACACCTGTGGGCAAGATGTTTCAGAAAACAAGATCTTAGCTTATTTTACTATTTTGTCTTCATTAAATATTTCTTCCTTTCACACCTGACCACATCCTCCTCCAAAGCAAAGCAAAGCTTTGGAAAGGGTGCTCCCTGAAAAGCCTTCAGCCCCATCCCACTTGCATCCCTCGGACCTTGATTATTTATTTCTTTCATATTTTTTTCCTTTTCTTGGAGTTTACTGACCCTCTCACACAAATCCCTCTCCCAGAGTTAATTTTCAGTTGGAAAAACCCTTTAGACTGGTCTGAGCAGGGGATGCAGCTACAGCAGGCTGAGGAAACTCAGGGTTCAGTGCTGGTCCTGCCCTCCAGAAACAGCAACACAAACATTCTGGGTCAGGAAAAAAAAAATTAAAAATCAAGTCTTGATAAACAACAATGTCAAGTGTCTCATTAAAAATAAATTAATGTCGTGAAGATTTTTTTTCCCCTTTTCTTTCAGTCATTTTCTAATAATGGGAGTAGCAGATGCCCATTCTCTTTCCGTGCTCCCAGTACGAGCATGAGCTGGTGACAGAAAGCCACACTGGGAGAAGGAAACAGGAACCAACTCTTGATTCAGCTCAGGAAATCAGAGACTTGAAAGCTGTGCAACTTTGTGTTTTATTACAGCTCATATCACGAGAGAGCTGCTGAGGTGTTCCCCTGACACTGAGGCCTTGTGCTCGCTCCAAAACTGCAAATCCCAGGGTGAAATCCCAAATATTCTGTCACTGCTTAAACAGAGAACAAAAATTCCCTGCCAGGAGCTACACACTGCCAAATTATTTCTCAAATAATGCTAAATATCTCTTTATCTCTGAACTAGACTAATAAATCTGTGATTACAGCTCAGGAAAGAAGTGAAGGTTGCCCAGGAGGGTGAGGGAGGAGAGATCTGAGTTTAAAATTCTAATTTGATCAGGGCAAGGTCCAAAAATGCTGCAGCTGGGCCAGGGCTGCCTTGAGAGGACAGCCCAGCCACTGGGAAGGTGAAGGAAGGGTGGGAAAGTAGGAAAGCCAGCTACTGAAATCACCTTTCAGAGAGGAGAGGGCAAAAGCACTTCCCAGGCTTCCAAGAAATAAAAAAAAATAATAAAATTTAAAAAAAAAATAAAATTAAAATCCCAAACAAAAAGGAAACCAGACACACACACACAAAGAAAAAATAATTTTAAAAAACAAACTAAAAACTAACCAAACAAACCATACAACAAATAAAACCATCCCAGCCTGTTAATAAGGAGATTCCTGAACAAATCCAGCTATTTCTCAGTGTGACACAAACCCACCCACACAGCAGAACTCCACCTGGAATTTTCAGGTGTCCTCAGCAGAACAGAACTCTCTGCAAGGGCTGGGTAAGGGAAAGCAAGCGAGGAGTGAAACACAAGATACAGCTGGATTTCCCCTGGCTCCATCTGATTTAAACACCCTGGAAACAGTTTCCCCAGTAAATCCCACTGGTTACAAAGTCCTGACTGTTAGATTCAGGGGACACGAGCCAAAAGCACTCTTACAAGCATTCGAGATATTTTTATCTACTGTTATTTCAAATATTAGTTTAATATCTTACAAAGTGCTCTTATTTATCAGGTACTGCTCCCACTCAACACTGCCCTATTCTGTCCTCTCACCTACACAGCAGCAAGGAAACGTTCTGGAAAAGAGTAAAGACATGAAATGAGAAAGCAGAGATGTCTGAAGGACTGATCTAAACACTGACCCACCTGACATTTTTTTATGCAACGCCTGAAGTGCACAAACCCCATCAGTGTAAAGAAACAGCACTTTACTCTCCCTCTCCTCACATTTTTGCAGGATCCAGAAACACACAGAGCTTTACAAATGCCTGCCAATGTTTTTTGGTGGTTTAGGGGTTGGTGGTTTTTTTGGGTTTTTTTTGTTTTGTTTTGTTTTTNCTCCTCCTTTTTTTTTTTTTTTTTTTTTTTTTTTTTTTTTTTTGGGGGGGGGGGGTGGGTTGGGGGGGGTTTTTTTGGGTTTTTTTTTTTTTGTTTGTTTGGTTTTTTGGGGGTTTTTTTGGGGGTTTTTTTGGAAGGCTATAGAGAAGTGAAAGCTTTAGAAAATGAAATGTTCAATGTTTTAGGGATTTATGCAGCACCTTCCAAGCATCAGGAGGAGCATGCAGGGAAAACCCTGAGGTAGCCTGTTGGAAGTTCAGTTAGCAGGCAGCAGAGCAGCCCTCACTCAGCCCAAACAGAGAGAATAATGTAATCCCACCAAAATTCATATTCACAGTGCAGGAAAGACAGGGGATAAAGAGAAGAACTTCACGTTTGATTTTTAGAGAAGGGGGATGGCAAAGGAAAGAGAACTGGGATGATGTTTGGGCAGTGATCTCAGGCAGAGTCAGGATGGGTCTAGGACAGAGCTCAGCTCAGGTGCGCTGCCAAAACCAAGGCCAGAACTGGGTGATGAGAACAGACACAGTGAGAAGAATTTTGACACAATTTGGAGGGGAAATCCCAAAGAGAAGTGAGAGGCAGGACAGTGCCTGGATTGCAGCACAGCCTCTGCAAACACCTGGGGAACCCCAAAACCAGCCTGGAACCTGCTGAGACACATCCCCAGCCCACCAGGAGAGAAAGGCTGAGCCTTCCCGGGAGGGCCAGAAAAGCCTGGGACTGGAATTCCCACCTGGAGAAATCCCACAGAGAAGGCTGAGGGGAGAAGAGCAGGATTCATAAATCAACAAAGCCCGTCAATTGCAACCTTGAAAAAGCAATTCACGAATAACAAGACACTTAAGAAAACCATCAAGAGCCAAGTGGAGATAAACACAAGCGCAGGGAAAAGGAGATTAATTGAAGAGAGTGGTCAGGTAGGTCAAAAGCAGCTCCCACCTGGGGAGAGACAGGCCCAAAGCTGCCCCAGTCCCTGCCCAGAAGGAACAGACTCTGCTGATCCCAATAGAAGAGAGGGAAACTGAAGAGGAAATCCAAACACAACTGATAACACCATCAGCAAATCCACACAGGGAAGGGAGATAAAGCAGAAGCGTGATGCAATATAGTTTATTTTTAATGACAGGAGAGAGTAACGCATATTTGGGCAATGAGTGAGAACGATGGTAAGCGCGTTGTAATCAATAATTGTCTGCAACAGGCACAACAAATTTAAATTTCTTCAGCTTTGCTTGGACCGGAGCTTCTGCTTGTGGACAGAAAACTCCTGTGTTGAGATATCCACGTGAAGCGTTTAAAATGTGCAATGTCTAAGTGCTCACTTTAGATCACCATCACCAAGTAACAACGATTATCCCCTGCATTTACAACTCAAAGTCTCCAGAGTAAGTTCAGGCTATTTGGCTAAACACCACTCTTTTAAAAAAATGTATTTATCCCCTACTTTGGGGGATTTTTTTTAAACCATGCTTGTTATGCACGCGGAAAATGTGTTTGAACAGGCAAGCCTTCAAACAGAAACGATTTAACTCATCACACAGAAAATTACAAGCTTAAAGCAGAGCTTTGGTATTTCACCTCGTGCTGCTTTTCGTTGTCTTGCTGCATAAAACCCCCCTTAACAAGGCAACATTTTAAGAAGCAAGCTATTAGCAATTTTTGAAAGCCAACAATGCTAGGAAACTGGAGGTGGGAAAAGTCCAAGCTGACCTTGTCTTGCACCTACAAGATCACTC
>VWZN01003787.1:415152-441944 GCA_013396955.1 Regulus satrapa | reverse complement strand
AGCGTCATTAGGGTAATGAGGCGCTGACGTCACATCCTCGCAGGTAGGGAGCGCGCGGGCCCGGCCCCGCCCCCGCCGGAGGAGGGACGCGGGGCCGGAGGGTCGCGGGTTCGAGCCCCGGTAGCGCCGCTTCCTTGCCCCCTGTTCCAACCCTAAACTTTTTCCTCCCTCTACGAAAACTACGGGGAAACACCACCAAAAAAAAACTATAGGAAAACAACAGAACACCAGCCTGTCTTAAGAGCAAAGCGCTTTTTAAGAGCAGAAATGTGCGTTTCGAACTGAAGCGCGCCGTCACAGCGCCTGAGGAAGCGGCTCAGCACCCGCAGGCGCTCCGAGACACGCCGGGGTGCGAGTTCCAGAGCCGGCCCTCGGTCCCTCAGCACGGCTGGAGGATGGCCCCGGGCTACCCGGCCCTGCAGCGGCGCTCCGGCCGCTCCTGCTCCAGGGGGGCTCGGCCGGGAGGAGCTGCCGGCAGCCGGGCTTGGGTGAGGGCAAAGCCGAGCCCTCATGGCCTCCAGGGCGCCCGGCAGCGGCGCCCGTGGCAAGGCGAAAACGGGAATGTTCCCGTTTCCATCCCGGCCCTGGACACTGCTGCGCTGCTGGAAAAGGATCTGTTCTCACCATCCCGGCAGAGCTCATGCCAGGGGTGCCATTTCCAGCAATTTAGGAGCAGGTCTTGCTAAAACTTGGCCTGTTTTTAGCAATGTTATCAAATCGAGCTGGCGGGCAGCTCTGCGTCTGGAGGTGGCGCTTCCCCGAAGGCAAGCCAAGGTTTCTCCAAGGCGTCCTGAAGAACCTGGGAATGTGTTCCCAGGCTTGCAGGAATGAATTCCAGAGCAGGAGAGGAGATGGGAAAGCGCTGCCTCGGTCCTCACGGATCTCCTGCTGCCCACACGGTCACCAAACAGGCCCCAGAACGGTGGGGCTTTTCCTCACAAGGACCCGAGGCGGCCTCGGGCGGTTCTTGCCAAAGAAAAAAGCACAATAAAGCAGCCCGAGCCCCGTGAAGAGCCCCAGGGCTGGAGCTTTGCGGTGGAACCCAAACAGAGCCGGGGCAGCAGAAATGCAGTGTCTCCGTGGAATTCTGCTCAGGGCATTTCTCCTGTCCAGCTCCTCCTCCCCTCGCTGCGACAACAAAGGCTCGGGTACAGAAAAGGCACCGCAAGTGTGTTTGCTGAAGGGAAAGAAGCGCCCAGGCCCAGCAGGGTTTGTTTGAGCTGCTGGAGCTGGGATTGCTGCACGGAATGGTGGAGGCGGCTCCCAGAGCACAGGCAGGGCTGTGGGAGGGAGCGGCCGGGGATGAACCCACACAGCCCGGATTCCTTGAAAGATCCAGAGCCCGGGAAGGCTCTGCGCTCTCCGGTTCCCGTTTAAAAGTCCATCCAAATCATGCTGACACCGAAGTATTTTCATATCCTTGCAAGGACAGGTCATGAGATCTCCGGGCCACCAAAAGTTAGCCAAAAGCGCATTCCAAACCTAAATTAAATCCAGATTTAGACTCCACACACTCAGGATATCTAATAGGAACACTCCAGTAGATTTAAAAAAAAAAAACCAACAACAACAAAAAAAAACCACCAAAATGCATATAGTGTCAGAACTGTGAACATCATTTTATACGTGTTGCAAAACCCTCCTCTGTGACACCTATAACAATATAATTGAAAAATGGATATTGTATTAATAGACTACTGGAGATTGTTTTCATTACCAGCAAGGGGTAAAGAGGAGATTGATGATCTAATATTTGGGCAAAAAAGCAGTCAAAACAGTAATGTAAAACTTGTTTGAGAAAACAAGATACCGGACAAGAAAAATACCATGAAATATGGAAAACAAAACCACAGGCACTGGGAAAAGATCTGAACTAGACATTGGTTCATATCACAAGAATTAATTGCTGCAGACTAATTGCAAGACTTTTTAATATGTATCTCTGAGAGAAAAAAGTCTGCCATTCCTGTTTCTGAGTGCTGGAGGGAAGAGGTGGGAAGGGTTCCTTTGTTTAACCAGACGGAGCTCCTGGGATGAGGAGGAGCTTGAGAAAGGAGAGGTCAAAACAGCTTTTGATCCTTTGGAGCTGCTGTTACAGCTCCCAGCAGGAGTTTTAGAGCAGGATATTTATTAAACATCTCAGGAGCCTGAGGAGCATCAGCTGGCTGGGAACAGTGACCCCACTGCACTGAGGTGTCCACATCTGTAAAAAACAAAAAAAAAAGAAAAAAAAAAAAGAAATGCAACTTGTCAGACGTTGGGAATCTTGGAAAACAGATCTTAGCACAAGAAAACCTTGTTGGAGCTGCTGAACTCCACTCGTGCCGCTCACCAGGCAAATTCACAGATTAGGAAAGCAAACCCAGTCTTGGGTGATGAGCTGTGTATTTGCTGGGGTGTTAAAATTTGGTTTTCATTTAGCAGGAGCTTTCTAACGCAGTGCTATCAAAGGCTCTGTGCTGACTCTGGTGACAGCAAAACTCCTTTGCTGAAACCCAAAAACTCACCAAGACAGCTGAGGGTTCGTAGCCGAACTAAAATAGAAGTCGTGCTTCAGCAGCCAGGTAAGGCACCCAAGGTATGATGCAAATCCTGGGGTGCCACTCCTGTTCCAAATGTACATTAATCATCCAAAATTAATCATGTTCTTCACAAAGTACAGCAAATACAGCAGAAGGTTTAACCCCTGCCTGAGGGAGCTGGGATTGTGGCTGGCCGTGGATCTCAGCTGCCTCAGGACCACGTTTTAGGACTTTTTTTGGGTTTTTTTCAGTATAGAGTCAGGGAAGGTCCTGAAACCAGAGGACAAAACCCCGCATTTAAGCAAGGTGCAGTCTGCAGGGAGATCCCATTGCCTAGTCCTACATTAATCCTGTACCAATTACTGAAGTTGTCTGACATCTGTGCCATGACCAACCGAGAAAATGAAGCATTTCCAGTGTGATAGGAGCTGCTTCAAAACGCCCCGGGCAGGTTTCTCCCTCCACACGGCCCCAGCAGTGGCAGACCTCCCTTTGGGACAGGCTGCAGTGTTCCCCACCACGAGACCCAAACCCGGCCTGCTGAACTCTTTCAGTGATTTCAGTGATTTCTAAGAGCAGCAGCAGGGGGCAAGTGCCGAGTGGCTGCAACCCACAGTGCAAGTGTAGAGCTGCAAAAAGCTCTGTTTTCCTTAGGTGCCCATCTAAGGAAAGAATTTGCCAGCTGGCATCAGTGCATGTTTTAAAAAAACCCAAGGAAGGAATGTATGGAAGTCCTTTCCCATCCTTACTGCCATCCCATTTTGGTTTCCAAACAGCAACAATAGAGATGCTTCTTTTCCATCAGCCAGGAATGCCTGAAGTTCCCTGGAGTCTGCAGAAAAGCTCAGTGTGCACCAAACTCTGCACAAAGATGATGCAGTTGGTGCCAAAAGCAAACATTTTTTATTTTTTTTTCCCCCAAGCTCTCCCAAACCTCCACTATTTGTCCCAGGTTTAATGAGGCATGACAGTGCTTTGCCATCTCTGTCAGTCCAATTACAGTGCACGCTTCCATCTATCCACACCTTCTTTAATGAAACAGGGTAATTTTACACCAAGTGACAGCAGCTTTTAAAATCAATCTCAAAGCACGTTTTATCACACACAAATGACGTGGCCTCAGAAGCAAACACGTTAACACTCCTAAACTCTGAAGCTAAAAACTCTTCCTTGCAAAACTCCACGTTCAGCCCAAAGCCGCCTTACGTAAAAATACGTCCAAAATTCAAAACACATAAGATTTAATTTTTTTTTAAGACAGTTTATTATTCATTACACCACAATGTGTTAAATTGCAGTAATTCCAGCCAGACAAGTTGATCCAAATGGTAAGTTGATGGAGATGGTTATTTATTACCTGCTTCAAGACAAAGCTTGCCCTCTCCATAATTGTCTGCCCCATCATCCAAGGGAAGATGAAAAGAGACAGAATAATTTCAGTTGGAGCAGGCTCAGAACAGCAGCATCACCTTCAAGCAAACAATGAGATACTTTCAGGCTCAAACAGAACCATGAACACCACTAACTCTGCTCTTTCAGAACACTTAACCACGGGTACTTTTTGCTTGCTTTGTTCTAGAAAAGATTTCACCCCATGGAGGTTCCCATAAGATGGAGACAGACAAGGTAGCTGAAAAAAGTTAAATACAAAAGGAGTGTCAGATTAACAAATTAAAAGCAACCCCTGGCCACAACCCACTGGTTTTAATTTGTTAAGAGTTTTGTTAAACACTGATGAAAAGACCACAAATGGTTCACAGCAGAACTCCAAATGACAAATTCAGTGTAAAGGAAAGGGCAGTACAGTCTGTAATCCACAGCTGAAGGTAAGTAGTCAGAGAAACCTCTTTATTATACACTTTTTTTTCTTACGCAGTAAACATCCACATAATAGATTTAATCCCCCCTTTGATTTGTGCAGTCTCTCACACAGGACCAGATGAACTTCAGTCCAGGTGGAATCATTAAAATCACGAACAGGTTGCAGCTCAAGATGAGATGCAAAATTATTTTCCGAGCTTCCACCTTAATTCACGGTCAGCTGCACAACTGAGGGACATTTGCAAGCTGTAAGCAAAGGTTCTGCAGTCAGCAGGATTTCTTCTAAAGCACAGCCACCAGCAGCAGGTCACTGGGCAGGAGGAAGTGCGCAGCAAACGATGTCCAAAGCCCTTTGGAAATCCACGGATCAGCTCAGGGATGCACATGGAATCACCGTGGGACACCCAGCTCGGTGACGTTTGCTGGATGCCATCCCCCCCCCCCCGAGTTTCTCACTGCTCTGCAGCTCCTTCAGCCTCGTCTTGCTAATTACTGAGGACTTGGCATTCTTCCTGCCTGGGGTTTCTGCACTAGGTCAGTTACCTCCTCAGCACAGGTGGATTCTCTCCTCAGCTTTCCAGGGGTGCCCCTTCCAGGGTTTTTTCCCAAATGGCTCACGGGGGGGTCGGGCTCTGCTCCCAGGGAACAGGGCCAGGAGGAGAGGGAAGGGCCCCGGGCTGGGCCAGCAGGGCCAGCAGCAGGAATTTGCCCATGGAAAGGGCTCAGGGCCGGGGAGGGTTGGAGTGCCCATCCCTGGAGGGGTCCCAGGGATTCCTGGATGTGGCACTCGGGGCTCTGGGGACAAGGTGGGGATGGGCACAGCTTGGCCTCCATGGCCTGGAAGCTCTTTTCCAACCTCAGTTATCCTATGATTCTCTAACACAAATAACACACCAATTTTCAATTCTATACTGGAAAGGGAATCCTAAATGCTAAAATCAATCCCAGATAAACCAGACAAACAACAGAGGAGAAATTCTTTAAACAACAAAAACATAGAGCAAAATAAACGAGACCTTTAAAAGCAGTTGCACAAATACAACCCTTAAATATACTCCACTTCAAAATGCTGTAAGAATTGAAAGGACAGCGATGGATTTCACAATCTCCTGCTGTCTGCACCTTCAAACTGCCCAAGTGCTGCTGACTGAGTCTCCTCCTTGGTGAGAATCTAATGCAGGGCTGAGGGACAGAGTTAACAGGGGATGCAGAATGAGCACAGTCTCACCCAACCCCAGACCGGGGAGGCAACGAGGGGAAAGAAACAGAGGGGAAGAAGAATTGTCTAGAATTTCTTGTGCAAATAAATTGGTTTTAAAAGGCTTTGCCCCAGGCTGTGCAGCCAAAGCACTGTGACAGCATGGTGAGGCAGACATTGGGAGCAGCTCTGTGTCAGCCCTTCTTGGAGCATCCTGGGAAGGGAAAAACTTCTTGGCTCTTGCTGTTGTACAGAGTGACACTTCCCCACTGCCGAGAGAAAGACAACTTGAGGAAGGCAATATTCAAAGAAAAAACCAAAACCACAAACCAAACCCAAAAAACCCCACTGAATGCTCCTCTCTCATGCTTCACTGTGAATTTTAAAATAGGAGGTTTGGAGAAGCTTTGGCAGGAGGCAGAGATTAAGCAAATAATCACTGTGTGGGAACACAGGCTTTCGTATTCACCAAGTGCACCATGGAGCTAAAGAGATCCCATGTACAGAAGTAATACAAATTAATTCAATAATGAGATGTTTTACTATTTACTCGGTTTATTTCATTGAGTAGGGGGGGTATCTTAAATATCAGGTTCAAGGCTTTTAAAGAAGGTTTCAGCACAAAAAAGGGAAGTGAAGGACACCACAGAGTGTTTGGGTCAGTTTTTGCTTTGTTTTGCTTTCAAAGGCAGCTCCTTGCGGCTGCAAACTCCTCAAGATCGAGTCTAGTCAAATCTAAAATGAGGAAGAACCCTCTATACCCACTACACTTGCACATATTTTCAGTCTTTGCAGCTGCAAGACCTTCCATTTCTCAGAAAAAAATTGTGTATGACCATCCAAACAGTCCCCACCTCTGCTGGAAAGGATTTGGCAGAATGCTGCATTACAAAGGCAACAATTACGTGGAAGTTCTTAGACTAAAGATGCAAATAAAATATTTGGAGTTTGCATGAATCATTTCAGAATGTATAGTCTGAAGCTTCCTGTAGTTCATGTAGTAAAACTCAACCCATTTCTAAACATTTCTGATTGAGGCAGGCTGAGTAAGAGGTTAAAACATGCAGGAGTGAAGTGATTACTGCCTCTCCCTAAGGCAGTCATTAAGCCCAGGATCAGTTAGCAACTGTGGTGGAGATTTTTATCTAAAAAAAACAGGTAAATAAGGTCACTGCAAAACTTTGTGAAACCACAGTATCAAACATGACGGAGCAGCTGTTGACTCCAGCTGGAGCAGATCAGAAAATAGCTGTGTGGAGGTAATGTCTCTTTTTCCTGCAGTAGGGAACACAAAGAAAATTCATGCTCTACACAGACTATACAGCAGAGTGACTTTGAAAATGAAGAATACTTTGTTCTCTCTCAACACCTTACCCAGGAAAAACCATCAGACACACACACTGACCCGATCTTCTGACCTTCAAAGCATATTTCAGCGTCAATCCTATTTTTAAATTAATTGCTGGGAAAAGGCATGAGTCGGATGCCCTGCACTGGACACTCACCAAGGGCTGTGTTTATTCTGAATTTTCCCAAGTCCAAGCAGGCTCTTGCTTTGCCACCTCAGTGTGAAGAACAAGGGGCAGCTCCCTCAGCCACCCAGGAATCCTGGCCTCTGCATCCAGCTTGATCTTCCCAGTTTTGGCAGAGATGTTTGCCGCAAACCTCAGGAAGCTCTGGGATGCTGCCAGAAAGGGGTCCCAGCTCAGCTGCCCGTGGGCACCTTCCCCGTGCTCAGGCTGCAGCCGTGACTCTGATCTGCTCACAGTGAGGGTCAACAAACCTAAAGAGGAGCCTCAGGGAAGCACAGCTGAGAAACACAGGCTCTGCACTTAGAGATGCAGCTGGAATTTGGAGGGTCCCACAGTCAGGCACCTGGAGAAACCGCCTGCTCCAACACTTGGAAGGAGGGGAAACGTGCAAGCAACGAAGAACACGTGGCACATGTGCTGCTGGAGGTCAGCAGCCTGTGTGGCTCAGCTCTGTGCGCTCCCCAAAACGAGTTTAGGAGCAGCCAAATGATTACGTGTGCAGTCAAATTTTTGCTTTTTTGATTTCCCCTTCTTCCTGTGTCATCCAGTTGATTCCCTCTGGAGCAAGAGGCTGTTCCACACTCCCCCTGGCACTGTGGATGTCAGAGGCAGCGAGGCCCATGCTGCTGACTCACCTACACAAACCCTCAGGAGTTTGATTGGGTCCAGGCTCTTCATTACAAAGAAGCCTTTTAAGACATCAGAAATAAATCATCTGCCTGGTTGCCTTTAATGAAAGCTCTGTAACACAGGAAAAAGGGGGAGGGAGCATGAAACAATATCCATAGTGGAAGAGCCAAGCCAGGAAAGAGGGATGTCTGAAGAACAGAATGAAAGACTTGAGAATTAAGTCAAGAAAAGAAACAGTAAAGTATGGAAATGGAGCAGGAAAGCATAAACAGGAAAGTTACAAATGGAATGAAAGGCTGAAGGGACTTTTTTTTTTTTGGTGAAAGAACAACCACACCTCATTAGGACAAAGAGGCAGCAACATATTCCCATGTCCCAGCTTCCCGTGCAACAATCCCCCGGTTATTTTAGTGGATTACAGCTGCATGAGCAGAAGAAATCATTTCCACACAACTGGTGGGGAACTTCAAAAGCAGCTAACAAGGCTGAAATCAATCTCTCTTCTCTTAAAAGTTTTACATAGCAAAGCTCTGTAACAACTGCCCCAAAGATTCTGTTAACAATGGTGAGGAGTTCAGAGCGAGCTGCTCAGGGCTATGATTCATTCGTGGCTCTCTGCCAGAAAAATAAATACATTCAAGACCAGTGGCCCCAAGGGGAAAGGTAGGCCACTCTTTAAAAAGCACAAGATGAATGATTTACAGAGCAGAATCCAGTTTTCAGCCTATATGGATGAGGAGGAAGGACTTTTTTACGTCTCCCAAAGATTTAGTGCACAGACTTGGATAGTGGCAGTGCCTCAGCAGATGCAGGGAGCTGGGAACTGGCGAGCTGGGATTTGCAAAACTCGCTCCAAAGAGCGAGAAATGACCTCTCCTATTGCTGTGCACAGAGTTCAGGAAGCCAAAGGAAGCCTTGCAGCGGGCACCCAGCACCAGCAGGGCTCAGGTTACGGGAAGGGCAGTGCAGCCCCACCTGCGCAGGACAGAGGCACCTCTGGCACAGTGACAGGGACAGACAGCTCCAGCCGGGCAGGGCCTGAGCCACGCAGCATCTGCTGCACATCCCAGTCACTCACGAGCTGCTGAGCACTGAGCAGTACTTCCCTTTTCTCGGTGTTTTGGGGATAAGTGCTCAGGCAGCGAGGCCGGGGTTTCGCTGCGGGACTGGGGCCAGCCCGTCTCACAGCACACCGATGTGGCACTGCCCTCCATGTTCTGAGCCCCCTTCCAGTAGCCAGCGCCTTCAGGGGCACCAAGCCCCACTTCTGAGCGTGTCTTTAATAGTCAGAACATTCTTTTTAACTCTATTGTTAAGGGCTTTTAAAAGAAAGCTGCTTTGAAATGCTAGCAACTGCATTTCACCAGTAAAAAAGTGCAGATTTACCTGGAAGTGGCTTAAATCCCCATGTTCCACTTTTTATAATATGAACTTTTCAAAGTGGGGACTTTGGCCTCTTACTAATAGGGCCAGAGAATGCCATGGCCATACAAACATTCTCTGCCCCCATACAAAGGTTGTACCATCAGCAAAGGGGCATTTGAGGGGATTTGTTTTACATATTCCATCACCAATGGATAATGCAAAGTGTTAGGAACCTGCCTCTGGCCTCAGAAAGTTCCCCAGTTATTTATTTCCTATTTCACAGTAATTATTTCCTGAGTCTGGATTAAAATTTCCAACTCAAATATTTAAAAATAATCAATGTTTAAAAGTTTCCCTGTGATTAAAGCAAGCCTGTATGAGTTCTATTAGATACAGCAATGTATGTTCTACTGTCTTTCTCAATCTTATGCTCTGAACTTCTCCCTGGAAACAATTAGCAGACAACTTCACTGCAATAATTTATTTTTTTAGAGTGAGATCACTAAATCAAATGTAATTTGAGAGATGGCCCTGATGATCACATAACACACACACACACACACACACAAAAACAAAACAAAAACAAACGTGCTGCTCAGGAAATACACATTTTATTTCCTTTTCTTACCATTAAATTGTTTTTAGAATTGACATTCTCACAAAGAAAATGAAATCTTGGCTGAATTTATTTCTATTAAGGAAAGTTTCCCAAATTATCAAACCCACCTGAGTCAGTGTGAAAAATATTCTATTTACAAAAGATCCTCCTAATTTATTGCACCAGACATGGATCTGGCCAGTAACGTCCATTCTTTCATGGCATGATTATTGTAAAAAGTCATGTAAAACACCAATTTTCTTTAGTTTAGCTAATTTAAAGGGAGTTCAAGTTTCATCTTTGTGGGCAGTATTTTAAGGGAAAAAAAAAAAGATAACAGAAGAACCAAACAGTCCGTGCTTTTGCTCATAATATTCCCAATCTTCAAGTGTTAAGATGGAATCTTCTGCCAAACAACAAATATTGCACAAGTCTGCCCAAACAGATCCATGGAATTCTGATTTTCCTTCCAACTCTGGCCCTGTGGCAATACCCATGAGTTGGACACTTTTAATCTCAGCCTTTTAATGAGAGGAACACAGGATTTTTAAATTATCATTATTAAATATCCCTATTTATTAATATTACGAAATCTCCTGATGTCTCCGGATGTGACACCTGCCAAGCTGCTCCTTTCCCTCTCCCACACTGAAAGCCACTGTGGCAGTTTTGGGGATTCCAGGTGTCACAGGGAGCATCCCCAGAGGAATTCCAAGGATGAACTTGGCAGGGCAGGGATGTCAGGGGACAGTTTCGTATCTACTGCAGACTCAATGGAAACTCCAGTTCTGTGAATCCCTGAAAGAACTAAATTTGGGATAATGATCATTTTGAAAGAGGCTCTGAGGGTGTTTTGGGAAGTAAAGCTACCAACACACAGAAAATGAGTTAGTATTAAAACTCTAGGTTTTAATCCATCTGTACAATCAATCTTTTTTTGCTTAGGGTTCTTCAAAATATACAGGAAAATTCATTTCAGTACTTACAGAGTATAATTCCTTTGCCCTATTGCCAGCAAACCTCCCATGTAAAAAGTTCCTATTTCATTAGGAAAACTGGGCATGTAAATCATCAGAACAGACTTGTTAAATACACTGTAATCTTCTCAAGTATGCAAAGTCACATCTGCAAAACATTTAAGGAAAAAGTACCATTTATTTACCCATACACAGTATGTAAAGACTCAAGATGTCTTCTTTAACCCTCCCTTTGTCATCTTATATAATTTCTTCAAACTGTAAGTTATAGATTTCTTTGCCCCTGAAAAAGATGAAAACAGAGAAAAAAAAAATAAATCAACATTCAGCAAGGCTGACTCAGCCAGAAGGTGCTTAGTGCATGAAATGAAGGATTTCCCTGGGGGAATGACAGCCTAATCCAGCAGGCAGACATGCAAAGAACCTTCCTGTCACAGCCAGAACACAGTAAATAATGCCACCAAAAACGCCTTTAATGCTGTGAAAGCAGAGCAAACAGAGCAGAAGTCTGGTAAATACCGCGCCATGGCATATGATAAAGGCAGATATTTAATATCTCCATTTTCAGAGATCAGCAGCAGTCGCTGCCTCCAAGCATTTATGAGTTTTAGATAGGATGGGACTGAGGATGACTCCCACAACATTTGTAAGATGTATCCTTGGAGTTGAACAATTTCTGAAGTTCTAGCAGAATGAGTCTTCTCTTACAGACCTAGAGGAAAAAACCCACAGCCTTTTGCTGGGTTTAGTCATGGAGCATTTGTAAATTTAAAAACAAAACCCTGTTAGTCTTGGCATTTCAGGGGGGTTCTGAGATCCCAGCCAGTGCAGCTACTTGCTTTTCCTTTTTTGTTTAAAAAAAATCACCCCAAACCAAACAAATACAAAACCCAGCATAACACACGGAGTGACTGCTCAGATTACAGCACAGCCTCATCACAACCTTACAAATTCAGAACCGAAAAGGCAACTTTTTAGTGCTGCACAAACAAACCTTAATTTTGACACGTCCACAGATTAAAGGTGTATTTAATACAATATTTCCTACATTTATTTAACTGAACACCTGACAAGACTGACTAAAAATACACAGGGAATTTAGCCAAAAGTCACACAATATCACGGCCCAGAACACAAGAAAAGATTTGCAACAAACAAGGGAGCTCAACCCAAGTTTAGCCATGAGCTGCACTGGATTTCTTTTCCTCTTTTTGGGGAGGGGAGTGGGACTGGAATAATAATATTTGATTTGGAAAGACCTCAAAGAAATCAAGAAAGGAAAGTAAAAGAAAGAAAACAATTAAAGATATAATACTTTAAGTGATAGATGCATTCAAAGCCGAGAAGTCCAATGAGTAGGAGAAGAGCACACTCATTTCTGAAGGAATGGGGCAGAGTAACAGAGTAACAAACAGACTGCAGAGAATCAGTGCTGCACTCCCCATGTCCCCAACTGCAATTTAAATAAACTAAACCTCACCTTTTGCAGGACAACATCCCTACATGTATTTTGAACTTCCAAACTCAAGTGCATCCCATATGTGCCCTCCAGCTTTTCCATATTTCCTGGGTTTTTGCAAAAGCAAGCACAATAAAGAAGCCTGGACAGGCTTTCCTTTGCAGCATCTCAAAGGACAAGTAAATAACCACGTAAATCCTGCAGTGCCTGACAAATCTGCAAGGAGATTGCACACAGAGCTGCAATTCCTGCAGCAGCACAAAGCCAGGCTGAGCTCTGGCCCAGCACAAATGAAAAGAAGCTGCAGCAATTGTGGCTCTGAAGATGCCCAAGCTGCAGGATGCAGCCCCTCTGACAGAGGAACTGCTGCTCTGCCATCCCAGCGAATTCTGGATGCTTCTGGAGTGCAGTGCAGCTGTGGCAGATCCACTGCAGCACAGCTGCTGCAGGGAACAGTGCAGGCCCTGCAGGGCTGTTGGGAACGGTGCAGGCACTGCAGGGGCCGGGGCAGGCACTGCAGGGCCCAGTGCAGGCACTGCAGGGAACGGTGCAGGCACTGCAGGGCCCGGGGCAGTGGCTGCTCCCAGCCTGCCCCGCTCAGCAGCGTTCCCTTCTCCTCCCTCTGCCGTCCCTGCGCTCCCCGCTCGGCACAGAAGGAGCCGCTCGGCCGCTGCCCCAGCCCGGCTCTGTCCACGCAGCTGCTGCCCCAAAGCCGATGAGTCCCAGCTGCAGGGAAAGCTCCCGGCCCAGGTCAGGGCTCACTCGCAGGCTCTGCAGCGGTTGCACTCCTGGAAACGTCTCTCTGCTGCAGCTCCCTTTCCACTGTTGCGCTCCAGGGCGCAGAACAGAGCCCTGGTGCACGTGGGAGCGAGCCCACGGGGCAAACACAGCTCGGTCTGGTTCCACTTAGCCAGCCTGCCTGGCTCTCTGTGAGCCCTGGTGCTGTGAGACAGCGAGCTGGCCCTGAGCCCCCACAGATTCCTGCTCGCTTGGCCGGCCTGCCTGCAGAGTCCTGGATTTCCTTCCGATGCTTGTACTGCCGGACAGCCGTCGTGTGCAGCAAACAATTGGATATTTGTAGCGTGGCACGCACAGACGCGTGTCTATTTACAAATATTTACACTGAAGTTATCTGCTCAGGCAGCTGATGAAGAGGGTAGGTATCACAAAAGCAGAATATTTTATATGTAAACCTGCTCTTTAAAGAAAAAAAAAAATCCCTGGAAACAAATGCTATTCAGAATATGTGTGCTAACTTAAAAGTATCTTGGACAAATGCTTCAGCCGATGATTTAATCTGTAAGATTGTATTTATAGAAAAATTTTCAAGGCTTGCAGCATTCCTCAAGTAAAATAGAAAGAAGAAAGAAGCTAAAAAAGTATCAACATCTCCAGAGGAGCTAAATATAAGAACTGCTGCAGAGTGAGTTCCCAAAGCCCAGGCAGGCTCTGGCTATGTGGGAAAACAAATCAAACCCTGGTGCCATCCCTAATGGGAAACAGAGAGGAACCTCACCACAGCCTCAAAGAAACACCCAGGCACATTTTCAAAAACTAAACAGGGCATTTAACAACAAACAAAAACACAGAGCTGGAGCTCCACTTGAAAGCCACACTGGCAGAGAAAGATGAAAAAAGTTCTCTTCGATGGGTTGAAATTCCTCCTCGTGCTCCTTGTGCCAGTAATGTCAAAGCCATGATGGCAGCCCAGCAGAGCTAGTGCTGAGTTATTCTGGATTCAGGAATGCTGGACAGGGCACTGCCATGCTCTGCACCACAGCAGGCAGCTCACCTCTGCTGGCGTCCTTAAGATAAAATCACCAGCTAAAGAAAACAGATTGTGTCCCCTAGCACACTTTGAAAAGAGCGAGGACCAGCTAATGAAACCTTTCTTTTGCAAGGAAAGTATTTGTACAGTTATTAGGAACAGCAATAAAGAGTCAGTGCTTAATGGAGCCACATATTTAATGATCCCAGTTCATAATTATTTTATTTTAAGCTACTATTGCTGATATAAGCACTGTAGAAGGTCAGGCCTTATATTTTTCCTAAAGTCTCTACTAGAAAGTGTGAAAATAGGTCTTGGGGGAACAGAATTTTAGACAAGATTTGAAAAGAGAATCAAGAAAGAAATGCAGCATCCTCAGGGACTGAATGTAAAGCTTTGCTGTAAAACACATTCCTTGCCTGAGCCAAGCAAATAGCTCCATGCAGGAGCCACATTCCTGATTTCTCTGTAAATTCTGTATCCTATGAACACGGCAGAGCCCCAGGAGCTGGCACAGCCAGGAATGCTGCCCCAGTGATGCATTTTAAATTAAGAAACCAGTCCTGGGAGAAGATCTTCATTAGAAGACACTGACAGATTTAACAGAAACTCAATCATAAGTGTTTGGAGACAAATAGTAATTAATAAATAAATAAATAAATAAATAAGGGCAAAAGGTTTTTCCCAATTAACTCTAAAGCCACGGACACCCATCCTTCCTCAATTCCAGGGCAGATTACACAGACATCACACCTCAAAAAGAGTGAGGTGACATCCCTGAGCAGTTAAATTTCCCTCCTGAATTTTGTCACTAATGGTTTTGACCAAATTCTGGCAATTCTACAATTCTGTGTAAATACATAAAAAACCCCAAAAATCTAAATCATAAAAAAGTAAGAAAAACCCATTCCCCCAAGCCTCCTTGTTCAAATTTGATTTGTGCTGAAGGCAAAGGACCAAAATTGCTTTGTTCTACCTAAATTAAATCACAAAAATATGTTTTCACTACTAAAGCCATTAGTAGAAAATAGTTTTGAAATACAACTGTACATAACTGATAAGATGGAAACGACAGTTTGTTTTAAAGGGATAAAACCACTATATAAACCACTATATATATAAGCCATATAAAGCAAAAAGCAGTTAAGACCAAGGGAAATAGAGACATTTCACACATAACTGCTTTCAGGTGCACAAACCAAAAACCAGGATAAAAAAATCACAGGTGTTACTCAAAGACACATGAGGACCCCCCCCAAAATCCCAGTGCCAGGAGAGGCTGTCAATAAATTACTGCATGACACACAGGAGGAGCTAACGAGCCCCAGAGGTGATTTCTGTCCATCAAAACAGGGAGAAAGAGAGCACAACATCTCCACAGCTGAACTATTTCTGTTCTCCTCCTGCACTTCACCAGCTCTGCCCCTGGGGCACTCAGCACAACCTGAATTCAACAGGAATAACAGTGGCTTTGAGCCCCCCTTCCAATTATTGTGTTCCACAAAACCTCCTCTGCAAGGATCCAGAAACAGAGAAAATGAAAGCTGATGCTGTTGTTTGGTTTATTTAAGAGTCATACAGACTCCAGTCCCTTTCAGCATTTTACAGTTTTGCAATAAAGCCTCTGCTTTAAATGTTGCTTTAATTTTTTCAGGGACTTTTTAATGAACCACACAAAAAGTTTATTCTTTAAACTCCTGTAACAAGACAGTCTCAGGGCCTTGTCAATTTTTCCTGTGTGAAATCAGAAGGCCCACGGTGACAGAAATCACACACATTCTTACCAGCTGTCAGGATGGTTTTAGCACTCTGCACTATGCTGGAGGATCTCACAATTCCTGAAATGCCTGCAGATGGAAAAGCACACAGATGTTACCCATCTCAGCACTTGTGGGGGGATTTTGTGAGGAAAATCACACACTGAGAAAATTTGGGTTTGTTCTGCTTTTTCATAATAATTAAAAGTATTCTCTAAACTATTTGAATTTATTTTATATATGCAACATGCAGAAAAAAACCCCATTAAAAGAGACAACAAGCAGTAGGAATTGATCAAATCCATTTCTTTCGTGTTCCCATTAGTTCTCTACTAAGATGATTAAAGATTCAGAGTTGTTTCATCTAAGTGCTGGCAAATTAACATTCTAGAGGAGAACAAATGCTACTCCCTGTTTACTTCAACATGAAATGGGATTTGGCAGTTCTCTGATCAAGCAGAGATACCTCTATTGTGCAGTTCTTCCCTGGCTTTTCTAAATTACAGCTTTTGGAGATAAGACTTGTTTACTACTTTCCACTGTTGCACATCCAGTTCTCACTGCCTAGGGGCTCTTTACAGAACAGTTCCAAAAAATATTAATTTTTTTTTCAGAATTATTAAGTGATATTTGTTCTAACATATAAAAAAGCATCCTGATATGTAGAAAACTAATCACGCCACTAAATACCTAAAAAAAAAGTATTTTTTCAATCTTTCAAATGGACACATTCTGCATTGACCCACAGAATATAATTTCAAATATTTTTCAATCCCCCTTCCATACTGAAGAACAAAGCTTAGCATAGCCCATTTGTAAGGAAGGATACAGTATTCCACTGGAAAATCATTTGAGGGGTAGGAATAGGGAAAGCAAAGGAACAAATTGTGTTGATGTAGCAAAATATCTTGGGACAATGCAATTCAACTTGAGTAATCAGCTCTGTCTTGCAGGATTCCCAAACGGCTTGGCCTGGCCTTTACCCAGACTGACAAATCAGGAAAATGCTTTGGCCACAGAAGTGCAAGAGTATCTCGATTTGTTCTCCTAAGAGGTTAAATGCAGGGCCTGAGAAGATGTGTGCAGCTTGCTGCTGCACTCCTGCAGCCTGTGCAGCCACAGCTGTGCCTGCCAGAGCTACAGAAACACAGCCAGAGCTCAGGGAGCTCGGGGGGCCTCGTGTGCACCTCCAAGAGTGCAGCCCCAAAAGCTCCCCGATCCAGCTTTCACCCCTCTGCTGCTTCAGCCCAGCTGAAAGAAGCTGAACCCCTCCGTGTCCAGGTGCAGTTCATCCCAGGCTGGCCATGGAGAACTGCAGCAGGCAGGAGCTTTATCTCCCCCCCAGGAATCAGAAATCAGGCTGAGAGCTCCCTCAGCTCCCTGGTTTGTGAACAGGGGCTCCCAGGCTTCTTGGGAATTTTTGCTGCGCTCAGGGAGCTCGCAGAATTTGCTACCTGGGACAGAAAATGTGTCAGGCTCTTAAAACACATAAAGGACTCCAAGTACTAAACTTTTTCATTTTCCTGCAGTGTACCAGAACACTGGTGTCTGCAGCATCAGCTGTAACTTGCTCGTAATGACATCATCTTGCCTCAGAGCAGTTGTGCTGATGAGAAGCACCTCAGCCTTTTTCCTGCAAGCTGGAGCTCCCTGCCAGGGCTCACATGTCTGGGCTAACCACGATGGCTGCGAAGGGAAATGTCAGCAAGTCAGAAATGACCTCAGCCTTGCAATCCATCACTGGGAGCACATAAAGCTCAGCTTTGTTTGGATGGAGTTTTGCCTGAAGATGGAAGTACCAGAGTTAGGTGCTCTCAGCGGGCCACGCTATTATTCCTTAAATCCTGCCTCTTTCAGGACCCAGAGCAATATATTTCAAAGATAATATTTCAGATAACCTGTCTGCAATCAAATCCAAACCCAGGCTTTTAGGAATGTATTTCATGATGAATCTCCCGGATTTTTTCACCCTTCTGAACTAGGAGAACATATACAATAGATTTGTATATCTATCATATCTTAAAGAAGATTACAGACATTGGTCCAGACCTACCTTGATGCACCACAAATCCACAGTCAGGGTCATGGGCAACTTGCAGTAAAATTTCTTCCACGTCTCTGTTCTTTCCAGGAGGGTTTACCAGAGCAGTTATCTTTTGCTGCAGAGTCTTTGGCAAAGCCATAAGTTGTGTAAATTGACCTTCTGGACTTTTATCAATCTGAATGTTATAAAAATAAGACATTAAAAACATTCCGTTCTCTTTTTAAAATTTTTTTTATTTTTAAAGTCAGAAAACTGACCTCTGATAAATATCTCACAGAACCTGATCCATTTCACTAGAAAAGGTCCCTGACAATTCTAATAAAAACTTCCCAAGCACAGGGAAATGCAGTATCTCAGCTCTCAACTTGAAGAATGACTCAGTGCAAGGGGTTTTATTCAAGGGAAGATACACATGATCCTGCTGTGCCTGCAAGTAAGCTTTCATTGAAACTGTATCATTTCTGTTGTATCCAATTTCCTTTGGAAACATAAGTACAGGACAAAAAAAAAAAAAGTTCCCCAAAGACCACTCAGCTGAGTTTCTTCTGCCTGAATATAATCAAATTGCAGACACACACACATTTCAAGTTCAGTTTGAAAACCATTTTCTCTGCTTTAAACTCCAAACCACATCTGGTTTGTGTCATTTGAAGAAAACATTCATCCCACATTTTCCAATCTAAATCAGAAATCCAACGAACCCTTTTTAAATACTGTGATACCAACGTGCAGGCCTGGACAGATCTCCTCCAAATGTAACTCTGCACAGTGGAGCAGAGCTCTCCAGCAGTGGAGGAATATCTGAAGAGCTCCCACAGCAGGTTTTAGCCACTCCATGGAGACATCAGACAGGAGTCTGGGTGCCCTCTCCACTCCCTTTTGTCAGCGTGGAGAAAATGATCTCCAGATGAGTCAGCCACAACTGCAGAGGCAGGGAGAGTGAGCAGCTCTGAGTGCTGTGTGGGAGGAATCCGTGCCTGAACCAGAGCTCAGAGCTGGGCCCTGCCTTCCCGAGGTTCTGAGGGACCCGTGAAGGAGGAGTTTTCTCCGTAGCTCTGCCTGTCCTGGAGAAGGGGGTTCTATTCTGGGTTAACTGCAGCCCCAACAGCATTCAGCCACCTCAGGCCGGGCAATAAGCACAGAAGGGTGTGAGCAATAAAGTATTAAAGCCCTTTGCTGATTAAACGCCCTCATTTCACTGCTGATTTGAAGCAGTCTTGATGACTGTTATGGGATTGTGGAAAGATTTATTAGCCAGCAATAAATTTGCAGTATGCTACCAGGATTTGCTTAAAGGAATTTTTTTCTTGAAGGAAGTGTAACTAACTCCTTCCCAAATTCATTTAAATATTGCTTCTACCAAACTGTTCACAAGCAAGAAGAAAACATGGAGACAGCTTCAGGATAATACAGATTTGCCTGTGTTTTATCCCAAAGCACTGCAGTAAAACTGATTACTCTACTCAAGCCTGCAGGTAATTTCTAACAAAGACACATCCTAAAAGGTGGCATCTGGCAGAGAATTACCAAGGCTTGAGGATAAAGAGATGCCATGAGACAAGTGGTGCTATTTGTAACTAAACCACGAAGTTGATATCACACTCGAATAGTCACACAGGGACACACAAATTCCAAAAAGAAAAGTTGCCAATGACTGTGGCATCCCTCCCCTAACTGCAATGTTACACCAGGAAGACAGAATTCAAGATACTGGTCGCTTTAGATCTCCCAAAAAACGATGGGAAAAATGGTTTTGTATGGGTATTATTGCCAGAATTTCACTTGGGTTTAGTCAAACCCACACCTAGATGATCTTCACAGCTAGAACTCCAGGAGCATTTTTGTGAGATGCAGTTTTTGACTGCAGAAAGTTGCACCTCTGAGTTACAGCCTCATCTCTCTAACACAAACCATCTGTTTATTGCTCACTTCCTAGCCTGTTATTTCCATGTGGAAGCCATTAGAAGACACGTTTGACAATGATCTGCTCTGGTTCCCTTGCTGGGGTCGACTCCGTGCCCATACTCAGAGAAAATGAGCAGCAGTCTCCCCATATGAAAAAACTGGTATTTGAGGCAAGTCTGCTGGTTGCAGAATTAACTAAACAACAGAAACATAACAAACAGCAAGCACAGAGACTACAACTGCTCTCCTGGTGCATGGCGTGATCCCTGCCTTCTGTCAGTGACAAAGCACTTGCACTTGCTTGTTTCCAAGCTGTTTAGAAGGAGAACACTTGCCTCGAGCCTTCCCAGATGGTGCTTGTACACCACTTGAGGGCAGTCCTGGAGTATGGTACTGTACAGCTTCTGGAAATGGGCAATGTTGGGCTTCACTATGTTCTGCACTTTGGATTTGTCTTCTCCTATTATCATTCTGAAATCACCTAGGCAGGAGGAAAGGAGATTTAAGCCATCAGGAAAACCCCAAACAAACAAAGAAGCAGAACAGAACAGAAATCACCACAGTACAGTGCTGTCATCTAAAACTCTACTCTCCAATATTCAATATAATCACAACAACCATCTTCTAAGAGTCAAAAAAAACCTAAAGCACAGAAAAAACGTCCTTGAAGGCACATATTGTTACCTGGCTCTGATAAAATGTCACCAGCCCACGTGTCCACACCTTCACTTGGACAACAAAACAATTCCAGCTGTCAAGCAACAGTAACAGTCTTTGCAACCATACCTCAGTCTCAACAACTACTGAACAAATTTCCCACTCCTCAGACTTTGTATCCACAAGCAAATGAGCTTCAATTTTCCAGTTTGAGAGGTAATAATTTGCATTGTTTCCACACTCCAACACCTGGAGTTCAGTTAACAGCAGTCATGGTAGGATTCACTGAATCACTCTTAGCCATGTGTTGTGTCAGTAGTTTCAGAAAGAACTTCCTTTTAACACCACTGTTACATTACTGGCAGTTACACTTTCTTTTCAGACACACGACTGAGAAGTTTCAAAGAGAATAAATGAAAAGCCACTCAGTCTGTATGAAAGCATTCCATCACCTCTGTTAGGTACCAGCCTGGCTGCTTGCTGGGTTTCCAGCCAGGAGTTACAAGCTCAGTGCAGCTTGTATCAACAACCAAAATTCTGAATCAATTCCTTTTCCCACTTCCCACATCCAGGAGATAAATGTTGTTGAAAGGTGGCAACTCGCTAGCCTTCCTTGGTTTATTTCAGTTTATGCCAAGCCACAAAACAAACACTTCCCATATAAATGGTACTGACTCAGTGCTCTTAAAAAATGCAGGAAAAAAAAAAAGGATAAACATTTTCTAAATTAAAGCATGAACAACTCTTTTCAGAAGTCTCCAAGGAGACTGATTAGAGTAACACATAAAATCAATTTTGTCTACTAGTAGAGCCTCTGAAAGACCTAACAAAATGGCAGAAAAATAAATATCCACAAGCAGCCTTTTTCTTGTACATTCCCAACTGGGAACTATTCAGCTTTGTTCACGCAGCACAGCCAGTCTCAGCATTTTACTGCTTTTTTGTTTAATTCTTTAAAGAGTAGATAGAAAGTATCCAGAAGAACCCAGTGCCAGGGCTGGGCAGGTGAGCAGGGAGCATCCCTGGCTGGCAACCCCACGGTCAGCACCCTCCTCCTGCAACAATTTGGGAAAGAACGGCTCTGGAAAAGCGAGCTGCAATTGGAACTGCCCTGAGAAGGGTTACACAGAACAGTGACACTCCCCAGCACAGCCAGGCTGCAGCTTAGACCCCCCTGTGCTGCCTTTAAAAAACCAACATTGCATTTCTGTGTGTGCCAAGGAAGTGCTGTGTGAAGTACAACTCCAACCAAACTCCTTCACAGTAATTTCAGCAAGGATGTCAACATCTAAAAAGCAATGCAGAGTTATATTGTAACAAGTACATCTGATATTGAAGAACCACTCCCAGTAGTTTCTTCAATATTTTTTCCTTACCAATTTCTTTTCAAAAAAAAGAAACTTAACAAATACCAACCAGGACTGTAAAATGTAAATCAAAGATCCATAATCTGGATCTTTAAGCTAACTAAGTAAGAACTTTAAACACGACACACTCAAAAAGAGATGAGAGGGTATGAGTCAGACTATCAGATGACTCAACCTTGCGCTGAGCGGAAAAGAAAAAAAAATTCTTCCCAAGGTTTTGAAACATTCCACCAAAACACAACGCATGCAAACAGAAGAGAACCCCCATCATTTCATCATATCCATTCCCTCACACTTGGTTCATCACCCAAGCAGGCACAGGCAGCCTTGCTGAGGCAGCTACACCTCTCTGCTGTGAATAATCCCCATTACTGGAGCTGTTACATAAGCACCATTCCGACAGAATTTGTGGTGCGGGCCCAAAGCAAGAAGGGAGAGGATTTACCACACGTGAGAGTCCAGCTGTGCCCCAAGAGCTGCAAGCTGAGCCCTCCCCAGGCACTTCAGAGCCCCTCACTCACCCGAGTAGGAGAGCCCAGCGATCTGCATGTACAGGTCCTCCTCGGAGAAGCTCTCTGGCAGCATGAGGAAGGCTGCAGTCACTGCACTCTTCAGGTTGCTGACAAGAGCAGCTTGCAGCCTGCTGTTCTCATTCTGGGCCAGGATCTTCACCTGGAAAAGCAGAGCCATTGGAAGCAAGACTGCAGGGAAGTCCTACCGAAGCTGGAGCATAGAAATGTTATTTATTTTTCATGCAGGATTGAGTAACAAATTAATTTAAGGTTAGCTCTTATTAGCATAGTACAACGAGTGCTAGAGTATCCCTGCCATGTGAGAGAAAGGAACATGTTTTTAGAAAAAGCCGTTTCCATACGCAGGTTTGGAAGTGCTATATGGAACATGTTTTAGTTAATCTCCGAAGAGCCAGTCACCTTTTCAGACTTGTAAATTTCAGACTAATCAGAACAGGAAATATGAATGCATCAACAGAAATACCTCACATGTGATTGTGCAATAAGAAAAAACACTATGCTAAAAAAGAACGGAACACCAGACAGGGGTAGGTTTCTTAGTCATCTTCATTTTTATTTTTTTTTCAGGGGGGAACTCCCCTATCAAATGTTTCAAGTAGCCTCTCAGACAGGGGTTGTCCTAGAAGAAGCAGGGCTTTAATGTTGCATTTTGCATGAGCAGAATGTGAACTTGAGGGCATCTTCACTCATCCGTGAGGAACAGATCACCTGAATGCCTCTGCCTGCCGCAGGAAGTGTTCATTTTCAGGAAACATTGAAACTGTTTGAGACCGACTAGAGACTCCCATCACCCAGGATATGGGAATATAAATTCTGTAACAAAAAGCAGGTCTTCGGTAAGACCTGAAGACAGAAACACACTGGCAGAAGAAGGGAAGCTGCTTTAGGAGATGGATAACTGTGCACTTCCAGAAACAACTCCCCTAGGAACGCCTGCTTGGTTGAGTTTGTCTTTTTCGAGTGTTATGGTTAAGCAATACTGCCTCACTTTAAAAAACTGGCTTTTTAATATTTGTCTACTCTAGAACACCTTAAAATTCAAACCCACTGGCCACTGTGAAGAAAGGCACCCCCTCTGATTTTTCTCAAATCCCATCAAGCAATTCACTTAGACTTACATTCCTAACTTGCTGCTACAGGGAAATCTAAGGCAAGCCATAACGAAAAAAGAAAAATCTGTGGCACCCCAAGCTGTCACACAGGTGACTGCAGAACCTTAGGATTGCCATGGAAACATCAGCAAGGTATGGACATGCCAAGGACACCACAGTCAGAGCCTTTTAAAACAGCAGAGATGCTATTCCTCCTCATGGAACCCACCAGCCTTGCCTTAGAGAAGCAAAAGGAATAACCTCCTCCTTTTCTAAAAATCCCCCTAATATAAAGCAAGATTTTTTTTCAGAAGAAAATAATACACCAGGCTTCAAAATCTGAATGCCTGAAACACTGACAGCATCTATGTACAAATTTTCCACAGGTTGAGAGAGCTACAAATCTCCCAGGAAGTCAAAGTGCAATGGTTATCACCCCGGTAAAACATGAATGTTGATTCTGGGGGTCAATCTGAGAGAGCAGCACGGCTAAGGAAGGCCTTTTCACAGCACAGAGAATTTATATTCCCCGTACCATGTCAGAAATCCAAGCAGCAGCAAATGCAGTGACACTGACAACAGCTATTCACTATTCACTGGTGATGTGCCACACAGAATTCTCCCTTCAGTTGTCTTTCTCAATGGATTCAGTTCCATTCTTTACACAGATAACAGCTGCTCCAACCTGGACCACGCTGTAATACATCCCTGGAGATAAAGCCAGTAGTTTGAGACAATCCATTCAAACTTGCACTCAAAATTTTTGAGCAAAAAGCATAATTGACTTCTGTTCCAAGACCTGAAGAGATTTCTCCTCTAATCCTCCCCCTTCCCTCGTAACAAATTTTCCCTTAGCACTGCTGCCATCTGCTGAAAGCACATCGAGGCAGGCAAAGATCATCTTTTATCATCCAAACATGGAGGAGAAAAACCAGCATGCAGAACCCATGGCTCATTCAATTATAAACCAGACAGGAACTGCACAGCAAAGCTGCTTTCACCTCTAAGATTTCCATTCTTTATCTATCTGTGTTAAATTCTGGCCACCCCAAGAATCTGTTATAAAAGGCAAATAATACATTTAACATTAAAGGGACTTGGCATTAATAGAGTCCAGTTATTCCAGATTTACTACAGGCAGAAAACTGTCATTCTCACCTTTAGGGGTTCTTCTTCCACAGAACATCACTAAAAAACTACATTTTACCTCTTCCCTGAGGGATTATCCCTCTGGGGCTGCACCCCTAAATCAGGGCAGATGATTTGTGCAGTGCTGTTGCACGGGTCCCTAACAGATAAAGTTCGAACTCCAACTGATTCTTTTCCAGCCCTGTCATTTCCTGCATTCCCAGAGAGAAAACCGAGCACTCACCGGCTTCTGCAGGCGCCCAGCCACATAGAGAGTTTTCCAGTGAAACAAATCCTCAATCAGGGCATCAGTGCTAATTACTCCATATTTGATCACCTGGAAAAAACAAAGCAAAATGAAGGCTTTTGAGAAAACCTGTACCTGGACCGTTTTCCCCACATGGAACTTACTACTTGCCATAACTGCCCTTAATTCTGAGCACAGATACCTCCAGTAAAAAACTGGAAACATGATTATGCTTTAATTAGCACACGAGGTAAAAGAAAAGATCTCCTATTTACATCCAAACTTCTGCAGGAAGAAGATGGAATGCACGAAACGAAGATTCTTTCTAGAATCAAAGCTGCAATAAAGTCAGCAGCCAAATATGACAATAGTTGGAATAATCCACATTATTCTTTATGATATTAAAGAAACTCAAGCAATAGTTTGTCAGGGACCTAAATTAAAACCTCCAGACATTCATGTATCCTGTTTTTGGGGTGTGTATCAGGGAGTTTTTTTTCTTTTGCTCTTTGATGTGATTGTGATTTTGGAGTCTATTTTATGTAAGTGGAAAAAACCATGGGAGTTTCCACAGTTTGTTACCAACCTGCACTGCCACTGAATTTCCAAAGATTACCACCAGAGCAAGGCAGCCAGCTCCAGATTTCTGGATAACAAAGGCGCACACCTGGGACATGACTGAGGCATTAGAGCACAGGAGCAGGGCATGTAAAGAGCCAGGAACACAATGCCATGGCAAACACCACTGCTCCTTCACATGGAATCCCAAACCCCTTTCTACACCAAACAAATAGGGGTTAAACACCAAAATCTCCTACAGGGACAAGAACAGCAAGACAGACAGTGCTTCCCTCACTCCTCCCTGCCAAACACAGAGGTGCAGGAGCAGGACTTGCTGGACAAGAACCACTCACCAGAAATATTAATTATATGGTAAGGTGAGGATATGAGACACTAAAGAACACAAATCTCAATTCCAACTTGCTGTTGTAACTTGCATTTTATATCAAACAGTCCCCTTTGCTGTTACTATGTGGCCAAGTGCTGAATTGAGGCACCACCAAAACTGGCAGGCAGAAAGCAATAAGGAATATAAATCCAATTCCTGAAATGCCTCTGCTGTAAGTTCCAAACACTGCTCACACTTTCAAGGTGCAAGACCAGTTGCTCTGTTTACTTTTTAATTAAAATGCTATGTGCTATGCTAATGTTAGCGAAGCACTTTTAGACATAAATATTGAAGATACCAGGAGTTAATCTACAATTACAATCTGCAATATTTGCTTCCTGAAATCTGCTTTAAGCTAATCATTTTAATACTTCACAGACATAAATATTTGACTTAATTCACTCAAACTACTTGTACTTACCCTACCATCGCACGGCACTAAGGTGTTGTAGTAAATTCCTGCTCCGTATCTCTGTATGGTACTTATCTTTTTGGGCCCAAAAAACTTTAGGAAGGAATAATGACTCCTGTTCTTTAACAAGTTCGTCATATGCCAGGTCGCAGCATCATCGACAGCAAACACAAAGTCCAGCATATTGGTCTGAGGATAATAACGAGAGGAGTGGTGGGGTTTAAATGTCAAGAAGAACCAATATTATCATAATAAAATTTTAAAAACCAACCCCAAACCAGAAGTATTAAGATCAGTCAGAGACCAAAGGTTCCAGTGGAGTTGTTTGTTTATTGTCAAGTATATCAGACAGTCCAGAATTTTCCTGCCCTGGTCAGGACCAAACTTTAGCCCTCCAAAACAGGGGAACAGGTGTGAGACCTTGACCACCCTGATTCCAGCTCAGTGGAACAGCTCACAGGGCTCAGAACAGCAATGCTTGGCCACGAATGGGGGAATGCGGGCAGATAAAGGCACCACCCGAGAGCTGGCAGCAAGGAACTGCATCTCCAGGACATTCCTTTGATCAACAAAACCCCAAAAATAAAAACAACCATTATTTCCAGGCTGTTGACCCTCAGAAGATGAAGAAGGCCCCGAGACTGCCATTTCACTGCAGCATATATTTTAAATTCCCCCCATGCGCTGCACAGCAGTTGGACAAGCCGTGATAAAACTCCCTTTTATCGGCAGTGCTGAACAGCCTGACACACAAGGGATACACACGGGGCTGAGAGGGACCCCGAGCCCCCCGCAGTGCCAGCCCCGCTGCCGGGGCACCGCGGGCAGCCCC
>VWZN01003787.1:358588-415072 GCA_013396955.1 Regulus satrapa | reverse complement strand
CCTCCGTGCTCCACTCAGGGTCCTCTTCGTGCTGTACTCAGGGTCCCCAGGGTGCTCCACTCAGGGTCCCCATGGTGCTCCACTGAGGAGCTCCTCCGTGCTCCACTCAGGGTCCTCTCCGTGCTCCACTTGTGGAACCCTTGGTGCTTCTCTCAGGATCCCCCCGGTGCTTCACTCAGTGTCCTTTCAGGGTTCCCTCGGCTCCATTCAGGGTCCCCTGAGGGTCCCTCCAGCGCTCCTCTCAGTGCTCCCCTCAGTGCCCCCTTGAGTCGGCTCACTGTCCCCTCAGCCTGCCTCCATTGTCCCCTCACTGTCCCCTCAGGTCCCCTCAGTGCCTCCATTGTCCCCTCACTGTCCCCTCAGGGTTCCTTCAGTGCCCCCATTGTCCCCTCCCTGTCCCCTCAGGGTCCCCCCAAGCTGTGCTGTCCCACCAAACCAAGCACAGTGAGGTGATGTTCAGCATGTGGGCCTAACATTTAGTCTTCCACCTCACTGCTGCTTCGTCTTTTAATTCTTTTAGGTCAGCACAATTCTGTGCCTCTTCTTCGATTTTTTTCCCTTCTCTTTCTTTTTGATTTTGGTTTTTTTTTAAATTTATATTTGATCCTGTTCCGAGGCTTTCCTCAGGACTTGTTGCCGGCGTTACAGTTCTTCACACGTCCCCCGGGGAACACAAACATAAACCCACGGGCGTTTAATCATCGTGGTTGTGCTCAGGGCTGTCTCACGCTCTCCTCGTGCTGAGCCCTCCTTGGTTGGAGTGTTCAAGTTCTATATAATAAACCCATCTGAGCTCCGTGTGAGTGCTAAATGTATAAATGTGCCTCATGAAATTGAAGCGTGCCTTGTTCCCTCATGATTTTACGCTTGCCTGCATCCGGTACCCAAAAATCACATTTTATCTTCCTATGGTTTGTGGCTTTCAAAATTCCCTACCTGAGGTTTGAGGATAGGCCAGAAGTCGAGTTAAATTTATGCTCTCACTAAATTCCAAACACAGTAAGATCTTTAGACATCACTGGGCTCATAATATCAGCTGAAAACAAATAAAATGTTCTGTAACTTTGTTACACCCAAGAAAATTTGATATACACAGCTAAGTCACCATCTGTACAATTATTCTGCAGACAGCAAGACACATGATAAATGGGCACTGGGAATTCTGGGAGAGAACACCCGAAGCAAGAGAACAATCTCGTATTGACAAACAATGTGAAACTTTAGTGATGCGAGGCAGGTTCCACCACAAAACTGCACCAGACCTCTACATTCCTGAGCTTTTCTACATCAAATGCTGCAGACAGAGAGACCTTTCTGAATATTCACTTTCAGAGGAGAAACCATAGCATGCAAAGAGAAATGTGTTTATATCAAAAATAATCACATAATAACTACTGGATTTTTATTACTCTGAATAATAAGGTCCCAAAGGCCCAATTATGACTGGAGTTGGGAGACGTTTTTTCTCCCCTAGGACTGGGATTCAGTGCCCAGTAATGTCTCTGAAATGATCAAACTACTCATAAATCAGATCATGGACCTTGTTCTCTCCTTAGTGAGAGTATTTTCGTTATTACAGGTATTAATAACACATTGATAATAAATGCTCCATCAATAGATATTAACTATAATTAATAACTATTATTTAAATACTTCATGGCACACAATATAAAGAACAGCAGATTTGTTGAGCTTACATTTGAAATTTTTCCTGCTGCTTAGGTTAGCCAAAGATTTTGCATTCCTTTTGAGAGAACGATCTAACTCTACAGAACAATTTCTGCAAGCACACAAAGAAACATTTTGGTGATATAAGTAACTGCTATTGTTTGGCTGGTTCTTTTTGTTATTATTTGAAAAACTTAATGCAAAAGCTTTCAAATATCTATACTGGCTTACTGGTCAAGTCTGTTTTCTAAATTCTATTCACCTTTGCTACTATAAAGAAGTCTAATTTTATTAAATCAAAATACAAGCTGAAGGCCTTTATATAAATTGTTATGGATGGTATGGAACTAGAATATACTTACTCTAATATATGAATAAAAAAAGGGAAGTTTCTTTGAAAATTAACAGGCAGGTAATCTTTCAGAAGGCAGTTATACTGTTGGCTGGCATTAAAACAAAGGTAAGGAAGCAAACTTTTGAGAGGGTATGGTACCTGGGGCATTTTCCCCTAGGTATTCATATATTAGAGAAATTCTGGGGAACAGGTTGCTCAAATATTGCAGAATAGTCTATCTCCACCTCTACCTTGCCAACTCAAATTCTCTCATTGAGGCTTCCAAAGTGGGTCTTGTTCAAAAAACTTAAGGGCCCTGTTTTTCAACTTCCCTACAACTTGTTCTTTGCTATTCTTCCTTAGATGACTTTTATGTATTTTAAGCTAAATGTAAAGTTTGTTTCGTGCATCTACTGCTGACTTTCAAATTGATTTTCCTTCCAGCAGCATAGGCAATGTCGAGACTAATTGTCATCTGGGATAAAACTCAGAGCTCATCCGAAAGTTTATGTAAAGCTACATTACGTCTCCTGCAGATTCTGAACTTGGCCTCTAATCTGCTTTTCAGTGGAAGTTTTGCTTTGCTAACTTTGGTAAGAAAGCCTGCAAACACCAGAAGGTCTTCAGTTTGATTTTCACTCTCAGCCAGCACTGCTGATGAGGGGAGTTTTCTTCTACCCGCTTGTATCAGTGTAGGTGTTTGCGTGGCTGCAGATCAGAACAGATTGGGGAATTGATGTGGGTTAAAACCAACTGTTTGGGGTTGTTGGGGCTTTTTAAACCAGCCTAGTTTTAACCAGGTCACCACTGTGCTTCACCACACATGTTTGTGTTGGTATAAGCAGGGGAGATGAGAAGAACTCTTCTTCTGTTGACAGCGCTGGTTCAAAAGAAAAAAGTACTTGTTTGGGGTTTTTTTTAACAGAATTTTCGCACTTAAAATCTTGGCTGTGACTGAGCCCATGCATTAAAGTTGTGTAAGGAAGGAAACAGTATCTGCATGTTGCACAGTCTTTTGCTTTTATTCATTCCTTTATAGCCCAGTAAGTTCTAATACTTACTACAGAGAGCATGACAGGAGTGTGACCTTGAGCCTTTATTTCATTTTTTTTGGCAATAAAATTCCTCCCCTTGAATAGCCCCCACATAAATGCAAGTGTCGTTTTCTTTCTGCCTGCTGGTGTGCTCTCCAGCTCCTTAGAGTGAAGAAGTCTCACAGAGGTTGACTCTGCTCAGTGTCTGAATCCAAAAAGACATTTGCAGCTCACTGTATCTATTGCACGATAGAAAAATTCCACTTTGGGTCTTCACAGAGTTATCTTAATAGCAGCCTCTTCAAAGAAAGCAGTCGTTTCACTGGCTTGTTGTGGGAATCTGGATACCCCCAGTCTCAGTGCGAGTTGGTGGCAGGCTGGGGCTGGGCTCAGCTCTCCTGCCCGCCGATCTCTGCAGCTTGGCAACGCTCTGCTTCGGGACGTGCCGAGTACCTCACAGTGGTTTTGCTGCCCCAGAGTCTGCTCAATTGCTTCTGCCTCTGCTCTTGCCTCCGTGGATCTTTCTCCAACAAAACCGACAAGTTTGTGCCCTTCGGTTTTGCAGTAGTGGGGAATCTCTCCTGCTTTTCCATAGCATGTGTCTGGTTGGTGGAGGTGGCAGACTCCTAGGAGCGTAGAGTTGCTACTTCTTGCTTGTAACCATTCTAAGTTAGAAAAAAAAAAATTGATTTTCATGAAGTAGTGGCAGAATCTGGAATCAGCAACTCATGTTGTTGTTTGAAATGTCTGTGTGTTTCTGTGATTACACTATTTGAAATTCTCCATCACGCCATCTTTTATTTATTTAAAGCACGGGTTCTGTTAATTGTCACTGGTGCAGCTGCACACACATCTGACTTGGATTGCTGGTTTTATATGCTAACAACACCAACAGGTGTCCTCTGTTTCTGTACCAGATCTGAATCACCCCCTGGAGATTGTCCTCTGGACTGGAAATTATTCATTTTAAACAAACCCCAGGGGTGAGGGGTGGCACACAATCCTTTTCCTCAGCTTTGAAGAGGTTGTGGTGTGCAGCCACTTGGGAGAGTTAGGGGATTTGCACTCTATGTTACATTTTGGTTGCATCTTTGTTATATTTTTGGTAGACCCCTCACCCCCACAAGCTCATTTGTGACCCTGTGACTCACCAGTGCCCAAGGGATCATTTTCCAGCAAGGACAGAGATGTAGCTGGATATTTCCAGTTTTCTTTTCCAGAAGGAGCTCAGCCACCACCACACACATCCTCTTCTTACCTAAGTCTATTAGCAGGAGCAGTTAGTACCAATCAACAAATGAATTTTTGCTAGAATAGTAGTCAAGAGAAATAAAAATGAGCATAAAAGTTGGTTAAATAATGAAATCTGTGTGTTGTCTTCTTGCCTTGGTCCTCTCTTTTTGCTTGTTCTAGTCAGGAAGGGATTTCTGTGACAGACTGGCAATGTGTGAGAGAACATATTTTTACACAGCAACACATCCCTCTGTGGGATGCAGTGAAGCACTGGGAGCTGAAAATCGTGCTGTGTCCTTGCAGGTGGTGCACTGCCAGCTGCTCCATCCCAGGTCAGGGAGATTTATTTTGTTCCCAGCAGCTTCTGAGCTCAGGAGAACTGACCTCTGTCTCTGGGAGCAGCGGAAATGCCCTGCGAGCCGGGAGCTCCTGTTTTGCAGAAGCGATCCGTAGCACTCATTCTTCCTGAATGCTTGAAACCAGTGTCCCACCTCCCAGCTTTTAGGGAAGCTACACCTTATTTTGTCTAGGAGATAAGAAAAAAAAAAAAAAAGGCACATTTTAGGGTATTTTCCCTTTCTGTGGAGACATCAAACAGCAACAAATAGGGTGTTCCCTTGTGCCATTGTGAGATGGAGCAAATAGAAGCCGTAGGTTATCCCCAGTTCAATACTTTCTATTTCAGCTCTGTACTCCTGAATTATTCACAGCCCTGGCTCTGGCCTGGTAACAGAACTCCAGCTGCATTCCCAGCAGCATTAACCTGGAGCCACACCAGATGGTGGCTCCTCAATGGCTCTGCGAGGCAAGCGATGAAACCATCTGAAGGTGACTTCAGAAAGAAACCATTTCAGTCATAGCGATGCCTTCAAGGGCACTGACTGTGACAGGATGCTTCCTTACTACCCTTTATTTTTAATTTCCATTTTGTATTTCCAAATATTTCCAAACGTAATTGGGTGATTAACCATGGTGTTCGTTTGTTCCTGTAATATGTGCAGACGGTGAGAAGTTATGTCAAGGATGTAAGGCTGAGGGTGTGATGGTTTGAGTTGCTGAATGATCCCCACGGATTCTGCAGTGGTATTCCTGTGTCTTTTAATTGATCAGCTGTTAATTACAGCTTAGCCACATTTGATTGCATGCTAATTTCATGAAAGTGAGACCTGTAGTTAACTTGTACAATTTTTGTGTTGGAGGAACTTCATTGGACGACAGCTCGAATTCAAGTGTCTGAATTAAAGTGGATTTAACTGCCTGTGTTATTACTAATATGCTAATATATTTCAATCCTGAGGAAAGCAGTTATACAGCTTCAATATAAGACATTATTTATTAGCCTAATAACTGTAGCCACCAAACCGCATATTCTCCCCATGATGAGTTCCCAAAGCAGAATTGAAATGCTGTGCACACACAAGAAAGAATAAAAAGGATCATTAGGCAGAATAAAGAGCAAGTGACACTGAAAAATACATTACAGTGATATTTTAAGCTAATGCTTGTGTGGGCTGTGCGAAAGCACAAAGAGTTTATCTCCTCCAATAATTTATGCAGTTCTGCTACTAAACAAGGGGTTTGTTCTGCTGCTTCCCTTTACCTGGCTGGGCAGGGCAAGGCCCTTCATGTCCTGAAGAAAGGCAGAGAGGACAAGAAGGTAGCAGGGCTGCAAAATGGGATAAAGATGAGAGACGGTGTTGATCTAGAAAATGGCAGGCACACAGTTGGTGACCATTCTTTCAAAATGTCATTTTAGGAAACTTTAATTTTTATAAAGATGTTGGTCCTAATCAGGAGGAATATTTTGTCCTTCAAAATGTGTTAATTTGTGTTCCTTTTCCTTTCTAGGTTCTAGTCCAACTGGAGGCTCTGTTGGTATAAACAGCCTCATTCCATAGCTGAAAGGAAAAAATGTCACTCTAGTTCCTCATTTATGAAAATATTCCCTTCATTATGCTATTAGTGGAATCCTAGGTGCTCTTCAATTATTTAAGCTGATTTATTTGAAATTGTTACAGTGGGAGATGCAATCAATGGAATTAATATTCTGTGAAAATTGGAGCTTTTAATACTGAATTCAGTTTATAATGTCATGGCAATAATGCATCATGATCATGAAAAATGAGAATATGCATCTTTTGACATTTTGTAATCATTTAGAAATGGCTATGCTTATCTGCATTGCTCATGAACTTTGTTATCTGTAGTGGAAATGAAAAAATATTTACAAGGCCATTTTCCCGTGGCTGATCAGTCCTATCGGGTTTATGGTTCAGTTTTTTCTTCTTTCCAGGCTCCTTGAGGTGCCTGTGTAGCTCTGTCTGAAATGCCTGCAGTCCTTCACCTGAGCTATGCTTTTATTTACTTTCCTATTCCACATTTAATTCCACAAGGCTTTGTTTTCCCTAATTAGGAGAATCTCAGAGGATTTGAAGTACACTGCAGAGCAACAGTTATACATTAAATCTTGTTTGTGGTGAATGTTTTTTCTTTTGGCCTCCCTTGCAGTTACGAAATCTTCACGATGCCGTGTTTAGCAAACATCGTCAAACTTCAGTGTGCTCATAACTGCATAAATGCAAAAGAGAAATTATTGAATTTGCTCTTTCCTTTTATGCAGAGGTTCAAAACTCTTGCAAAAATCCCAATAATGAATTTATTTTGCCACAGCTTTGCAGGCTACCTTGTTTGTGTGTCTTATAGGATATCTTATGTGACCCACAGGTAATACATAAGAATAATATAGTTGAACTTCTGTTAAACTTCTGTAGGAATATAATTGCACTTTTTCTTGGGGTGGTGGAGCTACCTGGCTCTAAGTGTCACAAATTACATAAATCTCAGAGTTAATTCGACTTCTAAAAAGCACGATAGAGAATGGACAGAATTAGTAATTCATAAAGATATCCTGTGAGACACACAAACAAGGCAGCCTGCAAAGCTGTGGCAAAATAAGCTCATTGCTGGGAGTTTTCCTCTAAATGAAAGAGCACCTTTTCAACAGATGTTAAAATTCAACAATTCCTCTTTTGCATTGATGCAATTATGAGCGCACTGGAGTTCAGAGATGTTTGCTGAACACAGCATCTTGAAGATTTTATAAGTGCAAGGGAGACCAAAATAAAAATACTCACCACAAAAAACATTCAGTGTGTAAGTGTTGCTCTGCAGAGGAGCTCAAATCCTCCGAGAGGCCTGGCTTTGCTCATTCCATCAGTCCAGGTTAATTAGCTGCAAGTGACACTTCAGTGCTGGGAAAATCCCCATAACAGTTATCAAAATCCAGTCAGACTATTGCTGTTTTTCTGAAAGCTTCACACTCCTATTAATTGTTGCCATTTATTTGCCTTTTCAATATATTTAGAATAGAAACAGTAGTTTCTACCTGCAGACCATGAACATCCAAGCATGGCCATCAAAGCAGTTTGGGTTTTAGAGCTGCATAAGATTTTTCATTTCCAGAGAAGTTCTTGGATATTCTCAGCCTTGATAATACCCTGAGATTCTCAAAAATCACTTTGCTATCTATGTCTGTTTGTACATATGTTTTTGTAATACTTTGTCTGGATTTCGAGTCTGCTTTAGATCCCAAAACAAAATAGGGCATTACTGTTGAGTTTCTTTGAAGAATCTGTGATAAGCTGATGAAAGCAGTCGTGCACATAGGTGCTGAAGCAAGAATTTCAGAGTATAGATCTTCATTGTGTCATGTCCAAAGTAACACTAATCATAGATAGTTAAATCTGGAGAAACCTTTTCATTACAGGAAAAAAAGAGAATTCCCTAGGAATCTCAACTTTGAAAGTGAATCCCAAATCTTTGAGATTAGATGGAGAAAGATGGAAGTGTTGAATTCTGATGGAAGCTCTGGATGGAAGCGTTGAATTATCCGGCAGGATATTTTAAAATCAGGATGTTTCACAAAACCTCATTAGTGTTTCATGGTGGAAATGGTATCAAATAGTATGGAGAGATAGAATTTTAATTCAGGTGGGTGGTTGGGGGATTCAGCATTGCTGAGCTGAAATTAAAAAAGGAAGAGAGATGAATGCATTTCAGGATAAATGATTTATTACAGACCTACCAGCTCCCCCAAGGAAACGGTAAAAGGAGATCTGTTTCACAGATTTAGAATTCTCTCAGACAAGGTAGGAGAGGAGCAGCAGGGAGCAAGAATTTCTTGGGAGAGAAGTACAAAAATCTGAAATTTGGCCCGATATCCCTTGTGTGTAACTAGGGAGGTAAATCTCTGCCCACTTTTCTTCAGGTTAACCTGTAAGAATGTGAGAGTGCACACATGGAAAAAGCAAGAAAAATATATTCTTTTTTGATACTAAAACAGAGAAAAACAATTCCTGGATTTGTTGGATTTTCTCTAAACTGAAAGCTCAGTGCAAACTACACTGAGATATTGCAGAGATGGAGGTACATAAAGGGGAATTTCAGAGAAGTTTTGCTTACTTCCAGTTCTTAAATTCTTATTTATTTTGCAAAATTTATGTGCTCCAAGTGCTGAGAACTACCTAATGCATCCAGTAAAAAAAACAAACCCCCCCCCAAAAAAAAAAAAAAACAAAAACAAAAAAAGAACCCCAAAGCAAACTGTAGATAAGCAATTAATTTCAAACCAAAATAAAAGATTATTAAAGGTGGTTGAAATGTTTTTAAAATTTTTTCTGAGCTCCAAGCCAACTTTTACATTGGATAACTTGAATTTGCATGCCACTTGTGTGATGCTCTATTGCTCTCATGTCTAGGGTTAGTAGGAAACTCTACTTCTACTTGTCATCACGGAACCTGGAATTTTGACAGCTGTGGAGGATGAAGATGCAAATCCCCTTGGTCTGTTTGGATGGACACAAAATGTTCTTTCTGATATTTTCTGTGACATAAATCATATTTACTTAAATACAAGGGTTTTTAATAGACAGACTTCATTACTGAGACTCATGTGCTACAAATAGTTTACATTACTTATTCCTTTTTGGTCTGCTTTTAGAACTACTCTTATTAGATTTAATATATAATAAAGAAATAGTTTTAATAATAGATTTAGAAGAAATTTTTTGACAAGAATATTAGGCACTTTTCTTCTGCTGGAGTGTGACCTTTCTTTAATTAATTTTGCCCAGTAACTACTAATTAATTATTTTTCTAATGTATCTCTTTATTCTAACAATTCATTTGAGCGCCTGAATTTTGATCAGTAATTTGGGATGTTCTTCTCTTCTTTGGTGCATCAGTAAAAATTGGGGAAGTGGTGTCATCCTGTTCTAACCAATCTAAAACCTTGGAGGTTTTTGTGCCAATATTTCAGTTTAATCTGAAGCCACAATAATATTGAAGGGGTTTATGGTACACAGAAAAAACAGTTCCACACTTTCTGATCAGGTAGTGTTAAATGACATTATCTGGGGTTTATTTATTTGTTTGCTCCTTAGACTACTGCTTCTTTCAGTTGCTGTTTTGTCAGAGCCAAACCACAGACTTTTAACAGAAGTCTGAGAAACACTAAAAAGCTTTTTCTTAAAATATCATTTATACTTGATAGACTTAGAATACAGATTAGGAGCTGTTTTTCCCAGCAACTTCGATTTACTGCTTTCAGAATATATTACATTTTGGCTGTTCGCTCTGTTGACTGAATTCCTGAACAACTTAATAATTACTTGCTTTCAGCAGGGGAAAAAACTCTTCTTACCTGAGTTATCCACCTTATTTAGGCAAAAGTAAGTGGCAGTGTTGATGGCAGAGCATCCACTGAAGCAGTTGTGTTAGTCACTGCTCTCAGCTAGCACAGAAGGTTCTCACATTGAATCAGGGAGATGTCAGCTGCATCTCTGGGTATTTTTAGTCCATTCCTTAGGTTCTAATTAGCAGCGTCTTAAAACACAGAGAAAATTCAGATGAATGCTGGACTGGCTGTTTATCTTCGTAGTAAATGAGAACAGCAGCAGTTTCTCAGTAAAAGTGCTGCATTTGAGGGCCCTGTTGGAAACAGCCTGGTCTAACGATGTAGGTCAGCCTCTGTAAAGAGAAATAGGTTTATAACAGCAGCTCGTGGAAGGGTCACTCTCTGCCCTAATGGTGTCAGGGTTTAGAGGGGGGTTTGAGGTGCTCCTGTGGCCTTTGGGAAAGGGTGTACAGCTCTGCCAGCCCCTCACCTCAAAATTCAGGGCTATCTGCCTTCACTAACACCAGTGACCTAATTACTCTGCATACCTGGGCTGGAAACCTTGGAAACATTTTGAGCCTAGCCTATGGGATGTTACTCTTAGCCATTTTTTCAGCATAAATGATTATATAGCTAATATATGTCCAAATTTAAAGTTAAATTCTGATATTCTTGAATTTTGCACAGCAGATTTTAGAGATTGGGTCAGTGCTACACTCCTTCTTCCACACTTATTTTTAGTTGCACAGGGTAAATGCTTTGAGGTTTTTATTTCAATAGGCAGCTAATAATTGTATTGGTCTGTCTGGCAGACTTTATTACATATTACTGAGGGGAAAAAGGTTTGTGTGTTAGTTAAATACAAGATATCCTCCCCTTTCCAGGTACCCTGAATTTAAGGAGTAGAACACAAACTGGGTCATTAAAGGGGGCTGCCAGTGCTGTTGTTTGAGCAGTGGCTGGAACACATTTCACATGGCAAGTGACCAACTTAAAACACTTTTAACAAGTGTTTTAACAAATTGGTCTCTCTTCCCTGCCATGGGTGCTCAGCAGCCAGAATTTTGGTAACTGATGGAAAGTTTGAATGGCAGAAGGAGGGTTTCAAAGACACGGTCCCCTTGAAAATGTTCTAATTGTGAATGAAATTGAAATGAGAGCAGGGGTGAAAATGCCAGTGATGGAGTAAGACACTGTTGGGTTTCAGTGTTCTCTGCCCAGTGTTCTCTGGAGCCATCTGCTTGAGTCAATGCCATGCTGGCCTGCTTCACCAAAGCCAAGGGTTACTTAAATGCTTGCTTTGTATTCAGCCAGGCCCTTAAGAACTCAAAACTCTTTGGCTAGGCATATTTGAGAGGTTAAATACTCAACAACGCAAACCGCANCCTTCCTGGACAAAGAATTTCAGAACCCCCCCCCCCCCCCCCCCAAAAAAAAAAAAAAAAACACCCAACAAAATTCAGGTTTAAGATGCTTTCTTAGTAAACTTGCCATGCCAGGGGCTTCACTGCCTTCTCCTGAGTGGTGCAATTGCTCTGTTATGGTGTCACACCTGTAGGTTTTATCTGCTCAAGTTTTTCCTTAAGCAGTGGATCCAACTACCCTGCAACTCCAGCTCCAAATGTTCCCTCACCATTCAACCAATGCTTTCAGCCTCTCCTTTGCTACCACAAAGCCTCAAGTCTTTCTCCTTTTGAGCTTCACATGGTCCCTGCAGCCACAAGCACTTCTCCAAAAACATTTCCATTTCAACGCACCATCTAATCTGACTCCTTTCCCCCCTCTCTCCTACGCCCATTCATAAACCACAACCCCTCTCTCAGCACCCTTGTTCCCTCACAGCATTCACATCTTCAAGCAAGGAACCTGAGCCATGACATGTCATCTTGTTGGGGACAGATAGAATGACTGAAACACAGCCAGCTTTGCAGAAGAGTGCTTATTTCTCTGTGTCAGTGGCATGCAGAAAACCCTACAACCAAGGAAAGTTAGGAAGTGGTATGTTTATTAACAGCACAATAGCTCCCTGCCCAGTTCATGACTAGTTCCTGCTGTTTGTGTGTATCCAGAGGAAGAATATCCTTCTGAAATGTGTAGGTTATTGCTGTAATTCTGAATAATTACAAGGCAGCACAGGGGGCATTTCTGAAGGTGAACTCTGCACTTTGTTGGCACAAGCACAGGAGAACTTGGAGCAGCCACTTTGTGCTTTCTCTGGCTGGTCTCTGGTCATGTAGGAGGTTTAATTCCCAGATCTATTTTTCTGCTGTCTTCCAAGAGAATTGAAATGTCACTGCTCATGTTTTCAGAATAAAATGCACAGCCTCCCAAAATACTCTATTGACTGAGTAGTTCACCCACTTTAAGCCAGATTTGTAAAGAATCCAAGCCAATTAAGCTGGCTCAGATCTCATTCTTTAAGACTCTTCCATTCCAGAGCAAGAATCAATGTCAAGTGTTTCTGTTGACATTCTGGACAGGATAAAGAAAAACCCAACCCTCTATTCTTCCCTAATAAGAACAGGCTGATCCTTCTGACAATCTTAGTGTTGGATTTCAGAGCCAAGATTTCATTTTTGATTTAAAAAAACCCTCTATATCTCAAGTAACCAAATAATAAAAGCACATTGGCAATGCAGGATACTTCAGAGCTTGGCACTGAGTGCTTTCTTTTACACGGTGACATGTGCAGAGCTTCTCAGACAAAAATGAATCATGAGCAAATGATTTTTTTTTTCTCTTACAGAGAGAACTGGAGAAAAATAGAACAGCAAAATACCAAAAGATTTTCCCCACAGGACAAACAGAGGGAAGTGTATTAGGGTCTTGTTCAGTAGAAGGCTCTTAATGGATTGTAGAAATTTCTGCTGGCTCACAGCGTGGCTTTTCTCAAGCTCTGATCTGGGCAGATGCAGCCCATCAGCGCCAGGGAGCCCAGAGCTCGTCCTGCCTGCAATAATGAGACCTGCTGGGGAGCAGGGTGTGAGAATTCCACTGCCTCTGGGTGTGCAAAGCAAACCTTTTCCACCGTGACATGTCCTGTGGACACACTGCTAAAATCTAACCTGATAGAAAATTACCACAATGTGAGAAACCGCTCATTATTTAGTGAGTCATATACTTAATACAGCTGTAGGATGAAGAATAATAAAGTCAAGTGTAAGAAAGGACTTGTGTTATTCTGAAGGGAAGGTGAATTAGTCAAAGTGTTGCAGAAGAACTTGAGCACCTGCAACACAACCATAATTTTAAATGCAGGCACAGATTTATTTTATAGTTTAGCAGGAAAAATTCAAGTCAAGTGTGTTCTGCAGGTAGGAAGAAAATACTGGTTAGGGATTCAGATGGACATAAAGAATATTCCTGTCAAATTTACTCAGGGAAGAATGTCCATCTTTAATTCAATCAATTGTCAGAGATTATGCTTGTACAGATTTTTCTTGGGGCACTTCTCATTACATCAGGTCCCCAGTGTTTCATTTCAGGACTTTCCTTTAATAATTTTTCCCCTCTTCCCTCCTCCTCACTCCTTACTCCTCATCTTTAGAGTTTATCCTAACTTCCCTTTCCCCTTCAGAATGTAGCACAATATTTTTGCCTTTTCTCCAAGCTCTGATGAGCCCAGCCAGGGCTCTCTCTCTCACATCTTACCCTGCACATTTTGGCAATGTTCACCTGGAGCTGCTCCAGGTGCCTTGAGGTACCTTCTGCACTGCCCAAGGACACCCTGATGCCTTTCTGGGGCTACCTAAAAAGAGAGTTCAGACAGAATCCAGGCAATAAAAGCAGTTCCAGTTCTTGCTGGGCCTTTGGGTACATTCAGGGCAGACCAAGCCCCCCAGGGGCTGCACCCAAAAAGGGACCCCGGGTCAGGGGTTTCACACTTTTAGAAGTATGGGCCATTTGCACACTGGGGCTTCATCTCCCAATTACAGCTGCAAGTAATGAAGTCATTTACCCCCAGTTTGCTCCCCCAGCTCCCTTTTGTTTGCATCTCTGGGGGCCTGAGGCAGTGAGGGCTCCTTGATTGCTAGGCCTGGAGAAGAATTGTTGTGTCTGCCCCAGATGAGAGAGCAGCAGCTCCTGGTGTGTGTGGAGTTTGGAGTTACACACTAAAGAACTGCAGGGTTACAAAGAAATGAAAAATATCACAGCTGAAATCCTAAGGCATGAACCCAGGGACTCCCTGCAGGGTTGTGAGTCTGGCATTCCCTGGGATGCAGCATCACCATCTGCTGGCCCCATCCCCTTTGGACACTTTGCTAATGCACAAGGTGAGGCAGAAGAAATGGTCAGGGCTATTCTGTGCATGAAAACAATTCTTTGGTGTCCTCCATGTGCTCTGTGCTCTGAAGGAATTACTGCACTCTTCTTTCCAAAAAGAAAGGTGAGATATGACGTTCAAATGGAATATCCTGAAGTTTCCCCTTCCTTCACTCAGGATGGTGTCAGCAATCTGGCTCTTAGATGACAGTAGAAAGCCATTTAATATATGAATAACTCTTGCACAATGAAAAAACACTCAGTGGTCCAAAGTTCTTTTAGAAAAAAATATTGTCCAGATATACCGCAGATAACATAAAGGAATTCCAATGTATGAGGACAGTCAAGTGATTAATGTCTGTGTGCTATAGAAACACAACCTTTCCTTACTGCTCTGCTTTAAATCCCAATTTTATATATTCTATTCACTAAAAAAGTCTATAACCTTCACCATCACAAAATCCCAAATGTTGATTTGCTTCCTAATGAAGTTCTCTGTAGAATTCCAGATTGTTTTAACTGTTTGTCCATGGAAGTATGACCATAATTCTCCCTCTCCTGCTCCTCAATTTTAGTGCAAATACTCTGTTTACTATATATGAACAACATCACAAACGATGACTACATGAAGTTGGTTTGTTCACTCCAACACAAACATCATTTGGGCCTTTTTCCTTGTGGTCAGTTCATTATCAAATCTTTATTACAGCAAGATTTAATGAGTAAAATGCTTCTCCTCCTAAAGTTTCCTTTCCTTGCTGAATTGTAATGGAAATTGGGGGTGATCAAATATCTTGAGCACTAAGAAGAGGTGGGGAATGTGTATTCTTTCAGCCTGGATTTATACAAACAGATCAGAAATGATGATACAGTGAATAGCAAGCAGACTTCAGGAGAAATAAAAGAGAATTTAATTTTCATTTAAGAGAATATGTTACATACTTTATTTAAAGATATTTTTTTAAGATACCCATTAAAGCTATCTTCAGATCCAATTTTGCTCTCAGTTGCCAAATGTCTTGCTGATTCACTCCTCTTAAAATTTGGTATGCTCAGAAGGAACTTGAAAAGAGTAATCAGTTAAGTTTTGCAGCTGATGATTTCTGCATTTACCCAATTTGACCATTTAAAAGAGCAGCATAAGTGAAATAATCTGTTCCTATAGCAACACAAAGAGTCTGGAGGAGCTTCCATGCTGTACAGATGATACCGAAGCCTCAGAAAACCCCATGAGATGAAAACGGAAAGTACGGGTTCTGGGCCAGAGCAACGGGCTCTGGGGGGACCCAGCTGGTGCCAGGCGTTCCAGTGCCCTTTGTTAAGGCACACACTGGGCTGGTTTGGGCAGGAGTTTCGGGATTGCGGCCTTGCCTGGCCTCGCCGTGGCTTGGCCGGTGGCGGTGGCAGGGTGCCTGCCTCGGGGAGCCACGAGCCGCAGGGTTGAGCACTGAGGGGCTGCCAGGAGGCTCCCTGGGCACAATTACGTGGGCTGTTCTCATTTGTTGTCTGTTTTTTTTTTTTCCTTGACAGGTCAGACTTGCCTTGTGTTTATTCCTTTGTTTGTTGAATCCTTGAATTCCGAGCAAGGCGGTCTCTTGGTCTGCTTCTTACAATTTCATAGCTGGGAGAAGAAATTGCTCCTTGTTGAAGGACTAACTCAAAAGTGCCTGTGAGTGGTCAGCTGTGCTGGTGCGCAGCGCTTTGTCTGCCAGCCTTGTCCAACAAAACGCACAAGGAAAATCTGGTTTGCCTCATGGGCATCGCTGCAGAACATCAGCGGAGAATGGACCTGCTGAAGCCAAAGGCCTTGGAAGGTCTCTCACGTGGAGAGAGTACCAAGTCAGAACTGCAAATACAAATACGTGGAAACCCATGAGTATCTGAGAAATGAATAATGATATTTTTTGCTTAATAATGTATCTAAAGTTTAATATAAATGCTGCAGTACAATTCACAGCTGCCAAATTATAGTTCGTGTTGAAAATCTGTATTAACAATTTCATCAGTACAATATGTCTAAGATGAGGGGAAAAATATATGAAACAGAGAATACAAAGTTTCTAGCAGCTGAATACCTTCAGTTTGATATACAGATGATTAAATTATATATAATAGGATCCAAATTTCACGGGGGAAAGCTGAAAAAAAATTGAAGAGGGCTATAATTTAGTGCTGAGATGCACTGGACTGCATATGGAAGGAAAATAATCTTGTGATTTCTTCATCCTCATTTGTGCCTCACCATGATCCTGCCCAGCTGCTGGGTCAGCTCCAGCACTGGGGTCAGCTCCAGGCCCCACAAACTGCTCTGGATTGGGCTGGGACTGCTTCCAGCAGCAGCAAACACCAGCCAACCCTCAGCCAGCAATCCCTGGGTGCGTGGAGATGGGAGAGAATAACAAAATTCTCCCCTTCAGCTCAGCAGCCTGCACTCCCTGCCTAATGCAGAAGAGAAATCTGAATTTGACTAGAGTTTCTTTTATGTCTGTAACAGTCTTGATCTTATAAAGATACTGATGTTTGTTGATAAGTATATAGATAATTTCTAATTTATTTTTAGAAAGACATTTATAAATCTGCACAACTCAATAAAAATACGCTTGGTTTCTTTCTGAGTTCTCGCACAGCTCTTTAAAAGTTAGAGAAAAATTCTCATTGTTTGAAATGTGTACTTGGCTGCTTTTTCTGTGGTCCTTACAGTTAAATTATTTGCTTCTGTATAGCATTTATAAGGACCATACATAAGGACTGTCCACAGTAACTGAATAACATACCTTAATCTTTAAATAGACTTTATTGTGAGTTTTCTTACCATTTGTGAGTGGTGGGGGTAAAGAACTTTGGAGGATGGAAGTATGAAATCTGTAAGGATTAAATTTATAAGAAATCTGTTACTATTCCTTATGATGAAGTTTTTTCTCCTGTCTCATTTTACTTCCATTACCTTTCCCTAACTGGACAATGATCTGCGTTTTAATAAAATTTGTGATTGAGCTAATTCAGTACTTTAAAATAAGAGAAATAGAGAATAAAATTAGTGCTGCCTGCCTTAAAACAATTACTTTAAACTGGCATGTTAACGTTTAAGAGATGGATTGCAACTTTGTGTATTCAGGTTAGGAGGAAAATTTCTTTCTCTTGTTGGTTCATCCAAAAGTTCTGTTTTCTCTCTTTTTTCTCCTTAGAATGAGACAATGAAGTCAGATTTTCTATTAAAAATTAATTTTTCATTCTTTTATTTGTCCTTTAATCTTATTATATTATTAAAAGTTATACTCAACAATTTATTTAAAACAATACTTTTAATGGCACTTTCTGGTTATATGCAGCTTCTCTAGATATAAAACGTTCTCAGTCCCCACCTTAAAGCCCGCATGTTTTTTAAGTACTGGAAGCACAAATCCATTAAGGAGGGTTAAGTTAGAAAATAACACGGGTGAGGAAGTTTTGAATTTATTAAATAGAGTTAATCCCTAATGTTAATTTAAATTAGCAGCATGTAAATTCCCCCAGACAGGACAGGGGTTACAGTACATTAGAAAATGCCGTGGGTGCCCGCGGATGACTGAGAGGACAGCAATCACTTGGATCACTGTGGCCAAAATGATGAGCTGGACACGGCCAGTGGTGACTCGAGGCTGACTTGGACGATCACTTGGATGAGAACAGCCCAGATAAGGATTACCATATCTTGGAATGATGATGATGATGATGACAACGGCTCAGATAGTGATGGGACAGCCACAGGGCTTCAACCTGGGTGGCTTTGATTGGGATGACACCAACTTGCACAAGGCTGGCTTGGATGGCTTTAATTTGGCTGTCAGTGGATGCTGAGCCATGTGCACAGCACAGGGCTTCTTTAGTCCCACATTTGAAGGACACTGGGACTACCTGCCCCATTTAGAAGTGTCATTCCTCCAAAACTGCCTTCCAATAAAATGTCCTTTCATTGGAGACTGCGTTCCCTTCCCTCTGCCTGTGCAGAGAACTTGCCTGTAAGCAGTGCTTTATTTCTCATGTGGCACTGAAAGGTTTGACCAAACCCTTGCTGCCTTGTATAGGGTTCAACAAAGGGGTTGACACTCAAGAACTTCTTAGCATGGGTAGAGTTGTTTGATAAATTCATGGAGGTATTTTGTCTGAAAACCCACAACCACATCCTTGCAGCCCCAGCGCTTTTCCCATCCTCCTTTTACTGTGTTTGTCATTTGTGCTTTCTGTCTGTGATGCTCAGTGTGTATTTCATTTGTCTCATTTGATATGTCAGGCAGTAGAAGCATTAAAAACCTCCCAAGCTCGAGTAAATTTATTTTCCATCACGCAATGCTTCCATTATTTTTCCAAGTATTCTGTCACAGGAGAGGAGGGTAGTGCAAAAGACAAAAATGAATGTTCTTTTGAAATGCTTCAAGTCAATTGAATTTCTATTTTCTATAGGAATTTTATTTTGTGCATTCCTGCACAGGTTTGAAAAGTAGGATAAAGCAGGTTGCACACCTGTATGCCAGACTGCACACACCTGTAGACAAGAGTAAACATTTTGGTCTGCAGGTGATATTCAGCTGTTAAATAGTGGGAAACAAAAGCCAATAGAAATCCCATCAGAGCTCTGAGGCCTCCAGAAAACCCAAAGAATAACAATGAAGCCGTACCTGGCAAATATGGAGCACAGTCAGAGACACTTACACTGATGCTTATGGAAGTAAAACTGTGTTTGAAAAGGAGCACCCTGTGCTGTCCTGTTTAACAGAAAATTTATTTTTTATACTTGCTGCAAGCTCTGGGCAAATATGGGGTTTCTTTGAGGAACACAGTAGACACAAACTCCAGTAAGACAATGAGCAAAAGGAAACCCTGTCTGCCTTTGCTTTTTCTGAGTGAAACAAGAGTTTGATAACTCTGTCAGCTCCAAGTGCACCCAACATGGCTGAAATGCTTGTGTGGGAAAGAACCTGGATTCAAGCCAAAGGTTTTAAGGCATTGCAGTTGAAGAGAATGAGCTCATATAATGTGATGAGTTGTGTTTAGCTAAGTTCAGGAGAAGCTTTTATTTTTATTTAAGACTGCCTGTAGCCTTTAGCACCTGTAATATTCTGATTGCCACACATGAGTGGTGAGCCAACAAAAGAATCTTGCAAGTGCAGAACCACAAATGGTCAAAAAGCTATATTAAAAGTTGCTCACAGAAACATTCTTTCATTCTACAGAATCCTAGGAAAAATATATATCCCTGTTTTTCACTGGGATGATCCCAAGATTTTCGAAAACATTTCTGAGAACAGTAAGATATGAATAAATAACCTGAAATATTAATATATTTCCTCCTTCCAAATACAGCAGTCTCCCATTACACCGAGTCCCTTTATGGCTGACATTTTGTCCAATTTTCCCAGTTGTCCTTTGTGGGGCTGTACAACTGCATGTAACTATTTATATTGCCGAGATTTTAAGTGCGTGAAATCCATGCTTGGAAAACCTGGATCAGGAATATTTACAGAAGAGTAAATATGTGCATTAAGAAAGACGTGGCCACAGAGTAGTTGTTGGCCAGGGAATTACCTGGGAGGGTGGGAGAAGGACAGTGGGAGAGGAACAAGGAGTTGCTTTTCACACTGCAGCCAATTGTCTCGGTCAAAGACTAATGAGTTTCTCTTGGCAAACTCCCCACCAGTCTAATTAAAACTTTCCCTGAGCAGTGGCTGTGATGGGCAGTACAAATTAAGCAGGCTGAGGTGTTTCCTCTCTGCATTTCCAAGCCACTGTGACTGTGCTCTTCTTGTTCCAGGCCTCGCATGCGGCATCTGCTGGCCCACTGACCTGCAGAAATTCCTCCTCCATCAGGCTGCTCGCAGCTCCTGCTCTTCCCCAGGGAGCTCTTTGCCTGTCCCTGCTCCTCTTCTGGCCTTCCCAGCACAGCTTCCTCCTTTCACAGGTGCTCTGTACCTACAACTTGCAGCATCAGTGAATATACCCATGTGGAGGCAATGAGTATTTTTCTGTCGGTGGGAAACACCTGGAACTTTGTTATTTCACTGTTTAATCAAGGTGAAGTGCAGAGCTCCTGAGGAAATTCTGTAAATAAACACTCAGAGTGCTGGGCATAGCAATTAGCAGTCATTATTTCTGTATGGTTAAAAATATCAGACGAAGCTGGGGTTTAGTTGCTTCTTTCTATTGATTCAGAGAACTGAAGTATTGTCTTTTGCTTGGATGTCAAATGTGCTCTAGGGGCAAGCTTGGCAGCATTTGCAGCACTTTCCTGCTTTGTATTTTCCCAAGTGACAGCCATCATCACATCAGAGAGTAAAAGTGGCAGTAAAAAATAGGGGTACCTCATTTTGTCTCTAAATAGTTACGCTCCTCAGCTATGCCTTCCGAGGAAAATTAGGTGAGAGGAAAGCTGAGAGTTGGCTGGCTGAGGTACAAAAGGTAGCAAAGATAAATCCCAGATTCGATTTTTTAGGTCAGTTTATGAGAAATCTCTGGGTGGAGGTGTGGGCGGCACTGCCTCAGCAGTGCATTCTGTAGAATGGTACCCAAACCTCAGCTCTTCTACTCACACACCTTCCTTCTGTCACCTAATGGGCAGCAAACAGGAGTTCCTTTGGCTCTTCCCAGAGCTCCTTCTGTTCAAACTCCTCTCCCCTGCTGGATTATCCAGAAACCCCTCCCATGGAGCCACTGAGATGTCTCTGGTTCAGCAGCCATATAAACCAGATATCCCTGTATTTTTAGAGCCAGCCCTAATGGCTCCCACTTTGTGCTTTGGGGCATAAATTGATTAGTGCTGAAGTCAGAAAGGAGGGCTGGCTGGGGATGTCTGCCTGCTGTTCCAGGGAAACGGGCTGGACCCGTGCAGGCTGAATTCCTCCCTTGCTGCCTTCTCATTCTGCTAACGTGAGGCTTGTTCTGAATGCAATTACAAATTGACAGGTACATATTTATTCTAATTGCATTTCATAAGACTGCTTAATCTTCATAAAGACACCGAGTCTGCACAGTGTCTCCGTGTCACAAGCGGTGACTCATCAAAAGGAGGAGGGAAATAGAAATACAGAACTTCACGTCTTTATGGGGCTCTGTGGAAATCTAAGTGGGTCTAACAAGATAGTGGATCTTTAATTTCAGAATCTGTCTCCTTTGCAGGGCTCTTTCAGAACCTTCTACTCAATTCTGACATTAGATGGGGAAAAAAATTTACAATATGTACTTATAAAAATATCTGGAAACCGTCTGTTTGGGATTTGACTGCTGAACACTGGGGTTTTCCCAGCAGTCCTGCAGTGTTTATTTTCTGCTCCTACAACTGAATCACTCCGGGGAGGAGAGGATCTATGCAAAAGGGGAAGGAATAAAAGAGCCAGTGCAGTTGATAAAGCAGGATTTGTAACAAATCAGTTTGACAGTTTCATTATGTTTCTGCTGGCTGAGGTGATGTAACAGAGAAACGTCAGGCAGATTAAATGATCTTCCTGCATCCATTGATCACTCGTGTATTTATTTATTGCTCAGCTCTAATAGGAATGTTTTGGGGAACATTTGCAGATCCTTTGAGAGGAAAGGGAGCTTTTGTCAGCACTAGGAAGGTAAGGATGGTTCTGGCAGAGGAGGGGTGCAGGGCTGAGGCAGCGTTCCCTCAGTCTCTTCCCTGAAATTCCTGCATCCTTGCAGGGTTTGGGATCCTCTCCAGGACTGTCTCTCACCTCAGGCAGTGGGATAGGGAGCGGCATAATTAATAATAATTAATTATGGTAATGAAAGCTGAGAGCAGTGTCAAACAATGGTTCCAAACAAGCTGGAACCTGGTTTGTTCAGTCTCAGTTCTTCCTTTTGCCAGTTAGTTCTGGTGTTTCTGTCCTTCTCAAAGTGATGCATAAGAATATCCTCAGAGATACACTGCTAGGCCCTTGGGCAGGTACAGGGAAGGTTCCACACGAGGAGGAGTCACAGCTAATATACTCCTTTTAACAAAATATATATATATGTTTATACTCCTTTTAACAAAGTTATGGGCACCCTAGGTGGTGAACAAAGAAAACCACTTCAGATTGAATTTCTTGGCAGTTTCGCCAACACCTTAACCCACAAAAGGGATTTGTTTCCCCCAGCTAAAATGATGAAAACAAATCTGCATTTTGAGAGGTGCTCTCTTCAAAACAGGCTGGCTGTCCCCTGGAGGGCGTGGGCGTCTCTTACAACGTCTGAAGGACATTGCTGCCCTGCCAAAACCTAAGTAGAGGCTTAAGATTTTTTTTTTAAAATATTTTTAAATTAAAAAAACCCCCAACTTTAAAAAGTAGAGGCCTTTAAAACGCATTTTAAAAAAATGTTTTTTGGGCTAGCTGGCACTGGTATTTACCACAGGCAGCCCCAGTCATTCCCCTGGGCTGATCCCCCTGCACTGGCAGAAGACAAGACAGACTTTTGGAGAACTAATTTTCATAGAATCCTTTGGTCTTGGATAAAGATTATAAAACCTGAAAATTCAGAGCTTGCAGCAGTTTGGGTGCAGGCAGAGATCACCATTTAGCCATAACACAATGATATCCAGCAGATTAAACTGGGGTCAGAAAATGGGGCTCTGCTACTTCAATAGCTACTTCTAGGGATAGAACTAGAACAGGAATAACAGAGTGGTGTTACATTACAGCATTTCTTAAACCTGTAAGAGTGAAATGCATTCCTGTAGAGTGTTTTTGATAAACACAGTAAATACAGCCTGAATGGCCTTTTACAGAAATGCCTGTCACAGCAGTTAATGGTTAGAGCTTTATTTAATTGAGTTGGTAATATTAATTCATTAGCCAGAATTTTTTTATGGCTCAAAGTTAGCATCCCGCTGTAAAGACATTAGCTGGGATTTTTAAATTAAACTCCTATTTAATGAGTCAGTGTTTCAGAAATTGGGAATTTTTTTACTTGGAACCTGGGCTGCCCACCTGACTCCATAGATTAATGATTTCTCTGAAAGGAAACACAGAAGTTTTTGCTCCGGTGTACACGGAGCGCTCATCTCCTCTGTGATCCAAGTAATCTTCCATCCATCCATCCATCCATCCATCCATCCATCCATCCATCCATCCATCCATCCATCCATCCATCCATCCATCCATCCATCTGTCCGTCCGTCCATCCATCACGCACAGCACTGGAAGGAGAGCTGAATGGCAGCCATCAGCAGTGACCTGGATGAGATGGGACAGGAATGATATTCCCACTTCCATCTGTGTGATTGACAGCAAGAAATTCCTGCTGAAGGCCGAACCAACAACGCGTGCAGGGCTGGGGAGTTTGCAAGGGTTTTACAGAGCTCCTCGTGTTACTTCCACCTCAGGAGACACATCCCTGGGAGGGGGTTGCAGGGGAGCAGCCACACTTCTGAAAGAGAACAACACAAACCCCTCGTAGCCTTTTCCCGAAATCCCCACTGCAGCAGTTAATGGTTAGAGCATTATTTAATTGAGTTGCTAATGTTAATTCATTAGCCAGAATTTGTTTGTGGCTGTTTCTGCGCAGAGGTATTGACTTCTGGGAGGGATGTGGGTGCAGAGGAAATCATGGATTTGGATTTAAGGGTATTTGGAGCAAGGGAATCGAGCTCACACTTACATTTCTATCTTCTAGACATAAACAAACTCTATCAAAATTCTATCAAAAATTTCAAGCAAAACAAAAGCGAGTGTGATACAGGTAGCTGGGATTTTTGAGTACCGTATTTTGAAACATGAAAGTGTTGCTTGGAGAAGGTGCAAGAGGAGTACTTTGCTTCCTATAGAAGTGATGCTGTTTTCCTTTGCATGCATCCCTCGGAAAGTAGCAGTTAGAATGTCAGCACATGGGTTTGCTCTCTGCACAAGATAAATTTAACACTTAAACCAGGGGGTTTAAGATCTTAATTCAGCTCCCTGTTGTGTGTAATTTAGAATTCAGTCTCTAATGACATGATCACATTCGTTTTCTCTTGCTCTCTTGCACGCTCTGTTTTATTTTTGTTTTTCTTCTTCCCCCCTCCACCTCACTGAGAGCACTGACAGCTTGGACAAGATGAGTCAGAGCTGTTCAGTAAACAGAGACTATTAAATTCCCCTTCTTCTGCTACAAAAAAGTTGTATCACTTATGTCTAAATAGCCATCTCTTTGAAATTGTAGAAATTGTTTTCAAGAGGATTTAAACCCTGCTGTAAGACCACTTGCTTGAAAATATTGAGAGCATTTAAAAAATAATAAAAAAAAAAAAAAGTCTGCCTGGACAGACTGATAAAAACAGTGGAAAATGTTGAGTCATGCAGGCCATTAATTACAAAAAAACCAAACCAAAACAAAACAAAAAAAACAGCAAGGGAATATTGTTAAGACACAGCTGCCTTTTTAGGGGTAGAAAAAAAATGAGGCTGAAATTACTTTAAAGCATAGTAGTCAGAGTAAGTGATGGTGAAAAGAGATGGAGAAAAACACCTTTCTATGATCAGAGGTGTTTTGATTTAAAGCGGGATGAAAATATTTGTTTAGCTCAGTCTAAACACTTATATGACACATTTAGCTTTTAAAATGCTCTAATCTCTTTGGCATTCTTTTACACTGGCATATGGAGTGAAAAATGTGCCACAGTTTCTCAATTCTGCCCTTTACATTCTAATTAAAGGAGAAACAACCCACTTTTCTGACTGTTTTCCAGAAGGAGGAATGGTGAAATAGATGCTGGTTTGTGAGTTAGAGCCTTCTCCTACTTTCCCTTCCCAGGACCTGAGAGAACAGAATCTATTTTATAACTGTTGGAGGTAGGAATCTTTTAATGAGAGAATCTTAACATAAAAATATCACCGTTTATTTCTTATCCTGAGAGAGGGTAAACAATGAAAGATTTCTTATATTCTCTAGTAATGGTGGTGTTTAGGATGAGCAAAAATCAGATTCTTTCTCTCAAGGGCTAATTTAGCATGTGGCTAGTCATTCTATATGAAACAAAACTAATTTTCTAGTGTTGTTCCGGGTTTTTAATGTGGAAAAAACCCCCCCTTAATATTCTCAAAGGAAGTTTCTTTACATATCACTCCAGTTTATCATTCCCTCACAGAATCCGAGAGTGGAAACTCTCCCTGAGTGTTCCTGTTTCAACACTTGTGCTGCCTGGTAATTGTAATTAATGAAACCAAATGCCCAGAGTCTGTCCTCTGGGTGTTGCTTCTATTTGTAGGAGCTTTATCTTGTCCAGATCCAGCAGAATGTGCAGAAGCCAAGAGCAGGGCTAAGCAAAGTGCTAGAACCATGAGCAGCCCAGGAAATCCTGCCTGGGGAAAACGGGCATTTTCACCAGGGAAAGGCACAAGGGATTTCAAACCAAACTTGGGGTGTTTTTCACAACTGAAAGAGACTACAACAACTTTCATGTGAGTCAAATATTACCTGCAAGAGATCAGCCTGGAGTGGCCACCAGGCAAAAGCCAGGAGGAATAGAATTTTTGCAGTGAGCCAGCAGAGGAGCAGCAGAGGCTGGAAGGGCTCTCTGGAATCCACCTGGATTGAGTTCCCGTGCAAAGCAGGGCTGTCCCTGCTCCTGGATGAGCCAGCCATGGCCCAGGACACAGCTCCAGCCCTCTGGGTGATGCCTTAGCATTTAGCTATTATATTTTCCAGCTGCTCTGGTGTATAGCTCTGAAACTCCACAGCCTGTCAGCTGCCGTTCTTCCATTTTATTCAGACACAACAATCCCTCTAGACCTGACTCTCAAGGACACCTCACTGCCTCAGGCCCCAAAAAGTACAAACAAAAGTGAGCTGGGGGGAGCAAACTGGGGGTAAATGATTTCATTACCCACAGCTTTAATTGGAGGATTAACCCCTGATCTGTACATGGACCCAACTTATAACTGTGTGAAAAACTCGTGCCCGTCGCCCACCTTGGGCACAGCCTCTGGGAGGCTCTGACTGCCCAAGGTGAGCCCGCTGAAGGCCTTTAATAAATCCCCACTTGATTCTCTCAACCTTGCCCGGCTCTGTTCCAGGGAGCCTCCCCAGGGCACTGCCGGGGGCTGCGGGAATGCTCAGCACTTTTTTCTTGGGAAGGGCCCGAGCTCAGGCCGTGCTGCTGCCCTGGCTCTGCTCCCTCTCGAGTGCTGGCCCCCGTTTGCAGCTGCCCCTGGTGCCAGCACCTCTGTGCCTCCTCTGCCAGCTGAGCCTTTGTATTTCACAGCCACCAACCACACACCTTCAGTGAAGCCATTTAATGAAAAACAAATGCTCTTTCACTGTGTCTCCCACAGCAAGTATTTCCTTTTGGTTTTGGGTATAACTGCTTCCCACTGACTTCACAGGACTTCCTCGAATTTCCCGTCTCCCACCAGTGCAGCTCCTGCTTGAGGAATCCCTGTTTTCTCAGCCCTTCCCACAGCAGAACTTCCCTGCACTCCTTACTGGATTTTTTTCCCCCTGTTCTGTTTATCATTTCCAATCCATCTGTGCTTTTTGAGGTGGGACAGAAGTCACAGTTCCCCCAGGTGTACATTATAAGAGTGATATTAAGTAGCAGAATGCCTTCTAATCTTCCAATTTCTTCTAAATCCTTTTCCTATTACTTTCTTACACTTTCAATATCTTTTTGTTAATCCTGTGTTCTTAGAGAACCACGAGAATATCTTCCATCTATTTTCTGAGAGCTAACAACTAATTTTAAAGCTGCAATTGAGTAAAAAAAAAGTAGTTTTCCTGACTATGCATTGCTTTGCTCTTCTTTATGTTGTGCATTTAATTTTCTCCTCCTCACTCAATGAGATCCTTGAAGCCTGCTTTAGACTTCAGTACACTGGAAAGCTCAGTGGTTTTCACCCTTTCAAAACTTTCAAAGGTTTTCACCTTTTCTTGCAGAACATTCCTGCAAGGGTTTAACAGTAGCAGTCCCAAAAATTTGGGCTTGGGCATCTGAATATTAACGTCACTTTTTTGTGAAAACTCTCCACTTATTCCTAACCTTTTTTGTTTATTAAAAGACTAGTCCATGCAGAGGCTTTTCTTTTTGTTCTGAGGGAATTTATTTTCCTGAAGAGCCTTTGGTGAGATGTCAGAGATTTGACATCTCCCATTACTGAGCACTTATGTAATTTTAGCTGATACACTGCCTGATTTCTTTTAAGAGCTCCACAAGATTTCACTTAGCCTTTCTCTGATGGCTGCATCTTCCCTTTTTGCTTTAACTTACATTTTCCCAGAGAATCTTCTTGCCTGAAGTTCATGTCCTCGTCTGGTTTTAGTGTTTGTTTGTTTATTTGTTTGGTTTTCTCCCACTAGCTATTATCCCTAAAGACATGGTTTAGATCATTTTAAGCAAATATGGGATGCACAGAATGAGCTAAATTGCGGAAATAGGAGAGCTGTCATTGTAGTTTTTAAAGTGAAGCCAATTAATAAATGCAGCTTTCAAAACAAGGTCTGAAAATGCTGTAGAGGCTGACTGCACTGAAAGCAGCGGGAAGTAGTTTAGGTCTGGCTGGTTAAATAGAAGTATTAAATTCTCTGGATTTATCTTCACAGGATTTTACAGATGAAGTGATTTTTCAGAGCTGCATTTATTCCATTTTTTGTAGCTGCTCACTGCGTCTCAATTTACAGCTGGAGCAGATATTGTTACATAACTGAGTTTGTCACTGTCTGTGGAGGGGATTTTCACACAGGAGCAGAGAAAGGGCCACTCACTGTGGGAGATTTTCTGAACTTCCTTCAAGAGAATCAGATTTCTGAGCCACGCATCCCCCAAGATATGGGCTGGCCATTAGCTGGAGTGACAGTCGTGACACTGACTGAGTGCTGCTGGAAATGGGAAAATGAAAACATTTGTGCTTGGTGCCTCTTTGGAGACCAGACCCAACCCCTGACGTTGTGGTGACACAAATACCCACAGAAAGGGGAAAACAGGAGCCACAAAAAGGAAGACCATTATTTCTATTTTTAACTTCTCTCTTTTCCCTTCTAAAACCTGAGTGATAAGGGCCACATTTCCCACGGCAAACGTAGCATTTGCCTCAGCCACAGCCCTGCAGGGAGGGCAGTTTTTGCAAAGCACTGACTTCTATTTACGATCAATTGCTATTGTAAAGGAACTGCTGACCAATATGGAAAATTCCTACCCCGGTGTTCAATTTCCTGCATTATCCCAAATTTTATTTTTCTCTGGATGCATCAAATGCTGTGCAATAGAAACACCTGCTCCAACAAGGGAATTGTAAACAAGTTGAGTAGATGTGAAAGGCAAGGAAGAGCTCACACACACTGGTAACTCACACGTGAAGGGATGCTGCTGTTCTGTGCAGCAGACACCTCCAGCAGCTGTAAATCAGGACTGCACATTCCAGCCCCCAAAAAACCTTTCCCTGTTCTGAGTGTGCTGGTTATGCACTCTTACAGCATTTATCCACTTTCAATTTCAAGTGTGGGTTGTTTTTTTTTTTTACTAGAAGGCAGATTAATATCAACAGCCTCTAACTTAGCTTGATGGGTTTTTGCCATGTTATGGAATCACAGTATGGTTTGGGTTTGGAGGGGCCCAAAAACTGATCCAGTGCCACGCTGCCCTGGGCAGGGACACCTTCCACTGTCCCAGATGGTTCCAAGCCCCTGGTCTTGGGCACGGCCAGGGATCCAGGGGCGGCCACAGCTGCTCTGGGCACCCCTGTCCCCACCCTCACAGGGAAGGATTTCTTGCTAATTTCCAATCTGAATCCACTTTCTCTTTTGTTTGAAGCCATTCCCCCTTGTCCTGTTACTCCAGGTTTTTGTAAGGAGTCTTTCTCCATCTTTCCTGCAGCCCCTTCAGGCCCTCCAAGGCCACACTGAGGTCACCCCAAAGCTTCTCCTCTCCAGGTGGACAATCCCAGCTGTCCCAGCAGAGCTGCTCCATCCCTGGCATCATCCTGGAGACTCCTCTGGTGCTTCCAGCAGCCCCAGCGCCTCCCTGTGCTGGCCCAGGGCTGGGGTAGTTCTGCAGGTGGGTTCTCACCTGAGGGGACACAGGGACGGAATCCCAACCCCTTTCCTGCTGCCCACGCTGGAGATGGGGATTTCTTGGCTGGGACAGGTCCAGCTCCCACCCACAGAACCTCAAATCCTTCTCCTAGGGCTGGTCTGGGTCTGGTCATCCCCAGCCTGGGTTGGTCCAGCAGATGTAGCAGCAGAACCCTGATTTATGAGCAGGTGGTGTTTGCAATGCACAGTCTCTGCGAATGAAAGGTCCCTAAATATTGTTTTCAGCAGGCTTTGTTCTTCCAGATCGCTGTCTCTCCAAGTGGCATGCAGTGTGGGAAGGCAGCACTATCATGTGAGTCAGAATGTGACTGCTGGCAGAGTGTTCCAACATCAGTGAGTGTCACTGGAGCCCTAGAGATGGAGGATTTCCAGCTGGGAGGTTTCTTAGCTTTTTTGGGAGAGCTGGGTTCCAGTCTTGAAGCTATTTAAGAAAAATTTAAAAAAAAAAATAGAGGGAAGTATTAATCTGTGTTAAGAAAAGGTTCTGGATGAAAACACAGAGATCTGAGGCTGTCCTCATGGCAAAGGGATATCTTTGGAAAAGAGGCAGGAAGCACAAGGTAATGAGTGGCTCCTTCTATTGCAATGGGGAGTGCCTTTATTTCCAAGCCAGACCTCTGGGTAAGCTGCTTGGGCCAGGGCTCAGGTGAGCATCCCCAGGTCCCTCGTGCCATCCTCTGGCAGCCAGATTCTCTGTATTGTTGCACTTCATCTGCCAATCGTCCTACTTGAGCACCAGAAATGTCATTACAGAACCTGATCCCAGCTCCCCACGCTGGCATGGGACTGTTTTATCTATCAATGCCTAATCTAAAAATTTAACTACAAACATGGCTCACTCCCACTAATACTGTTAGGTAGGTGCAGTTTGCTCTTTCCAAAAAGATAACTTGAATAAAAAGCTTCTTTTGCTGCCTGCTTTGAGGGAAAGCAGCAGTGTGAAATAAAAATTTGAGGTTTGTCATAGGAGTAGTCTCTGCCACCTTCCATGCGTGGTGGTTGCTTTTAAGAAACACAAAGCTTCAAAAAAAAATCCCAAAGTGACTGTAGAGGTGAATTACGGAGAAGGTTTTGTGTTCAGCTCCAATATATCAATTTTTTTCTTCCTCCAGGGGAGAAGAGAGCATAGGGCAGGTGACTCAGGAATGTATGTATATATATAAATATATCTCTATTTCCAAGAGGAAGGGTGGGAGCAGCGTGTCCTGCCTGCAGGGACACTTTGGATAGAGCACCACTGGTATTCCTCTGCTGCTGCCCCTGGGAACATCCTGCTCTGGGCTCTGCAGTCACCCTGACCCAGCAGGGCTCTGTGATTTCCTTTGTTCCAGCAGGTCTAAACCAGGCTGCACACCTGGAACACAGCATTTCAGCCAGGCTCTTCCTCAGCCTCTGATTTTATTGGGAAGAGAGGGAATCCTTTTGCTTCCCAGTGTGAAACAGAACAAGCAGTTTGTATGTTTTGCTCGTATTGCTTTTTTGCAAAGTTCTTTTACATATAACTGGTGTTGAGGCTTTTCCATTGAAAAAGGTAAACAACAGAATTGATTTTTCTCTTCGTGCATATTTATCTTCAGAAAATCATTTATACAGTCCCTAATTTGTGGTAATAGTGAAAGTCCTCAGATGTGTTCTATCAATCTCTTTGAAGGCCAGTACACAATTTCCATTAGGAAAGCCTAGCAGGAATATAAAGAAGCTTTCTCTGAAGTTGTTTTTGGTTTTTTGTTTATTTTTTTAACTAAATGAATAAAGACATAGATATAGATGTGGCTATGCAAGATTCAGGACCTGTCACTGAAGAAAATCAAAGCTAATACAAAAGTATATTGATTTGGCTTGATGCTGAGAACAAAACCCCTGCTCATTAAAGTGGTTCCTCTGAAATAAAAGCAACAGAAATGTTGTGTATTTTCCCTGCTCTGTCCACCTTCCCACTGCTGTCCTGTGCTTCCTCTCCCTCCTTTTCTCCTCAGGGAGAGGCAGGGTGCCTGTGCCCACCTGAACTCAGTGCTTTTATTCCTTTTTAAGGCAGAGGTTGGGTGGTGGTGGGATGCTCTGGGCCTGGCTGGATCCCGTCAGCAAATCCCAGAGATGGAGCAGCTCCTGTCCTGTGAGCTGGTTATGGATCTCCAGTCTGACCAATATCACCTCTGATATCTGATATCTATCTGATCAATATCACCTCTCTGACCTTGCCATGATTTTTTTTCTTGCTTAAGGAATTGAATAATGTGAGGTTAAACCAAGAACACAGTTTGCCTTACCCTCTCCAGCCATTTATTCTGCAGTTAAATCAGCATCATGAATTAAACCATTGAAACTCTGCTCAGTCAGGACACTTAAAGACTATTTCTACTTTGTAACCAAAGATCCAGACCAAATTCCAAGATTCCAATGGAGATTGCCAGCAGTACTGGCCCCATGATGCTTTCTTTAATAAGAACTGAATCTATCTCTGAGTTTTGTTCTCTTGCTCTGTGACAATGGTATCAGGAAATAGTTGAGAAGAAAGCTTAAATTTGTCCTTTACAAAGAATCAGCAACTGTTCCAAACTGGGTTTGTTTAAAAGTGTGTCAGCTATTAAGATTTAAAAAATTTACATCATGGACTATTGTAACCAAAAAAAAGAAGAAAAAAAAAAGTGCCACATGTGGGTTTGTAACTAAAAAATTGTAATTGTAAAAAATGTCATGACTTGTCCTGATAAGACAACCTGAGTTATACAATCTAAATAATTATTTTTAAAAAAGGAAGCACACATACTTTCTCTCCCTAAAAGGGAAATTTGGAGAGGGAGAAGAAAGCTTGTGTTGGATACTGATCTCACTTGTGTGAATGGAGTGACACTGAAGAAACAAGCCTGAGAAAAGGAATTGTACAATCCAATTTTTGTAAAGAGAACATGGAACGCTCCTGCTATGGTAAATCTAATTAATGCTAATTATTTAATGCTGTGGGATGCACATAGCCAGGGGCAAGCCATTGGGTAGTTTGTAAATATTGAGAAGGGAAGATCTGAAAGATCAGTGGGTTTATCTCACTCATTCATGAAAGCATATTAACGGTATGGAAATGTTGTCAAACACTTGTTAAGCGTTAAGTTAAATATTATCTGAGTATGGAATCCTCAGGCAAACCAGGCAAAGTGCTCTCCCTCTTTGGGATTAATCAGTATTTCTTATGCTGACCTCTGTGGCAAGTCAGTGGAATAAAAGTAAAAGTCAAATTTTCTTTCTCTTTCAAAATTCTTGACATCCATTTAGTCATCTTTTGAAGTGATGAAAGGCAGTGAAAATACCTATTATTTCTGAAAATCCTTTTCTGAGCACTGCTGGTCTGCGGTGACATTGTGCCAGAGCAGGTGGGGAGGAGAGCCACTGCAGAAGCAATTCCCACAACCAACTGTGCATTTCTGGGTAGAAAGTTTACAAACAGTTTTGAAAGCTGCTTGATTTGAATAATCTTTATTTCTAATTATTTTATGGAGAATCACTAGTAGAGTTCCATAGTTAAGGCATTTTTGGTCCTGGATTGCTTTATCAGAATTTTCCCAGCCAGTGAAAAATGGAAATGCAGTTGTTGGCAATGTCTTAGAGAGGAAAGGAAACCTGGAGGAAGGAAGACTGGGATGCTCCTTGTTCACTGAATAATGGCCTTAGAAAATTCTTTTTTGTCTTATACTTTGGCTTTCCATTTTCAAGGGGAAAAGCTGACTCTGTGATCTTCAGACTGCAAGCCAGGTGCTGATTTTGTATTTTTGGGCCATGCCCAGTATGGAAACCCAGGAGCAGCTGGAGTCCCTCCATTCAGCACCAGCAATCCCCTTCCAAAGCCCCTCATCCCCTGCCCATCCCCTGCCCATTCCCTGCCCATCCCCTGCCCCTTCCCTTCTCATCCCCTGCACATTCCTTGCCCATCCCCTGCTCATCCTCTGCTCATCCCCTGCCCATTCCCTGCCATTCCCTGCCCATTCCCTGCCATTCCCTGCCCATTCCCTGCCATTCCCTGCCCATTCCCTGCCATTCCCTGCCCATTCCCTGCCATTCCCTGCCCATTCCCTGCCATTCCCTGCCCATTCCCTGCCATTCCCTGCCCATTCCCTGCCATTCCCTGCCCATCCCCTGCCCATTCCCTGCCATTCCCTGCCCATTCCCTGGGCTGTTTTGGAGCCAGCACCTCAGACAGTGTTTCTGCAGCCCTCCTTAGGAGCAGACACATCCATTCTGACCTGGCCACTCTTCCTGTTGCATTTAATGCATTTAATGCAGCAGGTTAGGGCTGTCAGTGCCCCGTGCCTTGGGGTGCAGGGCAGCACTCCCACCATGCATCCATTTGGGGCCTGGCATTGCTCAGCCCCCCGGGAATGCAGAACATTCCCAGGAGTGCTGCTGTTTGCATCTGCTGAGACACCTCCGAAATCTGCTCATCCCATTTGTGCTTTCTGTGGGTTCATTTCTGACAGATCTTATTCAAATGAAATTACCCCAAAGTATTCCTGCTGGTGATTTCTTGCTTCTGCCTTGTTTTCAGGTTTTTCCATCAGTCTGGCTTTGCCCTGTGCTGCACAAGGGATGTTCTGAGATCACCCACATTGAGCTGTTTTAAATCCAGCAATTACCAAGCCTTTCACTAATTTTTATGATGTGAAACATTTCTATCAAACTATTTATTGTTTGCTTTATGGATATTTGGGGGGTTTACTGAATTATGAGGAAATATTTCTGTTTTACAGACACACTGAAATTACCTGGGAGGATGAAAGGAGCGACTTTATTGTGCTTAGTCAAATATGTATTTGTGTCTAGGATTGTGAGTGATACAAGGAACTGCCAGAAACAGAAAGAGTGGAATTCTTAGGATAATCACTCTGAAATACTTACCCTGTATTTTCTTTTAGGTGCTTGGCCAACCAGTAGGATCAATCTTTAGCTAACGGAACTCACTCAAAAAAATTTCCTTACAGTTCACTTGGAATTTTTATTATTATTTTAATATCCCACTTTGAGTGCAGAAAGAATCCCAGTGAAAGGATTATCACAAACCTTGTTATTTTCTACTCCGAGTATGAAGTGCAGCACTTCCACATTTCCTCCCCCAGCCCTAAGTGTGCTGGGAGTGTTGGGAGTGTGGACAAGGCATGAGACAGAAAATAACCTGTGTGTGCCAGAGGTTAGTCATGCTGTTTTACACACAGCACAGAGAGGGTTTAAATGGATTTTACTGCCTGGCTGAACTACTGAAAATGCAGCAGAACGATGAGGGATGCATTTTATGACAGAAAGGTTGGGCAGAATAAACCTTGATTGCAGTAATGCGTAAAGTGGATTCTGTAGTTTAGTTTTGCAGCAGTGACAGCAGTGCTTAAAGTTTATTCTCTGGCCTACTCAGAGTGTAGTCCTTACCATTGTTTGGAGTTTTCTGCAATGATAAAGTTCTTTTCCTCTCCCAGCACTGCTATGCTGGCAAACTCTTCCTCTTTTTTTTAGAGATCTTCTGTTGCAATATAATCTGACCTGGGCAAGAACCCCAGGGTGAAGGGGAGATAACCTCTGTGAAAAACTGAAAGTGGCAGCACTCAACAGGAGCAGTTTCCTTCCTGATTATTGCAATCAAATACACAAAAAACTTCTGGGCATCACTTATTCTTGTTTCACCTTGCCAGCTACCAAGGAGCAAATGTTTTTTAATAGTTATTGTACTTTATTTCACTGGCTAAACTGCAGATATTTGTGTTTTCCCTGAACAAAAGGGCAACCTGGACAAGATGCTCTGTGCTGCTGCTGACTGCGATCCATCAGCATCCTGTCATGACTCAGTCTCTCACTCCATTCAAAGCCCTATTCTGCTAGGTCATCTTTTACTGGTGAATGTGAGAAATGTTCAAAATAACAAATGGAAACCGACTTGTAAAAGCCCAGAGCTGGACTGGCTGAGGCACCAGGTGAATGGCAATGAGCAGTGCTCCCACAATGTCCCTCCAAGGACAATCAGCAGCAGGGGGCTTTCAGCTCAGGGCAACGCTTGCAGAAGTCAGAGTGGCTTGGGGAGAATCAAAGTGCCATTCTTGGCTTTCAGGGGGATGCTGGAGCAGTTTGTGTGCTGCTCCTTTCGAGAGTATCTGCTTTCCCATCCGACACACTCACTAAGGGCCGGGAGTAAATACCCAGATATCTCCATTATCTCACTGCCTTTATTACCTCACTGCCTCGGTTTTCATCCTGGGAAGCCACACGTGAGAGGCTTGCAGGATCAGCCACAGAGAAAGCCTGGCTTGCTTTCCTAGAAACAAAATAGAAATCACTTCTAAAACAGAGGGGAGCCTAAAGTGGGACTCTGGTGTGGATTTTGGTAACATTGATAGTGTGCAGCATTAATTCACAGTGCACACAGCTTTTATTTATAGTTAGCAAATAATGCACCCTTGAGCTTCATCTAACCTTTCAGGAACTGGTTAAAATTAGAAGCTGCTGGCAGAGGGCTCGTCTGCTGAAAAGCAGAGAGCTGAACTGCCTTTGGGTTTGCTCTCCTTCCTCTGCAGGCAGTGAGATGCCGGCTTCTTACGTTAGCAGCACAAATCCCATTTGCATTAATAATGCCACAGTCGATGCAATGAAGTAAAAGATGCAATTAAATTTCCCTCAATAGACAGAGAGCAGGTTGTAAAGTGCTAAAAAGCAAATCTGGCAAACGAAGTGCCCAGATTAGCAAACTGAGTGAGAGGATTCCTGGGAAAATCAGGTTTCACTTTGATGCTTCAATGTCTGATTTAGATTTTTTTTTTGTAGAACAGTAGGCACAACTATTTCATCATGTATCTAATCCTATCTGGCATACATTGTCTGAGAATTGTCCTGCGTAGGTAACAAGAAAGGCAATATTGAAGTGAGGATTTACTAACAATCTTTCCTTAGCAACTCCCAAATTATTTCTGATGCTCTGAGCTTTCCTCTATCTAGACTTGCAGTTTAGCTGATGTCACAGAGCCTTTCAAGACAAAAAGCCTCCAAAACAGCACCCCCTCCTCTAATCTAGAAAGGATGGGCTTTGCCTAATTAACAGGGAACTGATTTTTTAATCAGCATAGCTGAAAAAATTGTAACAAAATTTTAATGTGAACTAATTACTGCACTAAATGTGCTGGTCTTTGACTCTTAGTGATAAAAGACTGCGACGGCATTTCATTGATATTTGGAAGATTTCATTAATGATCTCAAGAAGTCATTAAGAAAACTTTAAAGCAGAATAGACTAGACTAGATTGGAATGGAAAAATATGGTGTTTGTGTTTTGCAGCTTTCGCTTGCTACCATTCCTAAAATTAGTCAGGGTGTTTTAATTCATTTTGATGCTACTTTACCTCATTTTACTTGTAGCTAAATTGAGAAAAATGTGTCTTGTAAAGGCAATTAACTGTTCAGACCCTGGAGAAAACCCCTGTCTATTGATATCTGATCCTCCCTGAGTTTTATGCTACTGTTCAGGCTGGATGCAGATTCAAATTTGAAGATGCAACTTCTCCAAAGTCAGGACTGTAACAAAACCCCAGTGGTACAGCAGAACTCCACCCTTTTCATGCATCAAAATCCAAAGATACTACTTCACCAAAAAATATTTCCCTCTAAGTATTTCTGATATTCCTCCATCTGTTGGACATAGCAGAACAGCCTTTCTTGGTTTTGTTAAACTTTCTTCCTCCTCTTCAAAGTCAGGAAGTTTACAGAGGTGAAGCTGAAAGTGAGTTGGGAAAGGAGCAGGAATATTCTGCAAGAGGAAAATTCTGCAAGACGAATATTCTGCAACAGCACTGAAAATCCAACTTTTTATTCATCGAGAGCCATGCTGGCCCCTGGCAGGGAGAATACCACACTTCCAACTCTGTGCATGGCTCTTTGCTCCTCTCTTCCCCCCAAGTTGTGTTGAATTCCCTGAATATAAAGATCTAACCCAAGATTTATATCTTGTTTCGTGTAGAGAACTTGGAAAGCTGGTAATGAAGCAGCCATTTAATTTGCAATGAGCAGTTTGTCTACCAGAAAAGACAAGGCAAGGAAGACTGGTTTGTTAATGACATTGTCTCACTGTTGGGGTTTTGTTGCTGTTCTCTCATTCTTCTTAATGAGCAGCAAGGGAACAGAAATGAAATTGTTCCTGGTGTGCAGGGAGTGTTTGGGATGGGATCCACCCAAGACTTTGCATGTTAATCTGGCTTATGTTTGCAGAATAGACCAAGGAATTTTCTGAGGCTCCATGATCTCCTCTTTTGCTGCATATTTTGCCATGCCATTTGCATCTAGAGCCTTTTCAGACCATCTGGAGCGAATCTGTGTGCAAAAGGAAAATGGAAAAAAACTCCCTGTTCCTTATGGAAATGAGTTTGGTGAGCCCCTCCTCTCAGGCAGGCAGGTTTTGGTCGTGTTTTTCTCAGGATGGATGGAACACTGCTGCTTATGTAACAAAGCTATGAGTTTGCCTTTCAGAATGGAAACTAGGGTAACTAAGCAACAGAACTCGTCCTTGCCCTGAACACAAATCGCTGTCTGATCGTTGGGATGCTAACACCAATACTTTCAGGAATTAAACACTGCAGGTTCCAATGTGAGCAAGCAGCTTTCAACCTTCTCATTTGGTTGTTTTAGTAATGCTCAAATGGTTTTCAATCCTTTTTTTTTTTTTTCTTTTGTAAGGAGAAGCCGTGGTCCAGCTCTTGGCTCTAACCCCCACACCCTCCAGCCCGGCACTGTTCTCCTCCCCAGGGTCGTGCCTCGCTGTGTTTATCTGCCTGTGTAAATCAGGATGCAGGCTGAAGGAGCTTGGATTGAGTAGAATTCGCTTCCATTAATCCAGATTGTTGACACCACACCAGTGGGTGGTAGCCTTTCCAAACTCCACGAGAGGTTTGGAGCCAGGGTTTGTCGGGGCCTCAGCTGAGCTGCAGCTGCTGCTTGGCCTGGTGGGCTCTGTCTCCAGAGAGGGGCTTGGCATGAGCCGAGAGCTCTCCTAAAACTCCCTGAGATTGTCCACACACAGAACACAGCCCAGGGCAAGCCTGGCTGGAAATACCACCTTGGGGGACTGGGCACTGTGACACTTTCTTATATAGCAATGCACGCAGTATATGAGGAAGGAGTGAAATTCAAATACATCATTAAAAAAACCCAAAAAACCCCCTAATTTAGCAGGTAAACTTTGAACCACAGGCTTTTTAGGGACTTCAAATGGTAAAATGGACTTTACCAGCTATGGAGGATGAAAATTTCCAGACTAACTTCAATGCGGACTTTTAAATTTTCAAGTTATTTCAATTTCTGTTCATGTAAACAGTTACAAAGGCTTAAATAAGAAAGAGGACTGGCTTGGCCACAGAAGGCAGGAGCAGGAATGGGGAGTCAACAGGGCTGTGAGGAATTTTGCGATGGTCCTCGTTTCCTCTGGGGAGGAGGAACATGGATGCAGCGTTTGGCAATACCTCCTTTCCTTCTCTTCAGGACACATTCTGCCAGGTGGAGCAGCCTGCCTGTGCCACAGACAGAAATTTGGTGTTTTAAATGCACTTTACACTGATATGGAGAGCTTTGGGTAAGGAAATTGTGTTTTGGTATGGAAGGAAGTCTGTCAGATAAGAACACACTGGAAAATCAGCATGGAAGAAATTAACAGAAACAGGAGCTAAAGAGAGGATGACAAAAAACCAACCAAATAAAAAAGAAAAACAAAAAACCAAACCAAACCAAAAAAAAAAAAGAAACAAAATATGAGGATGTTCTTAGCAAAGAGTAGTTTGGCAAGCAGAGAGAGAAAAAAAATGTCTGAAATAAAACACTGCAGCTACAGGCAGAGGAACCCATTAGCATAGACCCAGAGTTATCCACAATTCCCAGGATCTGGGGACTGGGCAGAGAAGCTGAGGAGTAAATGCCAGCTGTGGAAAACCCCAAATACAAGGAACAGAGAAGGTCTAATGCAGTAACATGACTGAGGGGTCAGCTCTGCCTGCAGAGCCAAGGGAGGGAGACTATTCTGGGGTTTTTTATCCATGCAAGCCATGGCAGGACTAAAATCACATCAAAGCTGGAGCAAAGCAAGAGGGTCTGAAGGTATGCGGAAGTTATCCAGAGGATGAGATCCTGAGCAGACTGGGCCACTTGCTGGGTTGCACTGGCATGAAAGGGAGCACAGAATGAGGGTGGGTTGAGAGCAGCAAAATGCCCACGTTTGGGGCAGTGGGAGCAGGGCTGAGAGCAGAGGATGGGAGCAGGGTGATGGATAAGGCAGGGCAGCTGAGGACAGAGGACAGAGGGATCAACTGCCTCCCTGGATGAAATAGTTTTGGGATTTATAACTCCCTTCCTTTCAGTTTGTGCTCACATGTCACGTGGCATGTGTGGGTCTGCTCCTGACCAAAGCACTTTCCCTGTACCCTTCTGTCTGATAAGAGCTGCAGAACCTCCCTGTGCAGTGACAAGTTAAGATCATGGGAGAAATAACAAGAAATGGGATTGGATTTATTAGGATGGAGGCAAATAGTTACATTTAACAGTGTTACTACGTCAGTACTGTGCTGCATTTTCAGTACACTGCGTTTTGAAATTGACATCTTTATCAGTTTTGAATGAGTCCATGCAAAGCCATTAGAGGTTATTAAAGTACAATTTCCCAAACTACCAGGAAGATGGCAAAATTAAAATCCAGGGCATGATCATGCTTCAGCATCTTGGTGCCTCAGTGAAATGGGTACCAGTTTCTCCTTCCAGGGATCCTGGATCCCTTAATTAGTACTTCAAATGCTGAGTGATTTGGGTAGGCTCGTTATGCAATTTAAAAAGCATGAATTTAGCATTAATATTTCCCTTTACTTTTATCTTTACTGCTTTTTCTCGTTTTTCTTACCCCCTCTCAGTGTATTCTGGCTGCAGTGCCCGATTCCCCCAGTTCAGCTTAGTTTCCTGTGTTGTGCTACGAAGAGCAACCCAAGATCTGTTGCTTTGCTTTTCATTAAGGAACTGATTGCATTACTGGGACTAACAGAAAAAGATTCTTTTAGTAGCTTATGATAAATCCATAGCACTCAAGTTGAAGTAAAATCATTTTCATTTGTTGTTTCCTCACAGCAAAGCCTCCGCAATTCTTTTCCATTCCATGAATTCATTGTGCAGAGATGAGAGGAAGGACAGATGAGGACCTTTATCACAGCTCTCAAGAATCTTCCCTTTCCCTCTCAGGAGCAGCTCTTTCTGAGGTCTTTCACTTGCAGAGAGCTCATTCACACAGTGCATATTTCCAGGAGTAAGCTGCATTTCTTCCCAGAGCATCCTTGGTGGTTGTGTTTCTGCAGCACCTTCGTGGAGAGCATCTCCCCTGGGCTGGGTGGGATGGGAGCACCCAGTGCCTTTGTAGATAAAAGATGAAATTTCTGATTCCTCTGCAGCCACCCTGAGCTCCTCTCCCCGACTCTGAAGGAGGAAGGGATAGGACTGCGGTGAGTTGTTGTTGATGTCGAATTATTGAATTCATTTTCCCATGTGCAGCTTCTCCTTTGGCTCTGCCAGCCCCGCACTCCTTCACTGAGCCACAGCAGCACATCAGGGCTTTTCAGAGCGTTTCCTCCCCCATTCCCTTCAAACAAACAAACCTGACACGTGCTGAGAGGAAAACTGCCACCAAGGAGTGAAAGCAAAGACACTGGCCAGGGTTTGATGGACATGAAATATTTCCAGGGAGTCTCTAGCTACAGAGATTTCTCTGCACAGCCCTGGGGACAGAAACCCTCTCCTGGCTGGCCTGCCCCAGCAGAGTGCTCAAGGCTCGGCGGGAGCTCCCCTGAGCTAAATGAGAATATAGATATGTGTTTGAGTGCTTTGCTGGACCCCAGCCCTGCAAACACTCTGCTTTCATTTCAGTGCCTTTTCCAGTGTTTATTTTTATGCAAGGATATATTCACGGGCTCGTTGTGACACCAGCAAGAGACAATATCAACCTGTAAGTACCCATACCTACAAATTGAAATGAGGGCTGAGGTGTTTTTTAATGTAATAAATATTTAATAGCCGCCCTTAAGAACCACTAAACCTCTTCCATTTGTAATAAATTACCTCCAAAAGCAAATTTACTTTTGGGCTAATGGGAACCAGTGTGTTCTCTGCTGTGATCAGTTTTATGGAGAAAATAAAATCAATTTGAAAGCTTAACTGAGTCCCTCTCAACCACCTGAGTCCGTGCATCTGCCTCAAGGGGAGTGCTGGGATGAGCTATTTTACTTCAGTAAATACTTACGAGACAAAAGGTGTGAGATGTGAGTCAAGCCTGTGTCCTTGCTCAGATGCCACGGTAAAACAGTTTCTTTACTTAGCCCCTTTGGTGAAGACAGTAAATGACAATACTGATAAATACCAAGTCATTCTCTATCAAAGCCTAATTGGATCAAAATAATTACCTTTAGGGAAATGTTCATTAAATCAATAATTTATTTCAAGCAATGACCAAAATATGAATTATTAACTTACACAATTAATAGAAATGCCAAAGATTTTAATTCTATTTTTTGAAAAGCAGCAACACCACCAACAAACATCCAACCAGGAGTATGAAAAACTATGTGTTACAAAAAACTCAGACATTTAAATAGTGTAAGATGGTTCACAAGACAACATTTACGATGATGAAACCTTGAAGATGAACATAAATAAATTAATATCAAACCCACGTAGTGAGACCAAACAGATGCATGGCATTAAGTGTCTGTTTCTAGATTTTCTGAGATAAATTCGCAGGAATTTTTCCTCACTCAAAGGGGGGAAATCCCTTGCTGGGGCCCCCCGGGATGGTTTTGCCCCAAGGATGGGGTCGGGGGGTTTGTGCTTGGTTCCCTGGCAGGAATGAACCCTTCCATGGCTCAGTCTCTGCTCAGATTTTATTTCTGCCCCGTGTGGGACATTCTGGCACCACCAGAGCCCCTGCTGGCCTTGGGCCTCTGCTCCACGCAGAAACCAGCCCCGGTAATTAACTAATTAATTTAGGGCACTGCAATGGCACTCTGTATTCCAGGTGGGAATTCAGGCACTCTCTCTGTTTGATCTGCAGGATTTTGATCTGGGAGATTTATTGAGTTGGGGGGTTCAGGGGTTTGATTTCTTGTTTTGTGGGGTTTCAGGGGGAGTTTGAAAACTTTAAAAACTTTTTTTTTTCTTTTCTTTAATGCTTAAACATGTTCAAATACCTTTTTCCCCCTTTAAATTCTGGGTCCTTCCCTTTCCATTTTACTGGGTTCTAATTTTGTATATTTGTAATATTGAAGAGTCTGAGTGGCAAAAACTCCCCTGTTTTTTTCTCCCCTGGCAGTAATTTACAAAACTTTCAGACTCTTCTAAGTCTAGACTTAACTCCACAAATTTTCAGTGGAGCAAAGCCTTCCTTAATCACTTAGGCCATGGATGAATACCTTATGTTTGTCTAAAGCACCTATGTTGAACTGAGTTTATTTAATGGAGCAGCCCCATTAGAGCTCTAACAGGGGAGCCACAAAAAGAGGGGGAAATAATAATGCAATTTGGACTAGAATTTCTGCCAGGGGAGCTCTAAGAAGCTGTGAAAAGAGAGAATTAATCCCTTTGGAGGCAAGCTGATGGATGGAGGGCGGAGTGATTGCAGAGGTCACAATGTTTCATGTTTGGATGGGCAGAATGATGATAAATAAACCAGGTTTATCAAAAAGGAGGCAGAAGTTAGATTGTTGTATTAGGGACCAGAGATCTTTGATGGGTGATGATTTATTTATTGTACCCATTTCTGACTATCCTGAGCTGAAGGATGCTCTCAGATAAGCATCAGCACTGAGGCTCACTTTGAATCAAAGCTCAAATAGGAAACAAAAAAGCTGGGAGAACATAAGAACTCGGTGTCAGCCTGGATGGTTTCTTGTGCCTAAAATGAAGCTGTTGTCTGATTTGCTAAATTCATTCTGCACTCTCCACACTTGCATGTTCCAGCAGCAGAGATGAAAAATACTGCTAAAATTTTTAAAGATGTGTGACCTTGTCTCACTTGTTTTGACAGCAGTGAAAAGATGAGACTGCAGAGATTGTGCAGGTCGACTCATTTGTGATAGCAGAACTTCCAATTTATATTCCTAAAGCTTAAAATAATTTGGTTTAAATCATGCTCAGGTAAGTGAATGAAGCAAAATACCTGTAGAATAAAACTGCATTTAAGACTGGAGTGCTCTCATTGCAAATGAAATTAAAGTTGCCAGCGCTATTCTTTTGATTGGGGAGGATAATTCCTACTGCCATAAAATATTGAAATAGAGAGGGGTAGAAGTTGACAGGATGGTTGTTGCAAAGGTGGTTTTTAGCGTTTCAACACTTGTTTACTTATTTCATATGAAAAGAAAAATTGAAATAAAAAGCTCTGAACTGCTAGAATCAACTTGGTGTGAAAGAACACAGGGGCTTAATTAAAACAATGCTTTCTCAAAGACCAAATGATAGTATGAAAATGAACTGCAAAGTGGTTACCAACATGAAAATCTCCTTTTATTTGAAAACCCTGTCTGTGATGTTTTCCTTATGAGGACTGCATCCCAAAAGTGAATTCTACTTTACGAGATCTAACTGGAGCCACAGTGCCTCATTTCTGGGGACCTTTTGTTTGGCAAGAGACACATCCAACAAAAATAACCACAGCGCTTTGTTATTTGGAACATTTCGTGGAGGACAGTGAGGTGAATGATTGACTGAACAAAATCTTTAAAGGAGATTTTACTGGAAGGTTGCAGCTCCTGACCTGCTGGGAAGGTTGGTGGGGAAGAGTTTCCCCTTCTCTACCTCGAGTCTGTGCTTGCCTGAGATGTCTGCAACAGCTGTTGCAAAAAAAAAAAAAAAAAAAAAAAAAAAAAAAAAAGGATTTTTTTCAAATATCCACAGCTTCTNAAGCTTTTTCAAAAAAAAAAAAAAAAAAAAAAGCAAAAAAAAGGCTTTTTATCAAATATCCACAGCTTCTAATCAAATTCATTAATTTAAAACAGCCTGATTGGGGTATTTTCAATGGAGCTCCTTTCCATGAGTGCCCTTTGCTGCTGTGCAATGCACTTGGAGCAGCCTCTCCCCTGTCTCATGGCCCTCTAATCGTGCCTGTGCAGGATTTACACATATCTGTGCAACACCACTGTTTCCTAAAGGGTCTCCAACATGGAAATGAACGTTGAGAATGAAAGCCCAAGGCGTGGGCTCTGGATGTGATAGGGTTTTTACTGCCCAGGTCCTCTGGCTGCTCAGACAGAGGTGGGGAAGGTGTCGCTGTCCCTGCAGCTGGAGCAGGCACAGTCAGAGTGTGTCACACTTTCATCTCCTCTGCTCCTTCATCTCAGCCACTGACTCATCCTGCAGTGCAACCACAGCCATCCCATTTGCATCATCCCAGCTTATTATTTAGGGCAAAGGAATTGTTGTTGGCATCTTAAAATACCCCACCGAGTCCTTCAGGCTTTGTGTATGAAATATCAGGATTTTCCTTCTGACCAAATCCCCTCAGTTTAAATCAGCTTAATACGTCTGTGAAATCCCCCTGGCTCTCTTATTAATGTTATTCCTAATAATAGATAATATTTTTGCTCTGTTGGCTTTGTAACAGCTGCCAGGGTGTGTGTTGCAAACCCAAACCTCATCCGAAGGAGCAAGTCTACAATATCAGAGGATGAAGATATTATTATATTATTTATCAGAGGATCAAGAGCGTTGGAACCTCATAGAACCTTCCAGCCTGCCTTCAGACCTAGCTTTGCTGATGGAATTTATTGTCAGAAGTAGAAAAAGGAGTGGGAGGCTAAGAGCAGACATTGGGGTATTTGGACCAAGTGCAGCATTAAGTTTCCTGTGGAAAACAAAAAATGCCCTTTCTCTCCCTCTCAACTTCTGCATAAAAATAATTCTTTAAACTTAAGTTGAACTTACTTTGTTGCTACTTTTCCAGGTCATTGAGCATGTGAAACCTGATTTTCTTATAAAATACATAATTTCAAAGGGATTTATTCTTGTTTTTAACCAGGTCTGTTGGATGAGCTTGTTATGCTGGTGTCTGCAGGCTATTATTCAAGGGATCTCAGAATCACTCCCCAGATATTTTTGTTTTATCATTCAAGGGGTCTCAGAACCAGTCACTCCCCAGATATTTTTGTTTTATCATTCAAGGGATCTCAGAACCAATCACTCCCCAGATTTTATTTATGTGTTTGTGGATTTATTTTTCCATCAGCCCTTTCTGTGAACAGGTATCCAGGGGAAAACAATCACTGAATGCCCCTTGGAGACATTGTAGAATTGTTAAATCACTTACAATAATTATTTTTAATTACCTGGGAATGTGTGTATTTAATTTTTTTTTTAATGGATACATTGGATCATCACTTTGATGACAGCTTTTAGCTGCACTCCCAGTTTATTATCAGCCAGGCATCTTTTTTTTGGTTTTTTTTTGACATTGTTTTGGCTTTCTGTGCCCTTCTCCTTCCCTCTGTGGCAGGAGAACAAAAGCTGTGACCAGACAAATAAGGATGGTTGTAAGTGAGTGGCACCTGGTGAAGGCAGTCTGGAAAACAACTCCATGAGGGATAACCCACAAATGGAGCTAGACCTTGAAGTGACTGCTAATTAATTCCTTCCCTCATTTGTGAATTGTAATGAAAGGACTGACGTTCATTTTCCCGTTCCTGAAATGAGAGTACATGAACCAAAAATTCAGTATGATCCTCCTGCTTCCATGTTTGGGAAAACCAAACAACAAAAAAGCCTTTTTCATAACAGGGGTGTGAACAAACCCGTCCTTTCACCAGGCAGTAGCACAGCGACTGAGCCTTCAGGTTGGTGAGAATTTAAATTTCTGACCTAGGCTTTAAATTTAAATTAATATCACCTTACAAGTGATGGTCTACTAATGCTTTTGTGAATCTGTGTGAAATTTCATCTGTCTTGGATATGATACATTAGTTGCTCAGTAAAACAGAGCTGCAATCTCGAGGTTTCTACAAAACAGATTCCTGCACATCCAGGCTTTAAAGCTGTTCCATTGAAGACAGTATTTAATTTGGGATTGACTTTTAATTTACTGCTTATCATTATTTATTTATTATTATATTGCAATAATAATATCATCACATAATTGTATGTAATGTAAAATATAATTAATGGATAATAAATCCATAAATAATTAATGTATAACATATAACATATAACATATAACATATAACATATAACATATAACATATAACATATAATATATAATATATAATATANTATAACGTATTAGAATATGTTTAATGTTGTATGTTATGTAATATGTTATAACATATATAAATGTTCTAATGCATATATGTTATATTACATATTATATTTTATTTTTAAAGTATAATATTTTATTAAATACTAAATACNATCGCGGTGGGCCAGCGCAGTGTCAGCTGGAAGGAGGGAACATTTCCCTTCCTCGCAGCTGGTGTGCACTTGCTGAAGGCCCCCGGGTAGTGGTTGGTGGTTCTGGGGTGTGCCTGTCCTGCAGGGCAGGATTCCCTTGGGCAGTGCTCTCGCCCAGGCTGTGCCCAGCAGGTCAGGGACACTCAGGGGTGTCCCAGCTCTGTCAGAGCTCTCTGGGATTGCAGTGCGGGCTGTGGCCAAGACTGTGTTTGCTATCACCAACTCTTGAGCCCAGGAGTGGCAGTGCTCTTTATCTCTTCCACTACCAATCCTTGTCCTGGAAGATATCATCTATAAATGGGTCATGGAGTGACTGATAAAATTACATCATTTCCTTGGGAAATGCTCCACCCAGGGGGAGGAGCCAGGCATTTCCAACTGATTCAAATCCAGGATTTAGAACACCACCAGCAGCCTTTTTTCCACTGGATGCCCAGAGGAGAAGACGAGGCGCTCCTACACCACCATTGGACTTCTCAGAGGAGGACGGCACCCTTCTACAGAGGCACTGCTTCATCAGAACCACGTCTGTCTCTGCAGGAGGATGCAGCCACCATTTCGTTGGACTGCTACCAGAGCCCCTGACTGACAGGGTGTCAGTTTGTGTTCTGACCCTGTTGGTAGTTTTGTACTACTGCATTTTTTTTAAATTTTCCCTATTAAGTTGTAGCTTTTTCTTGGGTTGTGGTATTTTTGTTTGTTTGTTTGTTTTTTTGGTTGGTTGGTTGGTTGGTTGGTTGGTTGATTGGGTGGTTTGGTTTTTTTTTTTCCTATTAATAAAGAACTGTTATTCCTATCCTCATATCTTTGCTTGAGAGCCCCTTAATTTCAAGATGATAATAATTAGGAGGGAGAGGGTGTTAAATTTTCCATTTCCAAGGGAGGCTCCTTCCTTCCTTAGCAGACACCTTTGTCTTTTAAACTCAAGACAGATATAATAAACCTTACAACAGAAAGACCTTCTAAAACGTGGCTCAGGCCTTGATGTTCTGGATAAGCTAGCCTGTTAAGTTCCCGTGAGAAAAGAATTCTAAGAATGAAAATCAGCTTGCATAACTATCTATTCTTATGAAAAATAAGAAATCTATCCCATAAAAATCTGTGAAGAAAGAATACAAATATATCTAAAAAGACAAAAATTTGATAGATATATGCACTAGCCATTACCAACCACTGAACTGAGTTTCAGTAAATTGCTGACCAATTAGATTCAAGCAGGTACCTTCTGATAATCAGAGAAATGTGTTACATAGATAAAAATTTGCTATTCTACAGAAAGAAACAAGTGTCCTATCCAACTTAAATTTGTCACAAATGTGAAAAGCACTCATCTGACATAAGGAATGGTGCTTTCCTCTGGGGTGTTTTGGGAAAAGTCTCTGTATTTCTTGTGGTAAGTACTGGTTGAATGCCAAACTTGCAGGCTTTAATGTGTTTACACCTCACACTGTGTTGCTCCTGTACCTAGAGAACATTATGACTTTTCATTTAGGCTGCCACTATAGGGCAGGTGCCTCTCAAAGTGTTAAATTCATCCTATCACCCAAGAAACCTTGTCCCCTCTTTTTCTACAAAACTTTCATTCTAATGGAATTCAAAACTACCGATAAAAATTTTGTTATTTCACTCCATAAAGATTTGTCAAATGACAAAGCGTGGTTTTACACAGTGAGGGAGGTAGTGCCATTATTTAGGTCTTTACTTGCTTTTCTTTATTTCCCCAAGGATACTGGGGTGTGCTGCGAGGCACAGTGAACACTAATATCCACATTTTGGGTGGATATTAATGGGTGGGTGGGTATAAAGTCAAATGGGCAGTGAGAGCAGGCAGTGCTTGCTCTGCTCCCCTGCATCTCCCTTGCAGGTGAGATTGATGTCAACATCGCTCTTCTGTCATACTGCCGTTCCCTGCTTCCCCCCAAAAATACAGAGGAATCTTTGCCAAGCTGTAAATCAAGTCCAATTAGAAACCACAGGTGCAGCAGCAGCCAGGGTGGTGCTGCCCAGCCTGGTCCTGCACTTTGTGTCTGTCTGTCTGTCAGCAGAGCACGCTGCAATTAAAAGAACAAAACAAGGGAAATATTTCCACACGTGCATCTGTCTGGTAACTTCTTTCCCAAAAGCCCTATACAGCTTAATCCTCTTCACCCCGAGAGAGGTTTGGGGTTTGTGATGTTTTTAAATCGGTGTTTGATGTGCAGCCCTGGGAAGGATTGGGGAATTCAGCAACAAATTCAGCAGCTTTTGGTGGTCTTGGAGCAGAGCAGGAGCACAGAGCCAGCACACAAAGATCTGTCCCTCCCAGCTCTTTGCTTTCAGCAGGGCTGAGTTGTTTCCCATCACACAGCTCTGAGCAGTGCTCAGGAAGGCCCTGGGGGAATTCCCATCGCTCTGATCTCAGAGCTCCTTGGCTGGGAGACATTGCAGGGGTCAGAACCTTCCAAGAGCTCCAGACCCCTCACGGCTGCCACACGAGCACTGCAGAGATGCAACAGCCCAAAATTCAAATAACAATCCACTGCCAGAGATGCAGGGCTCTGACAAGATGTGGAGGAGCCACGGGGAAGCAGCTGTTAAAAGCACAGATATTGGTTACTGCTCTCTGTGAATGAATACTCTGCAAGAATCCCTATAATAATACAGTGAATTCTCTATAAGAATACAGTGATAATAATCTGTCAAATCTGGGAAGCTTTCAGCAGGGTGCTACCACTCAAGCCAGGTGACTCAGATGGCCAAGTTCATAATCCTATTTTCTCTTTTTTTTCTGTTTATTTTTCCCCCAAGGGCTATGATCAGAGCTATTATTGAGCCTTCAGACTCATTACTGGAGAAAACACAGGGCTCTGCTGCCTCATTAATGAACTGAGGGCTGAGAGAACACCCAGTAAAGGATTCCTGGAGACAGAACCATCAGATTTAAGGGTTAATTCAGTGCACAAACCCAGCACTGACTGCAACTCTGACAGTGTGCAGCAAACTGCTCTATTTTTATAGCTTAACCTTTCCTGCTCTGCATCTGTTCATCAGCTCTATTTTACGCACCCGTTGTGAGTGTTTATAAAGATATTCATGAATGACCTTGGTGCTCACCGTGCAAGATTTTTGGAGGCTGTTTTTAGTCCTGGTGATGCCCTCAGCTCCTGGATGAGGCTCACTGATCCCACCGAGATGGGACTGTTGCTCCCATAGAGTGACTCAGCTAAGCTGAATTACTGACTTTTCTGTCTGAATTTGAATATTTTGCCTGTATATGGAACCAAAACACAGGATATTCTGTATAAATATCAGACTCACACGGAAATCCATATTAATGACACATAAAGTTAGCTAATCGCTTTCAAGTACTCTGCCAAATTCTGTGATAAATCAAGATTTCTTGCAAAGCGTAAGACCCTGACTCTTCCTGTCCTTCCTTTCCATCATTTCCTATAAATGCCTTATATTTAGTATTATTATTTATCCATGGATTTGGGTATGGGAAGAAGCATCTTATGGAAAGCCCCCTGAGCCCTCAACAGCAAGTTGAAATTGCTGTACATATTGGACAAATAATTTTACCCCAGAAATAAAATTTCAGGCATTGAAATTAAAAAAAAAAAAAAAAATCCTCAAAGCTTTCCTAGCTGGTAAAAGTGATGTTCTCTCCCAGCTAATTCTCAATTAGGATTCCTGCTGTGGAAAACCCCTGTGCTCACACATCCAGTGCCCGATGGGTGCTATGGAGGAGGCACCTCTCTTATCCCAGTGTTCTCCTGGAAGAGCTCCTGCCAAAATGATTTATTTACCTGTTTGCTGGGGCAGGGAAATGATGACAACTCAGGCATCTCTGCTGGTCCTGGCAGATGGCAGAGAGAGAAGCTCACCTTTGGAGCTGTGCCCGTGTTTCTAGAACAGAGAAAACACCAGGGAAATCAAATAAATGCATTTTGCATGAGTGCTAAGACCTTGTTTTAAGACAAAACTGTCTTGAAGTGTTCTTATCTCAGCTCTAATTTCCCATCCTGTGACGTTTCACATTCTTCCTCCGTGCTCTGCTTTGACTTCCACTCACCAGCTGGAACTGTTACTCCTTGAAGGGGCAGGTAAAAATTAAGGGTTTTTCATCTCAGAAAATTTTTATATTCTAATCTAAAGGTGTGGAAGGGCCCAGCTGAGAAGGAACTACAGCCAAGCAAAGGTCAGAGACTGATGGTGGAAATCCCACATAGATAAGGTTTGGAGAGATCCATAACCTGTTTTATTATGTTAAAAAGCTTTCCTATTAATCCCTGTAATCAGGAACAATGTAGCTTAATTTATGTGCTTTATACAGTAGTTTGATTCAATTTTATGCTGGAAATAATGGGAATAGCACTTCTGTAAAGGATGAGAGAGGTGCTTACTGCACCAGTTCTAAAAAGTCTTGCAGCATTTGAGTGCCAGATGCCTGAGATTACCTCTTGTTCTCTTTCAGATCTGTAAAGAACCAGGATTAAACTCCAGACTCTGAAATGCTCAGAGCAATCAGGTGCTTAAAGCACAGTCACCCTTAGAGTAATTTGAGCATATGACAAAATAATGACAACACGTCAAAACTCTGGGATCTTCTTGATTTTCTGAGATGTTTGAATCCTCGTGAGGACCTGGAGCTGCTGTTCTGTCCTGCACCTGCACCTTTCAGCCCTACTGATCTCCAAGAGCAGGCTGGAAAGGAGTTTTCTTTCCATTCTTCTTCATTCATGGCCTCTGAGCGTTGCACTTCATGAGACAGAGAACATTTCAAAACTGATGTGACAGTTTGAAGAGTAATTACAGCACATTATGATTTCAGCTCCCAGCCTCACACAAACGTGTCACTGCCGTGCACCAGCCCTCATGACAACACCCAAATACCCCGGGGAGATCGGGGTCCATGTCTTGTGTGGCTGTTTCCAGAAATTTTTACCTTGGAACGCCATGAGGATCAGCTCTCAGGGCCCCCCCCAGCCACATCTTTCATGGCCAGGTGATTATTGGTTGGTGGCTGCAGATGGTCACAGGAGAGTCTCAGGGCACAACCGGTGGCAGAGGGCTCCATCCAGAGCTCCCCACAGAGGCGTTTGCACAGGGTTAAATCTCCCCAGCTGCTGCTGGAGTTATTCTGGTTAAACACAGAATGGAAATCACCTGCTAACAGCAAATAAATTGCCATTTCTTGTGCACTTCCCTCACACAGATTAAATCAAGGATTTCGCCCAGAATTATCAGCTCTGAGGTAAGGGGAACATCCTTCTCTCATGGCCTTACTCTGGGTACGTGTGAGGACGTCCAGGCTTTGTGCCTCTGTAAAGGAGAATCTGTGCAAGTTCTGGGTATTTGTAGAAAGAGAAGAGGACCTTTTTTTGGCTACTCATTGCAGAACAGCTTGTCCAATTCACGTGATTCTAATGGGCTACAAGGCAAACCCTTCCCCATTTTGCCTTGTTGCCCATTACAATCATGTGGATGACACAATGTTCAACTTCTGGAATTTTATTGTTCAGCTCTGCGCTCTCGTCCCTTCAACCCTCTGCTTATTTTACCTGTTACACTTATCAGGTTTTCACAGACATGGTATTCAAAATTAATTTGTTGTAACTAAAGCAGGCAATTAATTAGGTAAATGTGCGTTCATTTTAATAATTTGATTAGTCATTTTAAAAGAAAATTACTGTTTTGTTGTGATGACCAAATGAGATTTAAATGTCGTATTTGTTTGCTGTATTTCAGCTTGAATTTTGGTTTACAGCGCTTTAGTCTTTTTTCATGAGCAGCCAGTGCTGGGTTGATTTTGCAGTACAGAGCAGTGCTGCAGTTGATCTGACACTTATCCATTCAATCAATTAGAATATGATTCACAATGGTTGGACACTTCTGCTCTAAATTTCATAACGCAAATAAAACATTTGCAAAAGAAAAATGTTAAAAACCCAGACCAAACCACTTTTGTGCTGATTAAATTGATTATCTGTGATTTGCCTGGCAGATTTCATCATCAGGGGAGGATTCTAACCTCCTACTTGGGGGCTGAAAATGTTATTTTATTGCGGGGTTTTCTCAGCTCAGGAAACCTTCAGGTCTGACAGGCCAAGAATCCCAGGCAGTGTCAGAAGAGCAGCGGGTGTAACTCCAGCCCCAGCTCTGTCCTTCTTTGTCCCCCATCCCTTTTCTCTGCCATTTTCATAGCATTCCTTGTTATTTTTGTTCTTCAGCTGTCCAAGTGAAGCCCTAAATGATACAACAAGCAGCAATCCACTAGCTAGAGCCTATGAGGAGTTGATGATTTCCTGCTTGTTAGAAATGTGTTTACTCTGCCGCATTCCAGCGTTACATTCATATTTAGTTTATTTTTGTGGCTCAGAACACCTGCTCTTTGCTGCTTTTCACCATGGTGCCCCTCCTCCAGGCTGAGAAATGGCTAAGTCTTGTTGGTGGGGTTCTCTCCACGTGGCACCTGCAGTTTGCAAACAGTTTGTTCAAAAAGATGTGTATTTACGGCTCTGCAAGGCGCTGAGCGTGTCTCGCTGCTTGGGGCTCCTGCAGCAGCTCAATTGCTGATTTTTCTCTAATGCAGAGCATGGAGGAAGAACAGCTCAGGGAGAGGAAAATAAATAAATCAGATGTTTCTAAGAGTAAAATAAAGGCTGTGGTCTCGAATCCAAAAGAAGTACAGCCAGTGGTATGGGCAGAGCAGATTTATTGCTGCACTCCTCCTGATGTACAATGGCAGTAAACACTATTTATATGTATTTTAATATCTGTATAGTATCACACAAATCCATGTGTCACACGCACCTCCTCTTTATCTATCCATCTGTCAGTCCATGTGTGCAATGGTTACAATTTTTAAAAAGAAATTTTATTTTAAATTAATTATTTAGTCTTCTGTGACTTGAGTTCTGAAATACTTGCAGGATTGCCTTCAGCCTTTACAGATTATTTTGAGTAAGGGCAGCAGTATTTAAGCTTTAAATACTGCTAAAATACATGCAAAAAATTGTTTGAAGTTCCTTTGTATTTGTATCAAGGTACTTAAAAAATAAAATTTTTTTGTATCAAGGTACTTAAAAAATAAATTTTTTAAAAAATGTTCATGATTACTTAAGTAAGGCAAATACTGAACCAAAAAAGTCAGGTAATTTCTTAGTAGGAAATGGAAAGATAGCTGTTACTGCTATCATAACTTTTGGAAGGGAGAGAGCTTTTTATCAGCTGTAATTATTTATCTGACCTGTCCCTCAGGTGGGTTGTCACCTGCCCGTTTCTGTAGCAGGTTGTTCTCATGTCACACGCAGAATTGGTTTTAAACTCCCTCTCGCATCTCAGCAAGAATTATTCATGAGAGTACAAAACCCTCCTCTGCAGCAGGAATGTCTAGTCCCTAATGAATGTGATTTCTGAAATCAATGGTCACAGGCTTTCCAGACAAGATTTAATGGACTGCTGAGCACAGGGGATGTCTGATGCAGTGCAGGTTTTGTTGCTGCTCCTTCAGGAACGCAACCATGGCTCAGGAAATGGCACCTGACAGAAGCCCAGTTCTGGTTAATCAGGTTTGAAGCACCCACCTGACAGAAGCCCAGTTCTGGTTAATTGTGTTCCTGGCGATGTTCATCAGTCCAAGAGTGAGAGCCTGGCTGGGCAGGGAGGATGGAGCTGGCCTGGTGTCCTTTGGGAGCAAAGAGGGGGCAGCCCCTCACCTCTTTCTGTCACACCCTCAGGTGGCTCAGCTGCACTCCTGCCACCTTGGCCAGCCAAGAGCCAGGCTCAGAAATAGAAAGCTGCCATGGTTTGGCTTCAGGGCCACTGCAACAGCAGGAGAATTCACTGAAGTGTCAAATGAAACTCACTGCATGAGTGCACCTTGAGGTGCTTCATCCTTTCCTTTTCTTCTTCTGCTCTCTCGTTGTCAGCACAACTAATCGCAAATAACTCCATCTCCTGCAGCATTTTGATTTCAGTGATAGGAAAGGAGGCTGGATTTCAGATTGCTGTTGTGTTCTCTCCTTTGATACTGAGCGTTCCTGTCATTTAACATGCCAGCAATTCAGTATTCTCCCTTCCTATTAGACACAATCGTGCTGAATTACTTCACAAATGTGCTGTGACAGGTTCAAGCATCACAAATATCGTCATCACAGGCAGTAGATTGGACAAAACAAAACAAAAAAAGTGCCATTTGCTCTTTTTCAGGCACAGGTTTATGTGCTATTAAATTCATCGAGCTCCCTGTAATATCTATCGACACTCTTTCAACAAAACTTTCTCTCACAGTAACAGCAGTGCTACACAGAGACCTCTGCATTTTGGGTTGTTCTGCATTAAAAACCAAGTTTTTGACACTTCTATCAAGTTCAGTGGCCAGTCGCCTTGGTGCAGGTTTGGATATAAGGTTGCTACAATACTCTGCAAAATGCTTTAAAACCCCTCTGACTCAGCATTTGAGAATGATGGATATTTTAAAAGATTTTTGTCAGCATAGTGGTGACAACCTAACAGGGAAATTAAAAATCAACCAACAATCAAACTCCACAAGCAACCCCTAAGAAGTTGCTCATAGGGAAGGGCCAGCAGATTCAAAGAGAGCAAAGTGTGTGAAGTGGGAAATGCCATTTATTTTATATAGCCATGACATCTTCAGAGCACACAGGGTGGGTGAACAGGGCTCCTGCTACTCACCCAAACTTCTGAGAGTGAGAGAAAGCAGAGGGCAACGGTTCTGAGGGGTCTGATAGCCATGGTTACAACCAGAATCAGTCCTTAACACCTGCAAGTAAATCCTGAGACTGCACAAGGAAATACCTTGGGCAGAAACCAGCTCTCATCAATATGAAAACAAGATTTTCCACAGAAATACCTACCAGCTCTTGTATCCCTGACACCTGTACAGGAAGCAGTGTGTCCAAAGAGGGGGTGTTTTTGTATAATCACCCCTCAACCTAAAACAGGAATTTAACAAATATTAAAATAGAATTTATCTGTATATGTAATTTTTCTGCTGGCATGTCTGTGGTGTCTAAATTACAACCATTGCCCATTAGCCCTGGTGTTTTATGTGATTTTGTTGTTCTGTAGTAGATAAATACTTCTAAATTCAGCCCTTCGTTAAAGAATTCTGTGCAGTTCTACCCCGTGTAAACTTCAAACTGTGGAAGTCCAAGTCTCTGGTATTTTATTAAAACTCCAACTTTAAAATAAGTTGTTGCATGAATTGTGTTTATTATTAAATAATAATAATAAACTCCGCCTGGCCTGTAAAGATCAGCAGCAAAATGAGCTGTGGTTGTCTGTATCTTGGATAAAAGGGCTGAGTTATGTGTTTTATGTTACACACAGTGATTATCTCAAAACTCAGGGGAAAGAGGATTCCAATCACTCTTAAAGAAAGCCCAGTGGAAAAAGCACCCGTAATTCTTGTGAAAACGTGAAATTGCTTGAAGATACACAGGAACCCCCATCCTCAAAGGGATTTCTGGCACAAACCAGTGTGGGGGGGGTCTGGGATAACAGAGGTTGCATTAATATTTCGGGGAATGCAGTAGACAGTGCCTGCTCCTGTTCGCTGCCACCTCTTTGGGACCGTGCTGCTGCCCGAGCGGATGCTCGGGATGGAGCTCCAAGATGATCTGGATGGAGCTGTCCCGGGATGTCCTGGATGGAGCTGTCCCGGGATGCTCGGGCTGGAGCTGTCCCGGGATGCGCTTCACTGGCAGCGCCCGGAGCCCGCTCGGAGCTGTCCCCAGCACCGCTCCGCTCCATCCTCACCCACCCGCCCGCCGCTAGGCTGAGCACGGCGGGGCC